>JARHVA010003360.1:1197500-1430000 GCA_037957365.1 Torreya grandis
TACCCCATATTGATAGGTCTTGTATCATATCCTTTTTAGTCACATCTCCATGCACTATTATCTCCCATGCTACATGAAAACCCCATATGGAATGCATTCCATGTAAAATCATAGTGTCCTACAGGATATATTCAACCTATATCATCCCAAAAAATGTATTACTCATGAATATAATAACCTAAGAACATCTATATTATTTTTTAATTCAATGTAACATGTCTCTCTCTAGATACATATCTAAGGCCTATAATATATGGTAAAACTAATTAATTTTAATCATTGATATATTTGTATATGACTAAAATATCATAAATAAACTCCATATAACCCTCAAAAGGAAACAAATAATGCATCATTATACATCAAATTAAAGATTAACATATAAGACTAATAATTTATCAATGAATATATCTCAGCTAGATTGTGTAAACATTTAAATTTAAAACAAATTAATATTTTTTATAAATATAAGATAATAGTTTTGGATGGGACTCTCCTAGTTACATGGAGTAGGAAAAAATATGAAAAATACCTAACAAGATAACATATACAACAAGGGATAACAAAACACTATTGATAATTAACAACTAAATATCAAAGAAATAACAAAAATAAACTATAAATAAAACATAATAAAGGATTAAGAAATAGATGTAATTTTATATCAGGTCCCTTAAGGAAAAAATTACACTTCTCTACCAAAATATTGAGGATAATTTAAATTTCACACATTTTTCCCTTTTCAACCTCTCCCTCTTTTCCTTTGTCCTACAATTTAGACCTCTTGCACATCCTCAGATTACTATATTCTTCCTTCCTAGACTTTATCACTTCTTTTAGTACATTAATATTGATCACATTATTTTTTATATTCACATTAATAATATTAATGACATTCCTAATTTCTTCCTTTAGCTAAAAAAAATCCTTTTCAAGTATATATATTTTTTAATTTTATAATATCTCCATTTTTTGTAAACAAAATCCATATATTCTGTTCCTTTGAAGGGCCAACTTGACTAGTGTTACCAACAAGTTTAAGTTTCATATTATTTTTGGACACTTCACTCCATATAACTCCTTCATCATCCAATTTACAATACTCATATGAAAATTTACATCATTCACAAGCATGTAAAATTATCCTGAAAGCATTCATTTCTTTCCTCCTTGACTCTCTTCCTTCCTTCAATAACCACATTTTATTGAGTGTAATCCTCCTTCTTCCATTTAACAACCATATTTGACATGGAATCAAACTAAATTTTCTTATAACTTACATCTTCCCTATTAAGGAACTTGGTAATATAGGATAATAATTCAGACTCTTCAGAAGATGACTCTTCTTCCTCAGAATATGAGGATGCAATAATTGAAGGATTCTTTCTAAAAATTGGTTTGGAATTATTTTCACTATGAATTTTAATGGTAACAATATTTTAATTCTTTCCCTTATCCCCTCCTTTCAAAATCACCTTTTTCTTGTTTCTTGATTCTAAAATCTTGACTATAGGAGAGGGATCAATCATATAGGCTTTCACATGATTGAATAATAGAAAAATCATAGATTATTATAAAGGGAAGACATATTTACCCAATTTCACAACAATAATATAATTTTTAAAGGACATCAACATATAAAATTTAAAAATAACAACATTATGGTGAAAATTATTTAGCATGTGAATGTGATGAGTGAAGACCACCTTGAAACAACCCTCCATAGTCATCTAAATAATTTTTTAGTGAGCCACCTATTGTTAAGGATAGGGAATGAAATATTTTATGTATCCACCTTTTATTTATGTCACTTTTAAAAATTCCCAAAGTTATTTATGATAAGATATAGAAAATATATAGAAGGTTTATTTGATCAAGAATGGAGGAGAAGAGTATATTCTCATTGGTGGCTTGGGATAATTTTTGTTACCTAAAAATCTATGAAGGGTTGGTTATTTTAAACACCAATCACATAAATTTAGATTTGGTGGCTAAATGGGTTAAAAATATATCAAAAAATAAAATTAGAGTTATTGAAATAATCAAAGCCAAATAAATTGAGTCATGGGAGGCTAGTAAATGGCTACAAGCTAATAACCTTCCAAAAGGGTCATGTTTTTATAATTGGTTTATTACAAGTACGAAGATTTAATATAAAAGGAGTAGATATAAGGTTAGAACAAGTGAAAAAGTGTTGTTTTTTATGAATCATTGATTAATATCTCACCTATTTTCTTGATAGACCCATGGAATAGAATTTTTGAAGCTATAAGGAGTAAGTATGGTAAAAGAGTTATTGACTACATAGAAATAATGGATTTAGAATTAAATTGGAAAATTTTATCCTTAGATAATTCTAATCAGAAAGAGAAAAAAATTATCACTAACTTAAAATATTTAATCCATGGAGTTCATGTTTGTAGAATAATAATAGAATATGAGTTGGTCTATGAGGATTATTTCAATGGTAATTACGATGCAAAATAATGGTATAAATTTTCTCTTTAATTTAAAAAAAAAACATAAGGGATATGTTAAGGGTATTTTTTCCAATATAGAAAAATATGATTTTCTAATATAATCCATACAATAATTGATTAATTAATGTAAAAATATTTGAGAAAATGTTGCCAAACATTCAATGAAGAGGAAAAAGTTGGTTATGCTTCCATTAGAAAATTTTTGGATGTAATTATTCTAACTCGTGAGACTATATAAGATCACATAAGACTAAAAATAAGGCATGATGACAAATTTTGACATGGATAATTCATATGACAAATTTAACTTGGTATTTTTGTTATTATTTTTTATTTTAATTTTCATCCATATGGATTGAGAGGATTTAAAGTTGCATAAGTACTCCATCGTTTTTTATAGTTAGTAACTTCATAACATGTTAATTCTATATTTTATGGGAATTAAGAAATAAGGACCAATTTATCCTTATCTCTATTATTATTATAGAATCCCTTTAGATTAAAATTAATAAAGATAAATAGGATGGTAGAGTAAAATTTTAATAATTACCTCAATTATTAATCATGTTTCACATTTAAAAATTATATATGATATCATGATGGAAGAAGAACCAACTATGTAAGAATTATATAAAAAGTAATGCATATGAGATAAATAAGGAGGAAACCAAAATATATTTTTGTAAACTTTCCATAGAGTAGCATGTCATTATGTGGTTATTATAGATAAGGTTAGATGATTTGATATAAAAAAATTCCAAACTCATGTTTGGAGAATTTTTGGTAGAAGTGAGGATGAAAAATTTGTAATATTTTAGTGGAAATGATTCAAGTTAAAATATATTATTAGAAGTGTTAAATTTTTTAAGGAAAATTATACTATTATATGTGTGATTACAAGCAATCCCAATATATATTTATTTTCCAAGAACATTACACACACACACACACACACACACACACACACACACACACACCATTAAGAGAGAAGAACTTATAATTATTTTGTAACCTCCTAAAAATATAAATAATAATATTAAGTGGGATAAATTAAAGTTATTAAATATTACATTTAAATATATGTATACAAAATTTATTATAAAAACTACCCAAGCAAGAAGGGGATTCCTAATAGAGGAAGTATGGTTTTAGTATACCTTACCAAAGGCCAATGCCTTAATATTTTTGGAAGTTATATAGAAAATTTAACCAATGAATACCTAATTTTTAAAGGATTATATGATCAGCAAGGTTACACTTAAATATAAACAATGAAAAATCAAGTTCCACCTTTTCTCAATGCATTTATTCTTAGGACATTTGAAATAAGATTCTTAAATATGACAGTTGTTAGCTATAACTAGAAAAAAAATTAAGGCATAGTTAGTACTATGAGAGAGGCATAAAAATTACATTCTTAAATTTTATATAGATGAATTCCCCTATAGTAATAATTTGGAACCTATGTTTAGATAAAAATGCATGAATTTTTAAGGAGATTGAAAGTCTATCTTGTAAAACCTAGGTAAATTTTAAAGCCTTCATCTTTAAAAAAAAATTAATGCATGGAAACCTAGAGTCCATGTAGGTAAACATAGCAGGGATTTTTTAAAATGTATATTAGATTAATGTATCTGAATAATCAAAAATATTTAATATAATAAGATTGTACAACATATATCGATATTCATACAAAACTAAATGTTATTTATGTTTCATTGCACATTCTAATTATAGAAATGGTCAAGCATTTAAGGGATAAGAATTGATTATATGGATATTTATCAATTTTAGTTTATGTATTCTTATTTAGTTATCATATGTTCTTTTTAATAGATTTTTATTGCCTCAAATCAATTAAAAACTATAAAAATTGTGCAAGACACTTTGAAATGTTTTTAGATGCCTACAAAATTATGATGTTTTTTACTATCTGGTGGACTCTTTTGAGATGAATGAGATATTTTTTCTATTTATGTTGATGCACCTATATCTATATATGCATTTTATATTCTTGATCTCCCTTGGCCAAACATAAATAATCTTTATATTCCATCTTTTTTTATTTAAAACATATCTTTGCACTTTTAATTAAGGAAACATAAAAAATGGTTAGTAAACTGGGTTGGACTAACCTTAAATAATCCCTAGTGGCTAACTAAGCATTTCATAAATTTTGAATAATTCTAAGAGGGATCAAATTTCATGTATTCCTCCCATTAAAGTGACTATGATTGAAATCATGTAAATCAAATCTAAGTGTTATTACTTAAAGGCCCTCCATTGATAAAAGCATGTAGAATAGATATAACCTTAGAAATTCAATATTTGTGGATAAGAAGTAAAGTAAAATTAATATAAAATTTTTATTGCCTTTTTGATAAAAAGGCTTGTCCTTAAAATCCTCTAAGTGATTTGTATATATAGGGTTCTCAATTTTGAATTGGGGAACTAGTAATGTATAAATTATGACCAAATAATAACCAAATATGTAAAATAAAAACCTCTAAAAGGAATTTGTCCAAAATAGATATGAATATTAATGAAACCAAAAAATATAACAAAAAATAAAATTACCACTAGGATAAGACTCTAAAAAACAACTTGTATTTATTTGTATTGAATGACTTGAAATAATTACAAACCCAAACCATGATTAAATAAGCCTCAACTCTAAAATTAGAGTTGACATGCAAAAATTTTAAAAAATTAAAATAAAAAAATGCTTATTTTTAGCATTTGTTATTTATAAAAATTTTTCATGTAAGCATACACACCTCTAAAAATATCACAAAATATCATAAATTCTAAAATTAAATTATCAGATTAAATTCAACTAAAGTTGGCATCTGAACCTAAAAATATACATTTTTTAAAAATAGGAAAATCCTAAAAAATATTTAAATTATAATTTTAGACCTTCAGAGGATCATGTATGGCCTATAAAAATTATCAAAAACATCCCTAGGTAGGTAGAACTACCTAGGACAACAAATTTTTTTTTATAAAGTCATTTTGGTGTGTGGAAAAGTGCAAATAGAGATACAGGGAAAAATTTATGGCCTCTAAAAGGTTAGCCTATTTAATTTGCATCATTCTCCTCTGGTTGAAAACAAATTAGCTCCTATGAGTTATCCTAATTTTGCTACTACCATTTCTCCTTGTCAATCTTCTTCAGCTCCCATTCTATAATCCAAGTGTTTTATTCTTTCTATAATCGTTCCCACTACACCAAATACCTATTATAATTCCCTTGCCTTATGCTCACGGTCTTCATATCCAAAACCTGCACTATCTTTTCCTTCCTCTTTAGAACCTAATGCTCCCAATTTAATTCTTCATATTCATTACCTTCACCATCTTCTCCAAGGAGTTGATATAAATTTTAAACATTAAATACTAGAGATATATCAAAATTCTATGGTAAACTCACCTCATAAGCATTGTCATTGATTTTCTTCACAATTTTTCATGGTCTAATTTTCTTATACTTTAACTTGTTGTATGTGCCTTTTGAAAATATTTCTTTCCTCAAGTAAACCATTACCAAATATCCTTATTTAAATACCTTTTATACTATTCTAACATCTATTGTTGCTTTATATTTTTCATTACTTTCCTACAGCTTTCTTCTTACTCCTTGAAATTATTGCATATACTCTACAAATGCTTCTACATCATCACTAATTAGATTTTCAATCGGTAATTGTACCAAATATAAAATAACCATAGGATTTATCACATAAATTTTTTGAAAAGGTGAGTTTTCTTGTTGATCTATTCAATGAACTACTATATGCAAACTCAGCTTGTGGTAAAGCCAAGTCCCATTACTTGGGCCTCTCCCATTATGCATCTCAATAAATTTCCAAAGTTCCTATTCACAAATTTTATCTATCCATATTTTTTTGGGTGATATACACTACTAAATTATAGATTAGTACCCATATTATTCCATATATTCCTCTAAAAATGACTTAGAAATTTTGTGTCCCTATTTGAATTAATAGTTTTTGAAAAACCATACAATCTCATAATATCCTTAAAAAATAATTCTATAACTCTAGTAGCCTCATTAGTTTTATTAAATGCAATGAAATACACCATTTTATAATATATATATATATATATATATATATATATATATAATTAATAAAATTAAATCATTACCTCTCTATGTGTTTAGCAATCCCAACACAATGTTCATACTTAAATCTATCCATGGTCCTCTTGGAACCGATAATGGCATGTATAGTCTAATATTTTGTACATGCCCTTTATCCACCTGACATATACTACACCTTGAAGCATACCTTATCACATCTCTCTTCATCTTTGGCCAAAAATACTTTTCCTCCACCAAATCTATTGTCTTTGTCTTACCAAAATGTCTAGCCAAACCACCACTATGTAATTCTCTTATTATATTGTCTTGTAAAGACCTAATTAGAATGCATAATTATTTCCCTTTGAATAAATAACCTTATTCTATAAGATAATCATCACAAATATCATCTATCCCACCTGTTAATGGATTCATCCACTGATCAACTACTTTTCCAAAATATGGGTCAGTATCATATAATTTTTTGATAGCTTTAAATCCAACTACTTCACTCACCATAGTAGTTAATAGTTTTGGTCTCTTGATCAATGCATTAGCTACCTGATTCTATTTTCCTAATTTATGTTTCAACACAAAATTATACCCATTGAAGAAATAAACCCACTTTGCATGATTACTATTCAACTTCTTTTGTGTATTCACATATTCAAAGCTTCATGATCTTTAAATAGGATAAACTCCTTAGGCAAAAAATAATGCCTCCAATGTCTTAATTCTTGTACAATTTCATATAGTTCAACATCATAATTATAATAATTTGTTATTACCTCATTTAATTTCTCATTGAAATATGCTATTGGATTTCCTTCTTGACATAACACAACACCAATTCCCATAAATGAAGAATCAAAATCAACCTCAAACACTTTTTTAAAATCTAATAATGCTAAAATTTTTCTTTCTGTAATCTTCTTCAAATATCCAAGCTTTTTGTGGCTGCTCTAGTTGATGCAAATTCCTTCCCTCTCATGAAATTTGTTATTCGTACCACAATACTACTAAAAATTTTAATATTTTTTTGTAAAAAGTTGTTAAACCATGGAAACTTCTTACATATATAATGCTTCTTGAAATAGGTTACTCAATGATTGATTTTATCTTTTCTTCATCCATTTTCACATCATTTGTTGAAACTACAAATCCCAAAAATACCAAATTATTTTGCATAAACCTGCACTTCTTTAAATTTACATATAACTTATCATTTCTTAACAAATATAGTACCATTATCAAATGTTGTAAGTGTTCTTCTTTAGTATGATTGAATATCAAGATATCATCAAAACAAAAAACCATAAACTTACCATTATATTCTCATAGCACTATATTCATCACCCTCATAAATGTGCTAGGTGCATTAGATAATCTAAATGGAATCACCATCCATTCATATAAGCCATCCCTAGTATTGAATATAGCTTTCCACTCATCTCCTCCATGAATTTGAATCTAATAATAACCACTCCTTAGATCAATTTTGGTAAAATAGTTTTCTCTTATAAGCACATCCATCATATCATCTAAATGAGGTATAGGAAACCTATACTTGATTGTAATGTTTATTAATTTCTCTACTATCCACACACATTTTCCATCCTCCATCTTTCTTTGAAGTTAGCAATGTTGGTGTTTCACACATACTCATACTCTCCCTTATTACCTTCTTTCTTAGCATTTTAGTAACCTATTTATTTAATTCTAAATGTTCTATTGGAATCATCTTATAAGTTATTTGAATGGGTAGATATGATCCTGGAATCAAATCAATGTGATGTTAAATATATATCTTTGGTGATAAACCATCTAGTAACTCATTATGCATAACTTCTACATATTATTTCAAAACTTTTGTTTCTTCTATTGGTATTGACACCATTTCTAATTCCTCATTCTTTTCTACTAATGCATAACAACTTTCTACCTTCATATCTTGCATAATTTTTTTAGTAGAAAGCATGATTTTTGTCTTATCTTCCTCTTTAAGAGGTAATAAAAATACCTTTATACCACATTTCCAAAAAGTGTATGTGTTCTTTGCTCCATCATGAATTACTTTCTTGTCAAATTTCTATAGTCTCCACAATAACAAATGGCATGCATCCATCAAAATAACATCACACCATATTACATCATTATAAATTTTTATGATATAAAACTTGATTAAGCACCTTTTATCTATTGTAACTTCATTCCCTTTATTAAATCATGAAATCCAATAAGGATTAGGATGCTTTTCACATTGAAAATTTATTTTTTCTATCATTTCTTTAGAAACCATATTTTCACAACTACCACCATCTATAATTACTTTGAATACCTTTCCACTCAAAGTACATATTGTTTGAAAAATATTTGATCATAGCCATGCATTACCACATTATTTATTTTAAACTTTTTCCTTATTTTGAACAATAATTATCCTTCTCATCATGAGATTCTCTCCAATATTTGCATGTGCAACTTCAATATTTTTCTCTTCTATCTCAACCTCAACTAGATTTACTCATTGGTGATCTTCTTACCTCCTTTCTTAATATTGATAGTGTCGACACTCAAATGATCTTTTACCTTCTTCTCCACACCTATAATATACATAAGATCTACGTTGATTTTAAAATCATCCTATAACACCATCATAACCTCATCTTCTCTGAAATCTTCTTCTTCTTTGTTGATATTAAAACCATTACCATTTGGCATCTTGCCTTTCTACACCACATGATGATTCACCTCTATTGGTATTAGACCCACCTATAATGGTATTAAACCCAACTCATCCCCTATTTTTAGGGTATCTACCTCTTATTAGACCAAGAGACATTCTTCTAAAATTTTATCTATTTTGTTTTTCTTCTAACTTCAAAGCTAATTGATAATCCTCCTCCATGAAAATTATTCTATGCATAATTAATTCATCTTGATTAGATAATTTCAAACCATTTACATAACTTGAATCCATCTACTCTTTTATTTCATCATGCTCCACTTGTATGGAAAGCTTATTAAATTCATCTATATACTCTTATGTACTCTGATCCTTTTGCCTCAAATTTTGGAATCTTCTATATAGGGTTTGTGCATAATCCATAGGAATAAATTTATCCATTATATTATTCTCCATATTTTTCCATGAATTAATATTCTCTTTACCTTTCCTTTATCTCTCTTTCTATAGGTAATCCCACCAAATCATTTCATGACCTTTCAATTTTAGTCAAGCAAATTCTACCTTCATGTCTTCTCTCATAGTCTTCTATGTGAAGAATTTCTCCATGATATTCATATAATCTATCGAATCCTCTAGTTTTAAAATACCTCCATAATCTAGAAAATCAACTTTGATTCCTTTATTTATTCCTTATAAAGCTTGAGCCATCCTCTCTTCCATCAATGGTGGTTTCTCTTTTTGTTTTTCTTATTTCTAAATTTCTTCATCATGATCTATGTCTCCCTTAGCTTCATCACCACCTTATATTCTTACCTACATGGTGATAACCTCTATTAATTATTTAAATTTCCTCTATAGATCTTGTATAGTCTATTTCATCTACTTAATACATCCTCATCCTCTTTCCATGTCTTACTCCTCAAAGATTTGAACTTGCTCTAATACTAGATAATGAAACTAAAAACTATCAAGACAAATAAAATTACCAATAGGCAAAGACTTTTAAAAATAACTTATATTGATTCATATTTAATGACTTGAAATAATTACAAACTCAAACCATGATTAAATAAGCCTCAACTCAAAAATTAGAGTTGACATACAAAAATTTGAAAAAACTAAAATAAAAAATGCTTATTTTTAGTAGATTCTATTTAGAGTAAGTTTTCATGCAAGCGTACGTAGATCAAAAAATCTCCCAAAATATCCTAAATTCTAAAATTAACCTAGTAGAATAAATTCAACTGAAGTTGACATCTGAACCTAAAAATATACAATTTCTAAAAATAGAAAAATCCTTAAAAATAATTAAATCATAATTTTGGACCCTCAAATGATAATGTATGGCCTTCAAAAAAATTTAAAAACATACTTAAGAAGGTATAACTAACTAGAAATTTAAAAAAAAAATTGATATAGTCATTTTGGTGTGTGGAAGACCTCAAACGGATCTATGGGTTAAAAGTTATGGCCTCCAGAAGGTTGGTCTATTTTTTTGCATAAAAAATATGCAAAGATATTTCATGTATACAAAGAAACCCATAAATTTGGAGTTGTTATGAAATATATAAAAAATTTAGAGACAATAAAAATAGGACCAAGGATCCTTGTGACAAAATTAAATAAAGTTTGAAATAGTAAAATATAGGAATGAAACTCTAAGTAAAGTAGAAAATAAGATAAGAGATGAAGTGAAATGAAATATTATGTTCCCTATTCAAAACTAAAGATATATGTATGTAACACGACATGAAAATAATTGTGTAAATAAGGCTTATACAATTTTTGGGTATTTAAAAATGCGTCCATTTAATCTAATATTTAAGTGTAACTAAATTTTTTTAAAGGGATAAAGAGAATACAAACCTACATTAGTGATTGTGAACTCAAACTTTTTATTACCTCAATGTTCCATAATCATGTGTGTTCCTTATGTATAGGATATTATGCATATAATTAAATAATATGTCATTCAATATGATTAATATGATAAATTGTATAATCCTAAAATATGTAGCCTAAGTGTAATTTTAATGGCATTTTCCCCAATAGGATCCAATCAATGCCATTATGTAATATAAAATGACATAATCTATCATTCAGTTTGATCGACCTGATAACCTATAAATCTTGAAATATGTAAAATGTGAATATTTTTATTGTAATTTTTCCCAATGTATGTATTTGTCTCATAATGTGACATGATCTAAAATAACTAAAACACTTTAAATTTACATGATAATATGAATTAATGTGGCTATCTGATCCACTATAAATGTATATACCAATTTCTGAATATGTTTTACTATAATTATCTAAATCACTCTAAATATTTATACCATGTTTGACAAATTTCATCATTCTAAACGTCTATACTAATATATACAGTGTCCTAAATTATACTCAACTTCATATATGAGGGATGATTCTATAAAATAAATCATGTCAAAATGTGTGTGTGTGTGTGTGAGAGAGAGAGAGAGAGAGAGAGAGAGAGAGAGAGAGAGAGAGAGAGAGAGAGAGAGAGAGAGAGAGAGAGAGAGAGAGAGAGAGAGAGAGAGAGAGAGATCATCATATTAGTGTATACAATAATTCATGACCTATGTTAAGTGAGAAAGTGATTTAGCCATCAAATATGATACATGTGTTTTTTAAAATTAGGTATTTGTAAATTTTTAAATTATTAAATTTGATACATTCCTTTAACATTTTTAACTTTATCTATATACTTATAAATTGAGATTTTTTTCCCTTGGTGGGTACATGGATATGAATATAATTTATTTCACAACTAATTTTTTCACTGATTAAAATCCATAATTTCCATAGTAAATATATATTATATAAAAAGATAGGTATGATATTTCCCCCATTCAATGCAATTAAGGTAAAAGTGACTATACAAATAATTTCATATATATAGGTGTGAGATTTTTTTTCTTAGAGTGTCACAATAAATGAACATGAAAATATTATCATGTGGAATAACATCTTGTTTTTATTCCAACACAACTTAAGAGTATTAAAATAAATATATATGTTTTAAGATATTGTGTATACAATTTTTAGCATATATTATTGGGAAATTTTAATTTTTCAATGTATTAAAAAAAATCATGTATTGATGTTGGTTTTATGCACACCATGGAATGTTACAAGGTATCCTCTAAAATTTTAGGATTAATTAATAAATTTTCACTCCAAGGCATGAGTTGTGGGGTATTGGGTTTTGTAAACAACTTATTGCTAGAATAGTGGTGAGCGAATAAGTTATTTACCTTAAATGGTTCAAATATGATATGAATCTTTATCTAATTGAGGTGTGTGGGTTTATGATGAATATAAAATATATTGGGTAGGATCAAAATAAACTTAAAAAAATAAGGAAAGGTAGGGAAATAAATAAGGTTTGTAGATCAAGCAAGATGAAACCTTTTTAAGCTAACTCTTAAACTAAGGGTTAGATAAGAAATTAGGAACCAATGTTTGTTTCAATATATCATAAGTATACCCAAAAAAAAAATTAAGAGTCCAAGGGATAAATAATACAATGAAATTTATCATATATAATCAAATTTTATTATGATTATGAGATTATAATTGCACATCTACAAAGGGATATTATGATTATTACACAAAATAATTCAAATAAACAATAACACAATATGAATAACTATATTAGAATAACACTCATGTAAAACCAAAATACTAAGATACTAGTTTGATGGGACTTCTCCAAAGATTCAAAATTTTGGAGAAGAACAAGATTTGCACATCAAGACAAATTATAAAACAATCCATAAAATTTACTATTTATATTAAAAGCCAAATTTACCCTCCCTTTGTTATTGGGAGGATAAATATATATATATATATATATATATATATATATATATATATATATATATATATATATATATATATGATTGGGGAGGTGATGCCTCATCCTCTAAGTGAAGTCCAAATTTACATCTCCAAAAATAGAACTAGGTGTCAAAAGTCATACAAAGCATGCATGTACAAAAGTATATGCATAAATAGGATTCTTCGACTAGAATATTGTATGTATGTATGTATTTAAAATAAATTTGGAACCATCAATCCTAATTTAATTTAAACACACACACACACACACACACACACACACACACACACACACACACACACACACACACACACACAGATATATATATATATATATATATATATATATATATATATATATATATATATATATATATATATATATATATAATTAAGGTGGTATTAATGTGGGACTGATAGAATATGAAAATGGTTGAGTGATAGATGTTAAAACACAAGTATCCATTTTAACCCCTTGAGGGATCAAACTTGGCCCTATTAGAGTATGCATTATTTTATATCCAAAACATTGGGCACCCTATAATGACATGAAATTAATTATTGTTGATGGTGTGTTTGGAAATGACCCCAACATTCCCTTTGTAGCTTTGATTTTTTAAAATAATGAATGTGTTGTGTCAAACTCTTTATTAATAATATAAAAAATGAGCAATGTAGGATTAAATGGTTTGATATCCTCAACCATAAACCTTGTGTGATCTTATTTATAGATCTCAAATTCTAATCCAAAGTATTTAATCTATTTTTGGAAAAATTTATGAGTCCCATAACCTCATCACTAATTTTATAGATAGTTCATTAAAATTCTTCCTTAAAGCTATTTGTAACTTCTTTAAGGAGTGTTTCAAAATTGGTCATGTTTACTATCTCTCTAATAGAGGTTATCAAATTTGTGACCCTCATATATCTTAGTTTTTATAAGGCCTCATTCTCATGGATTAAAATTTTCCCTATCAAAATGTTCATATGTGTGTGATGGTATATAATATCATCCCTTTTTATAATTGCATAACTTAAGGCACATACAACATCTTGGGTAGACATAAGGTTTAGGTGATTGAATTATCTACTTCTTACACATTGAACTAGTAAGTTAAGCCTCTTTTCAAAATTATTTTAACCAGTGCCAAATTTTTATAACCTTTGCCCTCTTAGGTTAGATTTCAACCCTAGAAGTTTGAATATTATACAAAATGTTGTAAAACATTACGATTGCACTCTGGACATGGTCTACAATTTCTTGAGGGGTGTGGATGATCTATCTATATAGTATATACTGATGTGATTATTCCTTACTCTTATACATCTCTTTCATAGCCTCCATAGTTATATCCATAAAAGAGCAAAAAAACTCTATGTATTCTTTAGGATCATTAATATTCTTTTTGGCCTTTGTTACCAAGGGAAATAGGTTTTCTCTTTCTTCAAACTATATCTTCTCCATTGTACTTATGTTCATCACTTTACTATTTCTCTCCCTATGAATTATACCACTTTATTTATCAAAATAGGTATATATTCTGGGCATCTAAATGGGTACCAAGTTTTGTCTATCATTATTTTATCCTTGTAACTCTTTAACGCATTAGAGAATAATAAGTTTCCCTTTTTCTTTAGTTTGACCTATTTAATCATAGGTAGAGGGGGGAGTGATTATTGGAGGGGGATTTATTATTCAAGGTGTTAAAATATTACTTATTATACTATGGAATTAAAAGAGTGGATAAATAACCCCTTTCCATCCGAATTTTTAGCTTTGAGGGGTGATTTTAACCACATACATAGTTAGGCTTGGATTTTTCACAAATGTCATTATGGTTGACTATATAAGTGTCAGTTGTAGAATTTATATCTCTAATTGAGATGAAAATTTTTAGGGGAATGGTGGACTTTATGGATCCAAAATAGAAACTAAAACCAAATTCTTGAAATAGACTCTTTTCTTTACATCTATTATTTGGGTTGGTGTTGAAAAAATCAAAGAATCAATTGAACTAGATAATGGTGGCCTTGAAAGTGTAGGTGGAAAATTTGTATTTTAGCATCTATAATATTAATATAATAAGCAAGAGAAGAGATTATCTTATTTATATCTTGTCTCTCTTCCTCATTAAGGATTTGAGGGTCTAGTACCTATTGACCAGTCTTACCATAGGTCAAAATGTACCAACCCCCTATAGCCAAAGCCTTGTATAGGGGATGATTATAACATCGTAAGGTGTTGTATACTTATATTTGATGTCATTTCATTTGTTGTTCTAGATTTGGTCATAATAAATTTTATTCCTTATGTCATTTGATGTCTAAGGGATCATTTTAGGAGTCATATATGAAGGTGATAGGTTTTCATAGTGTTTAAATAGTTTAAGATCAAGTGGTAGTTCCTAGAACAAGTCTAGAAAAATATGTTGGATTAAATAATTGTTTGGTACTTGGGAAATTTTCTAGTTGGCTGAGTACTTTTGGGGAAACTATTTTAGGTTTTTTACTAAGTTTTAGGGACTTATCAGATAAATTATCTAAGTAATTTTCCCAAAGATATAATTCTTTCAGACATTTTGTCCATGAAGAAAAATCTAAGTGAAAATTATTTTAGACATTTTGTCTGAAATAAAAATCCCAAAGACCAAAGTCTCTTAGACATATTATCTTATACAAAAAGGTAAGGACATACTATTTTGAGAAAAATAGATGAAACATAAGTCTTGACAAAGGTATAATTCTTTTAGATAAAGTGTTCAAGAAAAATAATCCAAAATAAATGGCCCAATTTCTAGAAAGTTGATATAGCAAATTATGATGTTCATGTAAACATCGAAATAAAGCTCAAGAAAAATAATTTTGGGGTTTAAAAAGTGATGGTCATACATATGTTATTGATGGTCTCATAGATGTCATTAATGGGCACATACATGTCAAATTTAAGTCATGACAAAAATCATTTAGGGTTAAAATTTGATGATAATGTAGACATCAAATATGACCACATGGATAATAAATGACAAGAATGTATACATCAAATTTTAACCATGGTAAATATCCATTAGAGTTCAAATAGTGGGTGCCAAAGATATATGGTGCATATTTTATCATGAAAAAGTATATCAATGGTGAAAATAGAGTTAAAATGTTAATGAATCTTGAGATTGAATCACATTTAAGCAACTGGATCATGATTTATGACTCACATTCAATCGAAAAAATACATCAAATGGTGTGAGTGAAAGTAAAAGGTCAAAGAGCTCATATCAAACATAATGTTACCAAATATCATAATCTCAAGACCTTGGATCAATGATCAATGGCCAACATTGAGGTTCAAAGAAAAGAGGTTCTAGAGGAGTTCGATAGGTGAAATTCAATTGGATTCTAGATGGATAAAATAAGACTACATATCCAAGTGATGATAGTATAAATTATATAATATATAAAATGATGTGTCAATGGGAATGAAACATATTCATCCATAAAAGACAAAGGATTCCATCATGAATCAATATTTTCAAACTCATACACCATCATGAAATCATAGCTGAGGTCCAAGATAAATAATGACTCCCAAATGTAAAGAATTGGGGTCTAAAACACTAATGAATGACTACAAATGGTAAATGTCTATAATATAGTTAGCAACTTATAAAATCTATATGACTATCATAACATATTTTTTGACTTTCCTATTTTATTTTTAAATGCTCAAGAGATTATCCATGATGAAGGCATTTCACAAAGGCTAGTTGAAGAGTCCCTACACCATTTTAGAGAGTTCATCATGGTTTATATGGACATCTATATTAAGAGACATTTATGTTCTATTTCAAACTCCAATCCCATATAATGTAGCTATTTCTCAAGCATGGAAATGTGTTCCAGTGACTCTTGAACCTCATTCATTTCTCCTCTCTCTAAAGTTTTATAAGTAGCTGCCATTTTGGCCTTTGTAAAAGATACCACACCATGTATGGTGAAGCCATACTAGTTTTGACATTGTAATTTGCCTTAGAAAAATAAATTTGATCTATTTTTAGTTCATTTATTAGCTTTTGAAAGTGTGTGAAGATATGTATATTTAATAGTTAAGAGATATTCATTTATCCTTACTTTCTCTTAGTCCTTCCATGTTTGATGCAAGTGATTTAGCTAGTAAGTTATATGAAGTGTAGTCAAGTGTGAATCTATCTTAAGTGTATAATGAGTATTATTATCTACAACTGATCTATGGTCTTATTTTCCTTGGAAAGTCTTCATACATCTCACCTTCATATCAAAACACTAATGCTAGTGCATTTTAGGACTCTTAGACTAGTGGTGTATGTGTTATCTCTTTGTGATAGAGTATGATAGTCTAATGAAATACATAATGGTGCATCACTCTTTTATAATAGGTTTATTTCATGTAATTTATAACCCTTTTCCTCCCATAATCAATCAATAGATATGTAATAAGCTTTTTAGGATACATTCAGGGAGTTAGCCCTTTAAATTTAGAGGATCACTTACACTATAGGTACACCCACATGCTTGGAAGTGTTCCCATGTTGCTAGAATTTGGAAGAGGTTTTAACACCATCTTATAGGGTGAAATATTTGGTGACAGTAGTTATAGCATGCCTAGTGGGACACATTATCTTCAAGATAACTTATCAATGTGAACTTTGATCTTGACAACATCAGCCACAAATTAGTGTGCTACTTAGCATTTGGTGAATACTTCAAGGTAAATATAGTTCAAGTCCATTGTTTTGTTATAAACCTACCTTCCTAATTCATATTTCTCACTAGGTCATACTTTGGTAGAACATTCTATCCCATTAACCTACACATTTAACTTGAAATTCCTCTTGAAGTTTAGTATCCACAACCTAATCTATCCTTTGAAGAACAAGTAGATATTGCTAGAGAGGAAGAGTGTAAAGAGCATAAATAAATTGAAGATCTTGAATAAGAATACATGGATATAGCTTATTCTTACCCTACCTTCAATATTGAAAAATACATTTCAACTTCAAGTATCAGATTCCATTCTTGCTAATGCCACGGAAGGTGTGTCCACATTCAATGTTGAGAGTCATGTCACACCGAGTGAGCACATTAGATATTTTTCTAACTTTTAAATTTCCAAAATATATTTTGAGATAAAATTTCCATTAAACTCCTTTCCATTTCCCTTAAATTGAAGGCTCTTGATTGGTATATAACTATAGAATGTGGATGCATCACAACATGGGATGAGTTTAGAGTGGTGTTGACTTCCAGATTTGTAAATGAAAGTGACCATGCCTCTCTCATACATTATCTCAATGTGATAAAAAGGGGATATAAATAAATAATGAATTAATTCAAATAAATGTTTTAGAAGATTTGGCATAGATTGCCTCTTCCCATGACACCACCTACTAGATTTGTGTTCCCTACTTACTTGAGATCCATTGGGATTGAAATTAGTGTCTTGCTTCAATTTATGAGAGGTTACACTCTTCCCAAAATGTATGATCTTGATATCAAATATGAGAATAGTCTCATCAAACCTTGAAGGTTGACTCCTAAGGTTTCTATGCCTCCTTTGTATCATGCTTCTCCTATTACTTTAGAAGTAGATCAAAATCCTAATTCTAATAAAAATCCTAAGGATACTCCTAAGAAGGTAGATAATTCCATGGACAAATATGCATATATTAAATGGTTGGAAGCTAAGATTGGGACATACAATATGTAGCAAGGTGTCCATATAAATTCATACCCTTATCAATATCAATATGGTCAATAATGTGGAAGAGGAAGAGGCCAATGGTAGCCTAACCCCAATAGGCTTTCCAATATATATAGTCTTAACACTACCATTAATGCAAGGGATATGGTATTGGTTTATAGCAATTTGGTGTAGAGATAATATTGGTATAATATCCAATTCATGGATGCCAATGATAATGAATATCAATATCTATTGGTTCAAGGAGGAGTTACTCCCCTCCTATCAAATGAAAATGAGGTGATGATGCAAGTTAATGAGGATTGACAATCTCAAGGAGAGATCTTCACCATTTTTTTGGTTGAAGACATTTTTGTGATAAATCAATGATTCTCTATCACAAATAATATAAATGACGAGAGGAAGGATCTATGAGTTAGTATTACCATTCACATAGGCTCATCTAATCCTCATACAAGGTAACAAGACATAGCTATAACTATGACCATTCCAAAAACTTCTACACCTCTATCAAGTCAAAATATGGTAAGGTCTGCTCCTATTCCTCAAGTTCCAAGTAGATATCTTCCTACAAGAGCCCAAGAGAAAGTAGGTATGGATCATTTAAAAACTATATATTTTTTGAAAAAAACTAAAACATCCATTTCTCTTTGGGATGTTCTTCATATGCCTAGTAAAAAAAATTCCTACAAAAGTAGTTATCTGCTATCCATGCTAGTGTCTCACCCTAAAATAAAGGTCATAGTCATGCTACACTTGAAAATTATCTAAGTACCATTGTTGAACCATCTACTATTGCTGAGAAACCTCCACCATTTTATCTCACCCTCATTATAGGTGACAAGTTGGTACACAATTGCATATTCGATAGTGGAGCTTCTACTTCTATCATGCCCAAAGTTATGGTTGATAATCTAATCTTGAAACATGAGCCACATACAAAATAGGTACTTAAGTTATATGGTAAACCTACCATGATAGTATGACTAATAAAAGGCTTGAATTTTTTCTTGCATGATTGTCCTAGTTTTCCCATCTTTCAAGACATAGTTGTTGTTGATCTTTTAGTCCACTTTGAGATCTACCTATAAAGGGAATTCACAACCAAGATAGGTGGCTATATTTAAGTTGACTAGTCCTTCTTGGCATTTAGAACAAGGTATGGGGAAAAGGTGAAAATTAGGACACAACCTCTTTAAAGGTTTCATATTGAACCTTACATTGAGACAAGTTCTAATTTGAATTATGTGGCCCATGAAGAAAATGACTATGTTATAGATTATGGCACTTTTTCTAAGCTTGAGGGTATTTTAAATTTTTTTCTTGATGAATATGACACTAATAATTATGATAATTATCATTATTATTTTGTGGAGGAAACTAATTTAGGAGTGTATTTTATTCATGAAGAAGGAGTACCAACACCTCTACTTTACAAGGAAGAAGGTGAAGATGATGAGATGTGGAAAATGTTTTTTGATGGTTCAAGAAGTAAAGTTGGCATAAGAGGTAGGGTTATATTAGTATCCCCATCCAAACAATAATATTATGCTTCATACATATCTAATTTTAGTTTTACTGTTAATGTGGTTGAGTATAAAGTTTTAATTAATGGCCTTCAATGGGCAAGGAGAAAAGGAAATAATAACTTACAAGTATATGGAGACAATGAATTAGTTGTGCATCAAGTGAGGAATGTGGTTAATTATAAGAACCCTTTGAATAATTCATATAATCATAGGGTATGGAATTTGATTGAATACTTCAATGCATTCATTATGCAATTAGTCCCAAGGGATCATAATAGTCATGCTGATAGACTAGCTACTATAAACACCTAAATATGGCCACCAATAACCTTCAATCAAGTTTTCTATCAATTTCCACCAAAATTCACAATTTGGCTTAAAAACACTAAAACACATTAAAATATTTGAAACTAACATATTCAAGTGCTTATTTTATCCATAGTTTCCGTAAATGGGGAAATTCAATTTATAGGCAAGTTAACTTTGATCAAATCATTTCGATTCAAAATGCCATTTTTGCACCTAGGTGATCTGGATTGCTTTTTTCTATCAAATTTATTGTATGAGACATGTGCCTTTGTTATTTTTAATTGAAGAAATAAATATGATAATGGTTCCAATTCATCTAACATCAACTTCTAATTCTAATCCAGTCAAATTTCAAGCCAATAATATGACATTTTGACCAATTTGATTAATTTATTTATAAATTGCCAAGGTTATGAATCAAAATTGACTAATCATGTTTAAGGCTAATTAAACTAAATCAAGAGCTTAAGTTAATTTTCCATGGAAATTGTTGAATTAATATTTTTTAGAAATTGATTGTCATTAACTATATCATCAAATGACATCATCTTATGGGGTGGCATCCATAAGCCATAAATGCCACAAATATCTAAATTAATGCCTCCCATGCCTCATTAAGATCCTCCATCCCTAGTTAATTACCTTCTATCCCAAATATTGATGAGAATGTTTATTAATTTTAATTACATAATTGAATTAATCCTTAGACATACATCTTCATCTTGGGATTTATGGTTTAGGTTGATTCTAAACCATTCCAAAAATCTATAAATAGGAGACCTTGCCTATTGAATTTTAATCTCTTTTATGTCAAAATTATAATTCCCAAATGCATTAAAAAAATAAATTAAAATTAGTGTTATAATGTCCAAATATTGAGCCAAGCCAATCCAAGCCAAATCCAAACATGGTGCCAAAGAGAGATGGGGGTATCCATACTTCATTAATAGAAACTTCATGAGACAAACTAAGCAAGCCACTACAACAAACTATTTGGAGCATCTAAAGAAGGTGAAATAAGGTTTATTTTTCATTTTAGTTTTGTTTTACATTCTATTTTTGTTAACTAATATCCTCCTTTGAGATACGCTTAGGGTGTTACTTTAGTGCATTTTTTAGTGATTTGGTTTATTTATTAACACAATACTAATATTTCCCTATTGCAATCCTATGTTCACAAATGGCATGTCCAATGGGACCTAGCCTTACAAATTTTGTCATAAGGCTCCTAAAATAAAACTACTAACCTTTTTTATGAATAATCTTGGAGTGGGAGACCCAAAAGAGTGAAAAAAATTAAGTAAAACACATTTTTTTAACGTCATAGGTTTGCCTATAGACATAGTTGCAGGTTTGTTGTTCAGAGTCATAGTATCGTGTTTGACTAATTTTTAAGACTAAATTTTCCTTTCTATGTAGGATTGAAAATAAATCTACTCACTTAGTCATGGGATTGTCCTTAAACTCATGGGGTTGCCTAATTGAG
Source organism: Torreya grandis (assembly GCA_037957365.1). Lineage (NCBI taxonomy): Eukaryota > Viridiplantae > Streptophyta > Pinopsida > Cupressales > Taxaceae > Torreya > Torreya grandis. Next base: position 1,219,694 of record JARHVA010003360.1, read on the forward strand.
TCATGATATTGTCTAACTAATAGTGGTTATGTGATAATACTGCCACTCACGAAGTCATGAGATTGCCCTAAAACTCATGAAATTGTTGATTAGATTCGAGGTATTGTGACTAAAATGCTATTGGTTAAGTGACAATACCATAACTAAATAAGCTGTGGTATTGTTCTACAACTAGCATAATTTTCATATAGAGTCATAATATTATAACTAAACCGTTAGTGGTTAAGTTATAATACCACAACTCACCAAGTTATAGGATTGCCCTACAACTTGTGAGATTTCTCTATTCCATCATGAGATTGAAATAAAGATTTAAAATTGAAAAAAATAGTTTCTTCATCCTCAAAGTGCTTCAAAGCTAAACAATTTACTAACCTTTTTTTGGGATCCAAGAATAAAAGAGTCTTTTTTAGCTTAAATAAGTCATTTTAAACTTTATTTTGGGTGATTTAAAATGAATTAGGCATGTTACTTTGGGGTTTTAAGAGAATTTATTTACATGTTTGAGTTGGATGTTTTGATAATGCTCTCAAAGTTATAACATAAGACCAAGGGGTCAAGAATAACATCACCAAACATTTACTTTAAGTGCGTAAAAATGAACTCATTTGTGAATTTTTTTTGTCTTCAATAGTTTTTTAATCTATTTTTTTTTGGAAAAGAGATGGTTTTTCCATGCATGCTCTTCCATTTTTCCCCCTTATGGAACCCTTAGAATCAAAAGCACCATCCTTGTTGTAAAAATGCCTAGTCCAAGGCATAGAAAGAATGTCATCTAAAACACTCCCCAAAAACTCACAATAGTTTGTGTGATCTTGAAAATGACCCTAAAGTATTTCTATTGAGTTATTTATTTTTATGCAAACTTTGCTTATAAGGGGGACTTAATTACCTCTCGTAAGTTATTTAGGGAAGCTTTGACCCAGTGTTTCATCTCCTAGAACTAAATTCAAATCATTCCCACTAGGATCAAAAGTTTGAGTGGTTAAACCACCTTCTATTGATGGAGTTACACATGGGATGTATCTATACTTTGGATATCACCCTACACTGACCAAGTGATGGATGTAGTGGTTATGAAAAGGTCAACACCTTTTTACAGCAAGCCAAGTGCCATGGACACCCAATTACGTGTTTTGCTTTTGTGACATCAAAATCATTGTGTAATTGATCCCCCTAGAAACATATGCAAAATTATTAGTTTAGTCAACCTCATATTTCCATACCCTTGTTAGGATTTCGACGATTATAATTAATGTATTTTTGTCACTTTTTCTTTATTTCTTGGTATATTTTGAGACTAAAACTTGTTTCTTTGTTTATAACCTATGTCAAAACCAATTTGTATATATGTCATTCTTTTGTCTAAAGAGGCATTATGTTTGTTGTTTTACACCACACTTGTTCCTTGACATTTTTGCTAAACTTATTTGTGTGTATGTCATTTGAGTTATAGAGGGTAGTTTTACACTTCAAATATCATATCAAATTATTTTGCCTTTGAGTCTTTGAAACATAACATTGAACACATCATTAAAGCATGCTTACACCATTAGGATGCTCAATTTATTTCAAGTATTGCTTACCATTGTATCAAAAACCATTTGTTTCAAACCATGTCATGTATACCATTTAGACCTTTGTTTTGCGTCATCATGCTATCTAACCTTGTCTAGCTTGTTTATTCAAATCCTAGTTTTCAACATTGAGTTTTCAATTAACCTTGTTAAGTTTGATTCAAACATTGATTGATTTATATTTACACCTCAAGTCATGGGGTTGATACATAGATCTTTCTCTTTTGGGTTGCATAATTTTAGTTAATCAATTACCCAAATTTAAATACTATTGATTATTTACTTTTTCATAACCTATCCTCATCATTGTTTGTACCTTTATTTTGGAGAACACAACCTTTCTCCAAAAGCATTTTTCCTCATGGCTTATGCCAATTGATCATGTTTATGTTTGATTTCATTTTTCAGGTCTATGTCAAAGTTGTTTCCAAGCTTTTTAGATTAAATCAAAATCACATCATGCCTTTGTTTCAAGTCTAGCTTTTGACATCATTTGGAAAAAATTCCTAACATAGCCTATTTGAGCCTATTTTTTGACTCCACATTTGAATAAAAACCCTAGTGACTGTTTTCCATTTCCTAGTTTAGACCTTGTTTGGAACACTTTGACTTATAATTTTGACTACTAGTTTTTATTCAGATGCTTGACCTTTTTTGTATATAACATTTAATTTTAGATTATTTTATGCCAAGTCTTAGCATAAACCATTTTGGAGATAAAACTCCATGATCAAATCATTATTTAGATATACAACTCCAGCTTCGACCAAGTTAGACCAAGTTTAAACCATTTTCCCTTTGGACATAGTTTTTCAAATTTTTTAGAACTCTAAGCCTTTTTGTTTTGAAAATTTCATCATTTATTTAGATATGTCTATCTAAATTATGGTGGAGTCACATACAATTAGACTGATGATAAAATGGCCACACAAAATCCTACTAGGAACCCCTACAAAGAATGATTTACTAAAGAGTTTTATTATTCTCCCTATAATACCCGATATGTGGAACATAGTCAAAATCCACAAAATCCAAATCAAATTACCAATTGGTATGAAGAGGTTTGTGAGGATGAATTTGAAGACCCAACTACATATAATGTTGTTTGGGATGCATATCCTTACCCTCTTTACAATAATTAGTACATAGAACATATTCAAGGACCAGCTTATAATCCAACTCAAAACCCTGACTGGGATGATATGGTGTATCAGGAGGACTTGGATGCTTTGGCTTATATGAGTAATTAAGCTCCACCACATCATACCATTTCTATTTTAGGACCACAATTCCATACCATTTTTATACCAAAACTTCATCCTTTATCTTGTGTAAGCAATCAAGCTCCATAATGCCACTTCATCATTATAGGACCTTATCCTTTAGCTTATACAAATAACCAAGCCTCATACCACCCTATTGTTACCATTTCAAGACTTTATCCTTTTCCTCATGCAATAAATCATGATCCCTAATTCCCTAACATTATCTAACTATATGACATTCTATGTCTAGTACTAATCCCATCCAAACCTCAACTGATCCTATCATTCAAAGACCAAGTTATGTTCAAAAATGATATTTTCCAACTATGTCCAAAACCAACCAATCTAATATATTTTTATTGAACCAACCACTTGTGATAAGTTAACATGTGATGAATCACCTATTGATCCTCTACTAGTTATTAAGGAGTTTCACTCTGATGAGCCAGTCTTTGCTAAATCACTTCTTAATGATTATAACCATGTTTTGAAAAATCATTACCTTGACTATATGGCTATCTTTCAATAGCCTCTTATTGACAAACCTCTTATTGAAAAACCAATCTTTAAGGAGTTGTCTATTGACATTTTTCCCATCCTAGAGGAGTCCCACTCTAACAAACCAATCTTTATGGAGCCCATTATGCCATCATAGGCTATTACTTGTCCAATACCAAACATTCAATAAGACATCATTATAATAGAGTACCCATTAGATGAAGTATCAGCATTAGATTTAGGTTATATTCTTGAACTAACATCAAATTTAACATTAGAATAAAAATCAACATTAGTCTCAACATCAGATTCAGATTCCATTGAGTCAGAATTAGATTTAGAAATAGAATACATTCATGACTATTAAAATATTGTTTACATATGCCTCATAGATCAATTTGAATACATTTGTGATCCTTCTACATTTTTTGAGGATGATTACTTTAGCTTTAACACAATTTATCTTAGTATCTTCTACAAGGATTGTGATACCTCTCCCCATTCTATTGCCATTTCATAGGCCATTACCACCAACCAATCTATACATTTCATTGACATTCCATATCCCAAAAGTGTTAGTTAGGACTGATACAATCACACTTTATTTAATTTCATCCATGGTGACATAAGAGTTGAATAAGAACAAGGACGCCAAGACCATATTCATGTCACAAAATAACACTCTCTTAGTGAAACCTTTTTAGAAGTGCTAGGGGACACACAAAGTTCACAATTAGCATATTGTAGTGAAGCTTTTTTGGAAGCACTAGAATACAATCAAAGTCAAAATCCAATGTTCATAAGTGACAACTTCTTGGAGGTGCTATGGGATAATAAAAAAAACTTTATTGGTGAAAACCTCATTAAGGCACCAATTGCTGAGCATAAAATCTCTTCACTGCATGATGAAGACAAAATCAAAGATCAAATCAAAATAGCTTCTAATCTACAACTTAATTAGATAGTAGATACTCTCAAGATCAAACAATATAAAAATATAGTGGTCCTTTCAAGACAAGTTTTCAGCCCTACCACAACCAAAATTAGGTCAAATCCAGCATCAACAACATTATGTATGACTAAACTTCTTGATATTTATTTGTTTCCCAACCATTACCCATTCCATTATCATGTTCCATTCTATTTCATAATCAACCTACAATATATTATTTTTCCCTATTTACCATCCATAGCCACACTTTCCTTTGTGAAGGCTAAAAAGATACCTTGTCTTGATGATTGAAGGAATTTGAATCAATGACCAATGAAGATCACAACAACATTCTTAGCATCCAGATCTGTAGCTAGTTCTTGATATAACAACTATTCAGATGAGGTGTGGGATAATAATTAACATGATTAATTATTATATTTATATAATTTTTGATCAAGATGTGCATATCCACTACAATAGGAAAAATAGAATCATGTGCCATTTTACCATACCCAAGCCTAACAGAACAAAAAAACCCAACAATCATCCAGGCCAAAAAACATGTACCATAACATTTCATTTTCCATATCCATTTTCCATTATCACATATTCCTACCATTTACCCCATCACTTGGGGGTAACCCTCCTACCATTTTATCTAATATATAAAAAACCATCATTATCCTAGAGCAAGACCATGCCATCCTATCATTCCATTCTTATCTAGACTAAAGCCTATTTTTAGTCATCCTACCCAATCTTATTTTAATCTTGGTTCCTTTGGTTATTCCCACACTTTTTGTGAGGGGATTCTGATAAAGTTTCAATAATTAATCAAATCCTTATTTCAATGGTAGTCTATGAAATTAGTGTGACAGTTGATCCAACAAGATATCTTTCATTTTCTATCATATATCAAAGTTGGTTTATGTGAGCCTAATTATAATTGCCTATGGGCAAATTAGTATTTCACTAGTCTTGTTACTAATTATAACTATTTATGGGTAAATTAGTATAATTTATCTATATCATTGTATCAAAGTTATAATTTCCTATGGACAAACTAGGGGAAACATTTGTTTATCATGCATTGTCATCTCACCTTGCCATTACTATTTTCATTTGGCTGGCGATTTGTCAGATATGAGAACTTCTTGGGACCTAGTTCATTTTTACTCACCTTTTATGTGGATGGAATTACTATGACTTGACATCATTTTAAGACTATGTAGGTCATTATTAATTTATGTTGAGGTTGCCTCAGTCCCCCTAAGCCATACTCTAACTATTTTGTGAGCAACCTAAGCCAAATGCTCTCTCCATTTTGTGAGTAGGTATCTTGTCATTCTTGATCGAGTTAAGATACATAAAATTCCAAAAACATTCAAATATTTAATATATATATATATATATATATATATATATATATATATATATATATATATCCTATCTAAGCCTATTTAGTTATTCTTGATTCACCCTACTGGGGCCAAGACATAGTTAGGTTGCTTTCTTTGGCTTTTGTTTTCAGGGTTTCTATTTATTTGATTATTTCAAGTTAGTTGTTTGTTTGTTTTTTTGTTTATTTTTATATTTGTTTTTTATTTTTTTGCTTTCTTATTTATTTTATTTTAGCACTATTGCCTCAACTTAGTCTATATGCATTCATTGGGTGATTCCTCTAGCACATTATTGTTGAGTCTATCTATATTTATACATCAACATTGTCCTCATGGTGTTTATCATTGGTGCATTCTTTTTTAGTGTTTATTAGATTAGGAGTCAGTACTTATGTATATTTTAGGATAGTATTCATGATGTTATATCATGATTCCTACCATCATATGCTACACAAAAAATTAGCTTCAAAAAGGTATACAAGTAATGGATCTACAAAAGTTTCTCCTTGGCACCTTGTCAAATCCTTCCATCCCACCCTTGATCAAATTAACCCATTAACCATTCTAGTTGTATCATTTATAATAAGGATGAGAATATCTAAAATAATAGGTATAACTAAATATTTTATAATGATCAAATATTAATCTTCTATTCATCCCTTTCATCATTTTGCACATCCTCATATGACTGGTTGTTTGTGGCTTCTATAGTCATTAGACCATTACATCTATGTTTGCACCTACTCATATTTAATCTATATTCTAGGTTATATCCTTGATTTATTCCTAATAATCATCCCTAACTAGGGTATAATCATTTTTATCCAATATAGGTCCTCTTAATGATTATAACTACCTATGGGCAAATCATTATTTTGACTTTTATTCCTAATTATAACTGCCTTTGGGCAGATCAGTAATCCTTTTTAAATAAATGTAAGAAAGAATTATCTCATTTGGATTAATCTCAACCATGGGTTAATTCCATGTTTATTTTTACTTCTTTTCAAGGTACCATCCATAAACAAATGTGATGGCCACTCCTTCGAGGGGGCATCATCATAGGCTTCCCAAACACTCTTTGAAGCTTTTTCTTCAACCATCATCTTCTTTTTGGCATACATGCCATATCTCATTATTTGAGAAGAAGTTGATTTTCCTATAGTTTGTAACATCTTCCCAAATAAGTTAAAATTGTAGACACCTAAATCTGGCTACCAATAACCTTCAATTAGGATTTTGACCAATTTCCACCAAAATACATAATTTGGCTTAAAAACACTAAAACACATTGAAAGATTTGAAACTGACATATTCAAGTTATTATTTTTTCCAAATTATACCTAAATGAGGCATTTGAATTTATGGGCTAGCTAAATTTGATCAAATCATTTCAATTCAAAATGCCATTTTTGCACTTGGGTGCTCTGGATTGCTCTTTTCTACCAAATTTCTTATACGAGACACATGCCTTTGTTATTTTGTTTTGATAACATCCTAAATGGTATAATGGTTCCAAAACATCTAAAATTGACTTAAAATTCCAATCAATTCAAATTTTGAGCCAATAATATGACATTTTGACCAATTTGATTAATTTATGCATAAATTACCAAGGTTTTGCATCAAAGTTGACGAATCATGTTTAAGGCTAGTCAAACCAAATCAAGAGCTTAAGTTAATTTTTCATGGAACTTGTTGAATAAATATTTTTTTAGTAATTTATTGTCATTAACTACATCATCAAATGACATCATCTTATAGGGTGGCATCCACAAGCCATAAATGCCACAAATATCTTCATTAATGCATCCCATGCCTAGTTAATACTCTCCATGCCTAGTTAATGATCCTCTATCCCAAATATTAATAAGCCTATTTATGAATTTTAATTAATTAATTGAATTAATCCATAGCCACACATATTAATCTTGGGATAGATGGCTCAGATTGATTCTAAACTATTCCAAAAATCTATAAATAGGAGGCCTTGCCAATTGCATTTTAAGCTCTTTTATGCCAAACTTATAATGCCCAAATGCATTCAAAAATCCATTTAAATTATTTTTATAATTCCAAAATATTGATCCAAGCCAAAGCCAAACATGGTGATAAGGAGAGGTGGAGGTAGCTATACTTCATTAATATAGACTTCATGAGCACAAACTAAGCAAGCCACTACAGAAAACTATTTTGAGCATCCAAAGAAGGTGAAAGAAGGTTTTTTTTTGCATTTTAGTTGTGTTTTCCATTCTATTTTTGTTAAATAAGCTCCTCCTTTGAGATAATATTAGGGTGTTAGTTTAATTTATTTTAAATTGATTTGTTTATTCACATCTGCCATATGAGCTCAATTTGATAGTACAACTACCATAAAAGAGGATGGAAAGTAATCTCATATTAAGATCATTATTAGATATTTTTTACATAAAAATGAAGTGTCTTGTCAAGTGATTGATAGGGATAAACACATCACATGCTTCCTACACAATGAGGTTGATTTTTCTTCAAGGAATCAAAAGAAGATTTAAGAACAATTGGGTGATCATATTATGTATCTAAAAGCCTATAAGATACCTAAGGGTTTGGTAACCTTAGAAATTTATTCAATGAGAATGATCAAAAGAAGAAGGAAAAATTGAGTATGTCTATTATTGACAAAATTTGACTTTTTATTCAAATTAGGGGATTTTAGGTAAAAAATGATTTTCTAGGTCTATAAGGGGTGTAATATGCATGTAATGGGGTGTATTATAGTTCAATTGATGTCAATTAATGTTATATTGACCTTGGTCAATTAGTTTTTTATGTCCATTTATCATTTTGGGTCATTTTAGCAGTGAAAAAGGGTACATTTAATGAGTTGTATGTGTTTCTTGGAAAATTTGAAGGTCCGAATGGGTGATGTCATGTGACATATGTCCTTATAAGTCTTAATCCAGTGTTGTTAACTGAAAGTTGTAGGTTCATCAGAAGAAAAGTTAGTTTTCTTAAAGAAAAAAAGAGTTTGGCACTTGTAGATCCTCCTTAGGAAGTATGTGACTTGGAAAATTTTTAAATGTGACTCTTCAGCTCCTCCATGCTTAATTACATTCTTGGTATGATTTATAGGTAACATTTCTTTCTCAAAATCATTCATTTCTCTTCTAACCCTTCCTGGCAAGTAAAAGTGACTTGAAGATTTGTACTTGGAATAGATAGATCATGATGTTTAAATAAAAATGATCTTGGGAGATGATATTACACTTGGATACCTTAATTTAAATATAATTATTTTTAAAATTTATCAACTGTTCCTTATGAACCATTGTTAACAAGTTGAATATGCAAATATGCTAGATATTTTATACACACTATGGTTTTTGCTCTTGTTTGAGAGATTTCATACAATCCAATAGGTTATGATCATTATATATTATGTTTCCTTAATTATATAATGTTATCCATGATTTTTTTCACAATTTAAGTTGATTTTATGATTAAATCATCTCATGTTGGAAGAATAGTCTCATATGGGATGAAGGATAGGTTTCCTCCATTTTTTGGATTCCCATGCTTGTTCATGGATTCATTTGGTTGTGCTAGTGTCTCTTATATTTTTTTAAGTTCTTATTATTTCTCCCTCAACATTAAATCCTCATTATATAAATCACAATCATGATTGTAAATCACACTCTACACATGTGCATAGTTTTCCATTGGAATGTGCATTTACTTGTATTCTAATCAAGGAATCCACATTGGAAATAAGGTAATGATACCTATTCTAGGTATTTTTGAATGTGAAGGTTGAATTTGAGGGTGTTTGTAAAAATATTTAACACATGAGATGGAAAAACAATGTTTATTACCTATACTTTTCCCCACTATCATCCTACACATTTGTATGACCACCTACAGGGGGTTAAGCAGAGAGTGTAGAAGTCATATTGAGAAGTTGAAACATATGAGGAACCTACTTTGATATCTTGATATGGTGAAAGATAATGTTATATTTTTTGTAAAGTTATGTTAAAAATTAATAATTAATGTCACCTTTAAATAAATGAAATGATTAAGTTTTAAGCCACATTCACTAAAGAGGGAAAATAGAGAACCATAACCTTTTATCGATAGCATATAATAGTGTCATATTGACCTTTAATCATTCCTAATTCACTAGTATTATATATATTATACACACACACACACACACACACACACACATATATATACATATATATATATATATATATATATATATATATATATATATATATATACATATACATATATATATATATATATACATACATACATACATACATACATACATACATACATACATACATATATATATATATATATATGATATGAAAACAAATTTTAATTTTTTGGAGTCAGATGGATTGGTGGATACTAAATATTATAAGGCCCAAATATGCTTCTAAAACCACTAAAAGTAGGGAATAGATTCAACAGTCTTTGGACTACAAAGTAACCTTATGCTCTGGTTTGACCATCCTAGAACATATAAAATTTGGAATTGGTTTTAAACTATTTAAGGGACCTTCATGACCTAGAAATATCTTCAAATTAATATATGTACTTTTTTTTGCCTTGCATGGACACTACTAGTCTGTACACTATGTATAAGTTGACTTATAGCTAAGAATGAGAACAATGAACCAAATTAGAGTATTTTAAAGTGTTTTGACAATTAAAAGTGAATATAAAGTGAATTATATTATAAAAATATGATATGAGACATAAATTTGATTTAAAGGATGACTTAAAAAATCATAACCATGTTAAACTTAAGCCAAATGCACACTTATAGTAGGGTTCCTAAGAGCAAGTCACAGTCATGACAAAATGAAGACAATAAGGTGTTAGAAAAGGATGATAAGGTTGTAAAAAAATTTAAATGGTTGATGAAGTTAAATTATGATGATTAACCTTAAAAATTAAATATATTCATCTACAAGTCCTTACATTCCTTGACACTTTTGACTGTGTTGACCATTGCAGGTAATGAGATGAGAAGTATGCATAGGTGATGATCTAGAGACACTCTGTGCAAAATATTGAGTCAAGATTAGTGTTAAATGGTTAGGAGGGTTTATGTAAAATCCAAGAAACTTTAGGATCAATTTTTAAGGATGAAACACTAATAATAGGCTCATTTTCCTAAGTAGGCATGGTAAATTGACACTCAAGCCTAACTAGGTAAAATAATAGTTCAAGATGCAAATGTGGTTGGTAAAGGTTTTGAGCCTAGTGAAAACCTAGGTTAGGATGGTGATAAAATTTTAATATCTCCATGATATGGATATAGAGTAGATAGAGTAATCCATTCATGCATACTCAGTCCATTTTGGAAGACCCTACATAATCCAGTTTCCTTACAAGTTTGTCTCAAACTTTCATGTTTTTAAGGGATCTATGCATAAGACTAGGAGCTAGTTTTTCATATAAAAAATCAATAAAACTTGTAGAAACTGGTTAGACCTTAAATTTGTCTAGGAAAATAGGGAAACTACCCCTTATTTTGTCTCATATAGGGATTACTTTTCCCTCATGCATGCACTAGCAATTTGGAAAATTGGAGGTAAAAAGACTAACCAAATGATATTTTAACACTAAAAGAGGATTTGGAAAGTTGAGGAACACCAATTCCAACATGGGAGATAAATTAATGAGAGTGGAAAATAGAGAAGGTATTCTAACCTCCAAAGTTGTAGACAAGCCTAAAAGCAATATTTTGGCCCAAGGACCAAATAAGAGGAAAATGATAGTTCTAGCCCTATAAGAGACTTACACCTTATTGAAGCATGTTTTTGGGAATATTTTAGGTCTATTTGAGCTAACAAGATGAAATGAAAACCATCAAAGATCATTTTGGGCTTCAGTTATAGTTAGACCTATATGAACATGACTAGGCCTAGTTTCAAATGATGAGTCACTTTTAATTCTAGCCTTAGGAAATAATCCTAATACATTTGAGCATGTTAATTGGGTCTCAAGAGATGTGTTAAATCTCCCAACATGTAGAAGAAACCTTGAAGAAGTAATTTTTGGCTCAAAAATGCATCAGTCGCATTGGAAAAGAGGATAACAAGCTCGAGTAGGCAACTTCCAATACTCATATATTTTTGGAGGATTTTCATGGGAGAAATAGGAGTTTAGGGATGTTATAAATGGTATTGAAGGACATATTTTTATAATTTTTATACCACTCCAAAGTTAGGTTTTTTATGAAACAACCTTAAGAGGTCAAACTGCTCAGAAATACTCTAAAACCCTTGTAAAGACTAGATTGAGAAAATGGAGTTATAAACATAGTAAAATGGAATATTTTTATCATGAAACTTATTTTATATTTAATATGACTACCTTAAGCTACTTCCCACTAGGATGAGTTGTATGGACTTGTACGGATGGGGGTAGAAACAAGGTTTTTTCTCACTATTATATGTATTTTTTAGCTTGTAGGAGGTTTAAAGAGATTAAAATAATATGTATGAAATTATTAATACTTAATTTAACCCCCCATATCACTCTCATTCCTTGAAACGAATCCTAAGTGTCTAAACTAGGCGTTTTAACTCAGCTAGTGAAAATTGACATAGTGGATAAGCTAGGGAGAAGTGTGAAAAATTCAAGTGGATGGATTTTTAAGGTATCCCTGATGATTCTAATGCCATGGAGGGACTTTAAACTTGTAATTATCTATCTTTTATTTAATCTCATGAGCAAATGATCTCTTTTTGGAAGCCAAGTGTGTAGGGTGCATAAAGAGTGGTTTTCAGGACAATAAATGATGATTGCTTCCTTCCAAGAGTTTATAGATGACCAAGCCTATGAATAATGAATGGAAAGGAATTTTTTATGTAATTATATTTCATTCCAATCATTTTTATTGATAATAATCAGTTATAAGGTGTTAAAATAAGGATAATCATGTAGGCCATTTTTCTAAGCTAAAATAAAGAGTTTCTTACCACTTTTCATGAATTTTATGACTTGGATTGACACTTGTAACTCCTAAATTTTCATGGTTAATACAATAATATATACACATGCATAATTAACTCATTTTATCATCTTTAAAAGTGTCCTTGTGACCCTTTTACTTCTATCTTATGTTCTCTCTCTCAAGTTCTATAAGAAATAACCATTTTGGCACTGTATTCGATGTTCCACTTGAGTATGGTGAAGACCTGATCAAATTTATAACTTTTTATCAAAAATAAAAATAATTTTTACCTCTTTTATTAATTATATTAGTGTTTTAAATTGGATGATGAATCTTTCTTAGTGAAAACTATGGATTCCTTAGCATGTTGTTCCATTCGTTCACCTATTTATAACCTCTTCTTGTAGGGAATGTTAAGGTTTATAGGATATGTTCATATTTTAAGTGAGTTATTATATTCATTAGTTCCATCATATACCTCTTTTCTACTCCTCTTCTATTTACACATTTATCCATAACCTCACAATGTAGCATTGATGTGAGAAGATGAAGATCGAAGAAGTGTATTTTTAGTTTGTCCTTTGATTTCAAGTGTAATATACATATGGTTGGATTTCATCATGTTATTTTTTGTATCACCTCCCTTGGATTATTTTTATTTCAATTATCCTTCTCCCTTTTCACCACCCAAGTTTAGTAGTAGTTGTAATCCAAAGTGGTACATCAAGGGAACTAGCCCTATCTAGAGATTCACCTCATTCCTTTGGTTGCCCACAAGCCTAGAGGTGATTACATTGTGACACTTATATTATGAGTGATTTTAATCTCCTAAAATGTTAAAAATATAAGTGATAATTTTTTTTGGCATGCCTGATGCAACTCTTGGTCTAAGAAGTTGAGAGATTTTAGTGTTATCTCTTAACAAGTAGCCTTTGAAGGCATCTATGAAAGCATCAATGGTGACTCCAAATTTGTATCAATTGGTCAAGTAGCATAGGTTATCCTTTAAATATTTATGGTAACATGTTTTCTTTGTGTTATTTATTTCAATGAGGTTTCATGGCTGACTTTGGTTTTAAGTTTTGTTCTCTATAAGTTGGTTAAACCTTACAAGCTTGTACCAGTCCCCATCAGTATGAACAAGTTATTAATGAACCTTGGTGTAACTATAATCATAATTTTCATGAATTTTATAAATCCTACAATCATCCTTCTTATGAACCACATTTTATCCCTTAATAGTCCTATGATCCATGGCAGTCTTATAGTCCTTCATTTTATTATCCATATGGACACCATGTTGTTAGACAACCCTATGAGAATAACTATCAAAGAAATTATCAAGAGATGCCTATCTATAAAATTCAAGAGAATTCCTATGATCCTTTTCATATGAAACCAATTTTTTTCATAGATTTGTACAAAAAATTACCATTGGTAAGATGTAGCTCCTGTTCATGTAGATGTTACTCTTCTTAATCAGCCCAAGAATTCACTTCCATATGAGCTTACTAGTGATTTTATATTTTAAAAACCCATTAATAAGTATTCTCCATCATCCAATACTCCATCTCCAACTCCTTCACCTTCCATTATATCTCATACTACAACTCCTTCACCTCAAATACATGAGCCTATAAATCAACCTTTCCTTCTCAAAGATGAACCTATCTAGAGAAAAGCAAGTAAATAAGAACAAATTCAATTCATGGCTGACCAAGAGGCTCTTATGAGTGACTATGAGGAATAAATAACCATAGGGACTTCCATTGGTGAACAAAAATACAATCCACTAGCTAATTTCTCTTTATTTGAAAGCATGTATGTTGATGAAGAATCCCCTACACTTCACCCTCAAACTAATTTTGAGTTTTATGTGCCACCTCCACCAACTAGCTCATCTTATCCTCAACCTATCACTCTTTTCCTTGATTGACCTATGGTATGAGAACCTAAGGAGGATCAGTTGGTTGATAAAGAAAGATAACTCTTACTTGAATAAAACCTACCTCTTTGGTAGCCTCATTGGGTAGGTCTCATGATCTTAAGATACCTAGTCTTGGCATTACCATGAAGGAGAAAGAGATGGGGGATCGTATAGCCCTTGAAGAATAATTTACAACTAATCAAAAAGTTATAGATGATCATCTCAAAGATGAAGTGGAATGTACTATCAAGAATGAAATTCAAGTCATTCATCAAGAAGTGGTAGTCTTAGGAGAGCTTCATGAGACCAAGATAGAGGAAATAGTTCTTGAGGATGGAATCTATGAAGAAGAATATTTATGGTATAATTTCAATGCCATTTGAAAGGAATTTGATAGGTTGTGTGAAGCTTTTCCTTATCCAAAATATTTCACACTTGATGATAAGATTGTTGATGAGTCTAACCTTGATATTGAGTGTTCAACCAAACATAAAGAGGAAACTCTTTCTGCTAGTCAAGAACCTACTATCATGAAGTCACTTGGTGATGTTAGTGTGCAAGAAGTTGTTGACAAGGATGATTGGTAGCTACAAATGGATCTATTTCAAGAGATAGAAGATATTTTCCATGTTGAGGGTCAAGTGCATGATAAGGTGAATAATTAATCTTCCATGGAGGAAAATGATCAATATTGGGTAGAATTTACAAAGCTCCTTGATGAGCTAGAAGAACATGAAGCTGATAAGAATCCCAATCTTTTTAAAAGCACTATGGGAGAAAATAAGGTATGCCTTGTTAAATCATAATTTGAGGTTAAAATTGAGGATTTTCATGACAAGGTTAAACATGTTTGGATATAGTAGGAATAATTTTACAATGTATACTTATTTGAATATGGTCTACTTGAGAGCATGGTAATTGAAGTACCAAGGAATAGGTCTAACCCATAAAATATCTAATCCAAGGTGAAACATGCTTTGCACCATGTTATATATCATGAATAAATTGATGCTTCAAACTTTCCCTTTAATATAGTAGGGAGTTATGATTGATTTTTATTTGTATATAATGGTTATTTATTCTTCTCCTAAGTGTTTTGAGCACATGTGTGTTTGTTAGCTTGTTTGGTGTGTGTCTTGTACTTTGTATGGTTTAGGTAGTCATTAGTTTTCTTATATTGGTCAAGATCAAAGTTAATGGTTGAAGGTATCCTTATTTACCTTAGACTTTAGATGACTCCTAACCCCAAGATACTGATAAGGCTACTATTCTAGTTAGTATAATAGACATACTACCCATATGAGTCACCAATTTATTAACCAAATTTGACTTTTTAGTCAAATTAGGGCACCTACAGGTAAAAAATTTATTAAATAGGTATATATGGGGTGAAATATGAGTTTCATGTGGTTTATTATAGTTAAATTGATGTTAATTAGTGTTATATTGGCCTTGGTCAATTAGTATTTTTTATGTCCATTTATCATTTTGGGTCATTTTAGGGGTCAAAAAGGGTACATTTAATGAGTTTGAGGGGTTTTTTTAATTATTTTAAGGTATAAATGGGTAATTTCATGTTAAATATGTCCTAATAATTATTAATCCACTATTTTTAACTAAAAGTTATAGGTTCATCAAACGAAAAGTTAGTTTTCTTAAATAAAAGGAAGAGTTTAGCACTTATACAAACTCTTTGGGAAGTGTGCCACTTGGAAAAGGTTTAAATGTGACACCTAATCTCACCCATTCTCATTTCCATGTTTGGTATTATAATTAAGTAAAATTTATTTCTCAAAAGCATTCATCTCTCTTCTCACCCTTCTTGGGAGGCAAAATTGACCTGCAAGTTTGTACTTGGTATGGACAACTCATAAGGTTTTAGGATAAATTATCTTTGGATATGATATTAAACTTTGATAAATTAATTTTCATATAATTATTTTAAAAATTTATCAACTTTTCCTTATGAACCATTGCTAACAAGTTGACTATGCAAATTTGCTAGCTGTTTCATGCACCTAATGTTTTTTGCTCTTGTTTGAGAGATTTTGTAAAATCTAGTAGGTTATGATAATTATATATGATGTTTAATTAATTATATAATGTTATCCATGTTTTTTCTCATAATTTAATTTAATTTTATGATTAAATCATCTCATTTTGATAGAATATTCTCATATGGGATGACATATAGGTTTCCTCCATTTTCCAAATTCCCATTTTTGTTCATGGATTCATATGGTTGTGTTAGTGTATAATATATGTTTTAAAGGTCCTCTTGTTTTTATCTCCACATTAAAACATAATTATACAAATAAAATTCATGATTTTTAGTCATACTCTACACATGTGCATAGTTTGCCATTTGAATGTGCAATTGCAGGTGTTCTAATGGAGGAATCCACATTGGAAATAAGGTATTGATATCTATTCTAGGTCATTTTGAATGTTATGGGTGCATTGTAAGGGTTTTTTACAATTATTTAATTCAAGGGATGAAAAAAATGTTCATTGCCTATAATTTTCCTCGCTATCATCTTGCACATTTGTATGACCACCTATAAGGGGCCTAAGCAGAGAGTGTAGAAGTCATATGGAGAGTTTGAAACATATGAAAAACATTATTTGCTATCTTAATATGGTGAAAGATAATGGTTTTTTTTTTTATAAATGTATGTTTAAAATTAAGATTTAATGTTTCCTTTAAATAAATTAAATGACTGAGTTTTGAGCCACAATCCCTAAAGAGGGAAAATAGAGAGCCATAACCTTTTGTGAATAGCATATAATGGTGTCATATTTACCTTTGATCATTCATAATTCACTAGTATTATAAATATATATATATATATATATATATATATATATATATATATATATATATATATATACATATATAATATTAAAACAACTTATAAATGTTTGGAGTCATATGTATTGGTGGAGACCAACTATTCTAAGGCCCAAATATGCCTTTGAAACCATTAAAACTAGGTAGTAGATTTTATAGTCTTTGGACTACAAAGTGATGTTATCATCTAGTTTGACCATCCTAAGAACATATAAACTTTGGTATTGGTTTAAAATGATTAAAATGAGCCTCATGACCTAAAAATATCTTCAAATTAATATATGGATTTTTAGTTTCCTTTTATGGACACTCATAGTCTGTACATTGTGTATATGTTGACTTACAACTAAGAATGAGAATAATGATCCAATTTAGAGTATTTGAAAGTGTTTTGACCATTTAAAGTGAATATAAAGTGAATAATAGTATAAAAATATGATATTATACCTAAATTTAATTAAAATAATGTCTTTAAACATCATAACCAGGCTAAAATTAGTCTAAATACACACCTATAACAAGGTTCCTAAGAACAAGTCACAATCATGAAAAAATGAAGATAAGGTCTTAAAAAAGAATGAAAAGGTTGTAAACAAATTTAAATTTTAAAAAAATTTAAATTTAAAAAAAAAATTAAATTATGATGATTAACCTTGAAAATAAAATATATTCACTTATAGGTCCTTACATTCCTCAACTTATTGACTATGTTGACCATAGCAGGTAGTGAGATGAGAAGTATGCATAGGTGATGATCTAGAGTCACTCTGGGTGAGCTAATGAGTAAATATTAGCATTAAATGGTTAATATGGTTTAGTTATAAGATAATAAATTTAGGATTAAATTTTTTAGGATGAAACACTACTCACTGGCTCATTTTCCTAAGTAGGTAGGGTAAATTGACACTTAGGCCTAACTAGGTAAAAGTGTAGTTCAAGATGCAAATGTGGTTGGTAAAGGTTTTGAGCCTATTGAAAACCTAAGAAATAGTGGTGATCACATTTTTGAATCTCCATGATATGGAGATAGGGTATATATAGATATATCCATTCATGCATACTCACTCCATTTTGGAAGACCCTGCATAATCTAGTTTCCCTAGAAATCTATCTCAAACTTTCATGTTTTTAAAGGATATATGCATAAGACCAAGAGATAATTTTTGGTATATAAAATTAATAACACTTTTAGAAACTATTTAAAACTTCAATTATTCTAGGAAAATAGGGAAAGTACCCCCTATTTTGTCTTAGATAGGGGGTGCTTTTCTCTCATGCATGCATTAGCAATTTGGAGGAGTGGAGGTAATGAGACTAACCAGATGATGTTTGAAGCTTGAAAGAGGATTTTTAAAGATAAGGGACATAAATTAAAACATGTTAAACTAATTAAAGAGATATGAAACCAAACAAGGTGTTCTAAACCTCCAAAGATACAGATAGGCCTATAATCAAGATTTTGGTGCAAGGACCAAATAGGAGGAAACTGACACTTTTATCCCTATAATATACTTACACCTTGTTGAATAATTTTTGTGGGAATATTATATGTGTGTTTTAGCTATCATGAGGCAAGGAAAACCATCAAAGGTTAGTTTGGGCTTAAGTTGTAGTTAGACCTACATGAGCATGACTAGGCCTAGTTTTAAATGATGAGTCACTTTAAATTATAGCCTTAGGAAAGCATCCTAATGAATTTTATCATGTTAATGGGGTCTAAATATATGTTTTAAAACTCCAAAAATGTATAATCAACCTTGGAGAATCCATTTTTGGCTTAGAAACCCATCAGGCCCATTAGAAAAGAGGAGAATAAGCTCGAGTAAGCAAATTCCAATACTCATATATTTTTGGAGGATTTGAATGGGAGATATAGGAGTTTATGGATGTTATAAGGGGTCTTTAAGGCCATATTTATATAATTTTTCTATCACTCTAATGTCATGTTTTTATGAAACAACCTTAAGAGGTTAAACTGCTCAAAAACCATCCAAAACCCTTATAAGGACTAGCTTAAGAAAAATGAGTTATAAATAAAATAAAATGGAATGGTTTTCTCATGAAACTTATTTTAAATTAAATAGTAATCCATTAAGCTAATTCTCACCAGGATGAGTTGTGAGGTCTTGTATGGATGGGGGTAAAAATAGGGGTTTTTCTCACTATTTTATGTATTTTTCAAGTTGTAGGAGGTTTTAAGAGATGAAAATCATATGGATTAAAATATTAAGACTTAATATAACCCAAAATATAACTATAATTCCTTGAAATAACTCTTAAGTGTCAAAACTAGGTGCTTCAACTTAGCCAGTCAAAACTGGCATAATGGACAAGCTACAAAAAAGTGTGAAAATTTTAAGTAGATGGATTTTTAAGGTGTCCCTGATGATTATAAGGATATTAATGAAATTTAAAAATTTATTTAAATAAATTTTAAATATTTTCATAATAAAATAATACCTTTTTGGAAGCCAAGTGTGTAGGGTGCATGGAAGAGTAGTTTTCAAGACAATAGATGATGATTGCTTCCTTCCATGAGTTTCCAAATGACCAAGCCTAAAAATAATGAATGGAGAGGAATGTATGATGTCCTTCAACTTAATTAAAATCATTTTACCTGATAATAATTAGTTATAAGGCATTCAAATAGGGATAATTATGTAGGCAATTTTTTTGAGCCAAAATGAAGAGTTTCTTGCCACTTTTCATGAATTTTGTGACTTGTATTGACACTTGAAGCTCTTAAAATTCAATATTTCATCCCATAATATATATAAATACATAATTAACTCCTTTTATCATCTTTAAAAGTGTCCTTGTGACCCTTGGACTTCTCTCTTCTCCTCTCTCTCAAGTTCTATAAGAACTAGCCATTTTAGAATCATATTCGATGATCCACCTAAGTATGGAAAAGCCCTGATCAAATGTATAATATTTTATTAATAATAAAACTAATTTTTACCTCTTATATGAATTTTATTATTGTTTTGGATGATGAATCTTACTTAGTGAAAATTATAGATTCCTTAGCATGTTGTTCCATTCTTTCACCTATTTATAGCCTCTTCTTATAGGGCATGTGAAGTGTTCCAAGAGATGTTAATGGTTTAAGTGAGTTATTATATTCATTATTTCACTCATATACCTATTCTCTAGTCCTCCTAGCTTTGTAATTTCATTCATAACCTAATAATGTAGTATTGATGTGAGAATATGAAGATTGGAGATGTGAATTTTTAGTTTGTCCTTTGATTTCAAGTATAATATGCATATGGTTAGATGGAATCATGTTATTTTATGTATCACATACCTTAAATTAGTTTTATTTCATTTATCCTTCTCCATTTTCACCCCCCCAATTTTAGTAGTATTTACAGTCTAAAGTGGTACATCAAGGGAACTAGCCCTATCTAGAGATTCACCTCATTCCTTAGGCTACCCACAAGCCTAGAGGTGATTTCATTATGACACTTAAATGAGGAGATATTTTCATCTCTTCAAATGGTGTGAATCCAAGTGACATCTACAAAAGGGGAGAATTATTAAAGGGTCTTTATTTTCAAGGACAAACTCCTCAAACTAGAAATGTATGTTCTACTTTAGATAATCAAGCATTCATTGAGTTGTGCAGAGAGTTTCATGATATATTCTATTAGGTTTATAAAGACCTCAAAGGATTTTATCCTAGACTAACACACCATAATATTGATTTGGAACCTAGAGTTAAACCAATCAGATATAAGAAAATACCCATCAACCCCAAGGTTGAGAAACTCATGAGGTTAGAGCTTATTAAACTCCTTGAATCAAAAATAATGTTTCTAATCAAGCATCCAACATGGGTATATATTATTGTGCTTTTTATAAAAAAAATAATGGGGAGATAAGAATTTGTGTGGACTTTACACATCTTATTGGAGTGTCACTCAAAGATCACTATCCTCTACCCTCAATGGAGTAGATTTTGAAAATTATTTAAGGTTCTCAACATTTTTCTATTCTAGATAGGTATTCAGGTTACAATCATATTTTATTCAATGAGGATGATTAGTGTAAGGTATCATTCACTACTAAATGGGGGTCATTTTCTTATAGGAATATGACCTTTGGTATGTCTAATATCAGTGCCACATTTTAAAGAGCGATGGACATGGCCTTTAAAGGTTTTATTAATGAGATGATATTGGTTTATCTAGATGATATAATATTGTTTTGTAAATATGTTAATGAGCACATACAACACTTGATATAAATGTTTGAAATATGTAGGCAATATGTACTATCTCTTAATCTAGAGAAATACATATTTACTACTTATGAAGGTAAGCTCTTATGACATATCATTTCCAAGTATGGTTTGAATATTGATCCTAAAAGAATAGAGGCTATTCTAGGCTTATCATTTCCATTGTACAAGAAAGGTTTTCAAATTTTATTACACAAAAAAAAATTGTAAGGAGGTTCATACCTGGTTTTGCATCT
This sequence comes from Torreya grandis, assembly GCA_037957365.1. NCBI lineage: Eukaryota > Viridiplantae > Streptophyta > Pinopsida > Cupressales > Taxaceae > Torreya > Torreya grandis. Next base: position 1,241,586 of record JARHVA010003360.1, read on the forward strand.
TTGCTGAAGCCTATCATAGCCATGCTCAAGAAGAACTAAGCCTTTTCTTGGACTAAATAGGATAAGAGTAGTTTTGAATCCATAAATAAGGAAATTATATAAGCTCATACTCTTATGAATCCTAATTTTACTCAAGACTTCATGTTGTATTCATTTTATAACCTTGATACTATATCAACCATGCTAATGTAAAAGAATGATGAGGGTGTCGAATAACTAATCACATTATTTATTCAAGGTTTATAAGATTATGATGTCAAGTACACCTTTGTGGAAAAAAAAGTCCTTGATATGGTAAGGGGACTAAATAATTTCAAACATATGGTTTCAAATAATAATATTCATGTTATGGTCTCTCATCCTAGTACCAAAGAGTTGCTCTTGAGCAAAGATCTTAGTGAAAAGAGGGAAGGGTAGATCACTAAATTAATGGAATATGATGTTGATATCAAGGTGACAAAATTGATCAGGAGTAAAGGTATTTATGATCATTTATATTTAGATCTTCATGAGCCAAAATAAGAATCTCTAGTCAATCATGATTGTTCCCAATCAGATTGTTCCTTGCCTCTACAAAGTTGGGCATATGATGTGATCAGATTTATTCAAAATGGTAAGTATCCTAATGGTATGAGTGGATCATAAAGGGGATATTTTATTTTGAAATATATTCCCTTTTGTCTTTTGAATGGTATGCTCTTTATAATATACATTAATGGTTTGTTATTTAGATGCATTGATAATGGTCATTTTGGAGTGTCACTTGAGAAAATTCCATGATGGGACAATAGGAAGTCATTTCTCTTGAATAGCCATAGCTTCCAAGATCATGAGGTTAGGTTATTATTGACCTATCCTCTTCAAGTATTGATATGCTTGGGTGACAAGGTGTGAACCATGTGCTTTGTTTTTAGGAAAGCAAAAGCTTATAGCTCTACCTTTGAAGCCTATCTAAGTAGACCAACCTTTCATGTAATGGGGTCTTGATTTTATTGGTATGATAAACCCCCCACAAAGTTTTGGTCAGAAATGGATACTCATAACAAATTATTAATTTAAAAGGTGGATTTAGGTACTAGGATTTAAAGAAGCTAATGAGAATGCTATCTTGGAGTTCTATGAGAGCATCATCACAAGGTTTATCACTCCTACTATTATTTTAGACAATGTTCTTAATCTTATGGGTGATAAGATAGTTGATTGGGGAAATAGTAATGGAATATTATTGAGAAATTCATCCAACTATTACCCTTAAGTAAATGGGTGTATGTAATAAAAAATGCATCATGTCTATTAATCAATCTTGGCTCAGAGAAGATAGAGTGTACCTATACTTCTGATTTGGAATACATTTGTTAAGAGGGAGCATGACCAATATGGGGATCCACTAGACCAAATTAGGGGATGAATTTTCACAATACACCATGTTAAGAAGGGTTCTAAAGCCTACAGTCTAAGATAATCATGCAACAACCCTAAAAGAGTCCTAGGTTTTGATATTCACTCTATTATAATAACAAAAAATTAAATCTAATCTATTGATCACCAAAGCCTGTGGCACAATATGAGGGGTTATTAAACAATAAAAACATGCATAGGAGAATCTAAATTAAGCTAAGTATGAGTAAGACCCTAATACATGGAATATGAAGAGTAATATTATTCAAGCCAATAATTATGCTAATTTTATCTACTAAATATAATAGAACAAATTTATAATATACTTACCTAAATTTGAACCCATCAAGACTCAATCTCTCCCTTGGACAAAGGGGATATGCAAGAGGTTGTTGTGGTTTGTAAAAATAACTAAGAAAGGACAAGACATCTGAGACTTATCCACAAGACTAGATTCTTCAATTAGAAACTCCAAGTTAAGTCTCCTCAAGTATAATGATGGAAGAGTGGATTGTAAATAAGTATGAGAGAATAATAAATCTTGATTGCATATTGAAATAATGAAGAAATGATATTGTATTTATATATAGATCTCATCTTAAGTCCTTCTGAATAAGTCAACTTAGGGTTGACCTAATCAACCCTATATGTTTTTGGGAGATAAATCACTAGGTCCTAAGATAGGTTGACCAAAGGGATAACAAATCTCTCCAGTGAAATTACTCAAAATAGTATAGGATCAACCTAGTTAAACCTGTAAAGTAATCAGAGGCTGAAAATTATACAGGGCCAACCTAGTTGACCTAGTATAGTCAACTAAAAAAAGGGGATCAATGTGAGGAAAATAGGTATGGAAAGAGGAAAAAGTTTGGAAGAGTGTACAAAGGAGTAATAACTTAGGGAATGGTTTTAAGATATATTTAGATTGGTAATAATGTGGAAATAAGGGATGACAATCTTACAAAGCACCAAAGGTCTACCCACCCTTTTCCTAGTACACCCCTTAGGGTGCGCACCTAGAAAGATTGAGTATCATCAGGTTCATGTAAGATGTAAAGCATAAATATTTGATAAAAGGTTGAAAATATTATGTGTATACATATTACCCACTTGAATCTCATCAATGTTACTAAGGTGTAATAGGGGATGATGCTTTGAGAAAGAATTTAGTAACCCACAATGTTGATGCTAAAAAAAAGTTGTAGCATTTTAAAGTAAAAATAACTAAAAGTAAATGATTGAAAATTAAATAACTAGAAAGTAAATGAAATGCATTCCTTAAATTAACTATATAGCTGAATGGTTTTTTATTTTTTTATTAGTTTTGATTTTTTAGGGCACAGAGTCTACTTTTGGTAAACCCAAGAATAAAAAACTAAAGAGCGAAAATAAACAAATGAAAGAAAAGCCAAGATAGATAGTGTTATGAGGACATGATGTACTTGGGATATTTTTCAAGATGGGGTTATAAGTTATATGTTATATCAAATAACCAAGTCAAACAACAAGAGTAAATTAAGTAACCTAAAAGCCAAGGCCACTAAAAACTAAAAAACTCAATCAAGTAAACCTTAAGTTAGAAAGGAAAACTTACCAAGTGAAACCAAGGATACAAGTCAAAAAAGATATGGTAGTCAAACATTGATGGTAAAATAAGAAACAAAATGGTAAAACAACATTGATGAGTGAGAAGTAACAATCCATATCTTAGTTAATTATGGAAAAAGGTGCATAAAAGGGAAAATAACATTGTCGAGTGAGAAGTAACAAGCCAACCTCACTCAATAATGGAAAAAGGTACAAACTCAGGTGTCCATAATAGTAGTATAGTAAAACAAATGACAAATGGTAAAATGAATGTAAAACAAGTGTATAAATGTAAATCATGGTGTAGAAAAAATAATCCATAGTTACTCAAACATATTGCTTTGCTCTAAGGATAGATAACACTAAAAAAAGTAGTTCTAGCATGTCTTTAAGAGGTGAAGAAAAAGGAAGTAAATTATAAGGGAAAAAGTATTTGGAATCACAATTTGCCTATCAAGGGGGGAAATGAAATGGGCAGAGTGGAGAATGAAGGAAAAACCAAGGTAGAGGAAATATTTATTGAAGTTAAGACACTCAAATTAGGTTTGTCAAAATAAGAGGAATTTTGACCTTAAGTACTATGAAGAACTTCTCTTATCGACATAATTCTTAGGTCAATAAATGAAGTATATTTATCATCCAATGAAGGCTATATACATGAAAATTAAAATGGACCTACCTTCCCATAATGTGTTCCCCATTCCTAAAGACCCCATATAGAACCATTAGTCTACTATAAAGATTGGGTACTTGCATGAGAAATTAGGTAGCACCATAGAATTTGTTGAATTCCCTTATTCCAATCTACGAGCCTATCACAACCCAATAGACCTTGACCCTATGTGAGGCCAACTATGGAGTTTGAGCTTCGATTAGAGATAGGAGATGTGCTTGTATTCATGTCTTTTGGTGTGATGTTGAATTTTTAGATTTGTATGTTGCCTTTTAGATATCATTGCCTTTTCTTTCAAATGATTTTTATTTTAAATTTATTGATGGATTTTTATATTCTTCCTCCATAAGGATTTGGAAAACAAAACATGGTGATAAAGATGACTTTCATATGAATACTTGGGACTTGGTTTCTAAGAGAGGGAACTTTCAAAGAGCATGAGGTCTAAGAGTCTCATAAATCTAGGTTAAATAAAAGTGTTATCTTGAAATTGACCTTGTTTTATCCAATGTGGAGTGAAATGAAGGTAAAATTAAGAGAAATAACACATGGAACAATTTGAATTACGTCAAGTTGCAAAAAAGTGACAAAGGGAAAAAAAGGATAAAATGATAGTAAAGTGTAATTATTTATCATAAGAATGATGGAAGTGGAAGAAAAACATGCTAAAATATATTTTTTAATATATTTCATCTAATAAAAGAATCAAAAGATAAATTTTGAGAACAAGGATGTAAAAAGATGAAAAGATGGTAATTTTATGAGGATTAGGTCATATTTGTGGTCTTACACTACAACTTCATAAAAGGGAAACCCATGAGGGTGAAAAAAATAAAGTGAAAGACAAAGTGAGGTAATAAAAATATGGTATTTGTGTGAGGAGTGTTGGGTCCTATCCACGGTCTTACAAATCAACTCACAAAAGAAAAACCCAAGGGGTGTCAAAAAGTAAACTAGAAGTGTTAGGGAGAAAAATAGGTAAAAGTTGGTAATTTGGTGAGGAGTGTCAGGTCCTATCCAAATTATTATGAATCAACTCAAAAAATAAAAACCCAAGGGTTATCAAAAAGAGAAGATGTAAGAAGATAAAGAAGACTATGTTAAATGAATAAGCCACAATACCAAAAGGGAGGACTAAAGGTTTGTGAAAGGAAGGAATTTACTATATAGGGAAAGACCCATGTAAGTAACCTGAAAAAAGTGTTAGATAAATGTAGATATAAATCATTAACATAAGGAAATGTTTAGGCAAAGTACTTTTTTTAGAAATTGTGCATTGGTGGGCTCTTTGAAAATATGGCCTTGATTAGTTTGAAGATGGTAGGTGATTAGACCAAGAATATATTTAATTAAATATGGGCTCAACCATTTTTGGGAATATTTGCCTTATTTATCATGGGTGTATTCTAATTTAAGGATAATATCACCAACATTAAATGTGAAAACTTCAACACATTTGTTATGTTGTTTGTCAATGTGAGCCTTATATAGGTAGTTATGTTTTAAGGCATAAAGATGATGTTTATCAAGTATATCAAGGGCATGAAGATGAGAGTCACATAATTATTCATCAAGAATAATACCATGAAGAGATATATTAAGAGAGGGAATCTTAAATTATAAAGTAAGAATTAAATAAAAACCATAGACTAGTGAAAATGGAGTTGCCCCAGTAGTAGTGCCTATGATAGTCCAATAGGCCCAAAGTATAGGGTAAAGATGAAGATGCCAATCCATGCAAGTTTCATGGATTATATTTTTGAAAATTTTGTTGAGAATTTTATTAGTGGCATCAGCTTGTTCATTACATTACAAATGATATGATGTGGAAAATTTGTGATTAATCTTGAATTTATTACAAAATTGTTTAACATGTTTTTTTTTTTTAAATTACTACCATTGTCTAAAATGATAGTATGGGGAACACAAAAATGGAAAATGATTAGATTGAGAATAAATTTTTAAATTGTAAGACTGGTGATGTTAATAAGAGGCATGGTTTCTACCCATTTGATAAAATATTCAATAGTAGTGATGATAAAAACATGCCCATCTTGGGAATGACATAGTTTGCCAATGAGATCAAATCCCCATGTGAAAAATGGCCAAGGATATTTGATAGTTTGAATTTTAGCTAGAGTTGAATGGATTAGATCATTATGAAGCTAATAAATATTACACTTTTTATCATATTCAACTATATCCTTTTCAAGAGTAGGCCAAAAGTAACCCATAACTAGGCATTTATAGGCTATAACATGTCCACTATAGTGGCCACAAAAAATTTCCCCATGTGCTTGTTCAAGAAGAGGAGGGACCTCATCTTACATAACACAACAAATCATGTCCACTATAGTATCCACCATAAATTCCCCCATGTGCTTGTTTAAGAAGAGGAGGGACCTCATCTTACATAACACAATGGAGTAAGGTACCTTCAACATTGAGATAATAAAGGATGTTGTGTTGAAATACATACTTGAAATATTCTTTATGAATGTGTATTTTCATGAGAGTCTAAATTAGGAGGATAAGTTTTATGGTTTAAGAATTGAATGATGTTTTAGTACCACAGGCTTTGTCAAATGGTAACAACCTCAATATGATAGATAAGCAAATTTGGTGGTTGAGTAGAACATGGATATTTTATTATTTGTATAAGAAAAGTAGGATTAGAAAGAACTTGGTGGAGATGAAAGAGAGATGATAAAGAGGCAAGAGAATTAGCAATGTAATTTTTATCTCTAGTAATAGGATCAATAGTTAAAGAGATGAAATACTTAGCAAGAGTGGTCGTAATTTGATGATATGTGATTAGATTCTCACTTTTACATTGACAATCACCACTGACTTGGTGGAAAATAAGCTGAGAATCACCTAAACCATGAAGGTATTGAATATCTTAGTCAAGATCAACTCACATGCCTAAAATGAGAGTTTTGTATTCAACCATATTATTGGTGACATCAAAGGTGAAGAAAAAATATAAAGGAATGATCTTGTCAAGAGGACTTTTGAGAATGCATCTTTCCCTAGCTCCTTGAAGGCATTTAGTACCATCAAAGTGAATGGTCTAAGTATCTTCATGCAAGTTGACATTAATTTTATGAAGCTCCCTGATAACTAATTTTTGTTTAGTAGTACCAAAGGGAATAGTGGATTCATCAAGATTATTGGCTTTAAGATTGATAGTAAAGCTATGAAAATAATCTTTGAGAGAAATAACTTGATTAAGACATTTGATGTAAAGGATATTGTCATCTAGAAGATAATCTTGAAGAAAAGAAGTGGCTGGTATGAGAGATATGGTAATTTGATCAGCTATGATTTGCCCTTTGATATATTTTTGAGTGATGATGTGAAGATAAAATTTCATAAGGAGGACCATCCATTTACCAATATCATAATGCTTTAGAAAATAAATGATGAAGTGGTTTTGAATAAACAATGACATAATTAGTTTGTTAAAGCATATAGTGGTGAATATTTTTTGTTGTGAGATATATGGCGAGGCAATCATGCTCAACTTTAGTATAAAATGTCTCATAATCAATGAGGCCTCAGATAATGTAGTAGATACCATACTCTCTTCCCATATCATTTTGTTGGAGAAACATTTCCCTAACTGAAATAGTTATAGAAAAATTATATAGAATCAAAGGTTTATCATTAGAAGGTGGATGAAGTATAGGTGTATGAAGTAATGATTCTTTCATATTATCAAAATAATTTTGACATGGATCCATCCATTATAAATTAGTACCTTTCTTTAAAATTGAATTGATGGAGTGAATTTGATATGCCATTTTGGGGATGAATAATCTAATTGCCCCAAGTTTGCCTAAATAAGTACAAATGCTAGGAATAGAATGAGGAATGGGCATATAAATGATAGCGATAATTTTGGTAGGATCAACATTGATGCCATGGAGAGAGACTAAGAATCCTAAAATTTTTCCAGATGTGACTCTAAAGACACATTTGTAAGGATTAAGTCTAACTTTATTTTTAAGGAGATGGTCAAAGATGATAAAAATATCAGAAAGATAATTCTTATGATTTTTGGATTTAGCAATGAGATCAACCACTTAAGTTTCAACAATTTTGTGAATGAGATAATGAAATATGTAAGACATTTCTCATTTTTAAGTGGCTCTAACATTTTTATAGGTTCCCTATTCCATTTTGAAATTTGTCTTATATTTGTCCATGAGGGTAATATGAATTTGATTGTATCCCAAGAATCCATCCATAAGAGATAACATTTCATAACTAGTCATAGAATCAACAATGGCATCTATTGAAGTTAAAAGGAAGTTATCCTTGGGGTAATCAAGATTAAAATTGTGGATATCAATAAAAATGCAAATGACCATAGTGACCTTCTTTTAAATAGGAACAATGTTGGAGATCCATTTAGAATAATCCACTAGTTTTATAAATTTAGCATCAATTGGTTTGATGATTTCCTTATGACATGAAGTAGAAACTTTAGATCAAAATTTTAATTGTTTTTGACACATATGCTTGGCATAAAGATAATTAATGATGTTATGAACCACAATTCTAAGGTCAATACCAGGCATGCCCTCATAGGATCAAGCAAAAACCTCATGATACTTATGATGTTCAGTAGGTGAGAGTTCATGAGAGACAATAATGGCCAAGGACAATATGGAGTACCATATTTGATGTGTGTGGTTTATTTATTAATCATGGCATTACCATCTTGAAATTGTTATGGTGTATTAGATAAGGCTGAAATTTGATTAGTTTTAGTATCATTTATGGCAAAAAAATTGACAAAACAAGGGGTTTTAGTTTTAAAGTTCCCAAGTTTATGATGTTGTCAAGGAAGTTGAGGTTCTCAGGCATAAAGTAACTCAAGGATAGAATCGTCACTATGTAAGGTAGGAATAGGACCATAATAATTGAAATTTACTTCAAGATATAGAATTTGAATGACATGGTGATCATACTCATAATGTATTTGATGAACATTAGTTGCCTTGGTATCTATTGTAATTTCAAGAGTAGAAGAAGTGGATGGATTAGAAGGGGTTTGAATATCAGTGGGTTCAGTGATGGGAGAAGGATTAGATGCAATTATTATATCAATAGGTGGTAAAGGAGATGTATAATTTTTTTGAGGTTTGGAAGGTATAATTTTCTCTACCACCCAAGGATTATCAATAAGAGGATGATTGGAAAAATGCACATGATCCTCAAGATATAAGGTATGATCCAAAAAAATGGTATAAACATCCTGATTAAAATCATGAATTTGGGATAAGGTTTTTTGATAATGCTGGACATCCAAGTATCTATATTGAGCTTGGGCCATTATATAGTTATCATCATATGTTGGATAAATTGTACATGCTTGAGAATCAAGGGGAGCTTCAAAGGGTGAAATATTGATATTAATGAATGTACAAGGAGACCTGATTAGAGGATCTTGAAATAATTTTTCCAATCCAAAGTCATTGTAAATGAAGGTATCTTTAGGTAAAGAAAGATTTTGAGCATTACATGGAAGGGGAAAATCAGTAATCTCATCAATAAGAAGAATAATATGATCCCTAGGTAATAGAGAAGGAGGAAGACATTATGAAATATATAGAAGTAACTTGATAGTAGTACAATTATTTTATAACTCATTAGGTTCATCTTCATCAAAATCCACAAGAGTAACCTGTAAATCAAGATTTATGTTGATGAACTTGGGTAAAAGGGAACTATTGATCTTAGGAATTGTAAGAATTCAATATTATGGTTTAGGATTAGGAATTTGAATGTTTCATGGATTAGGATAAACTTCAAGATTATACCATTTTCCTTTACGTAATAATTTAATACATTGGCTACCAGAAGAAGCAATGGCCCTCATTCGATGAGTCCATGGATGACCAATGAGTATGTTATAAGATAGGGGTAAGTCAAGGACCATAAGCTTGGTTTAAACAATATTAGGTCCAATGGTTAATGGAATCCAAAATAATACAAGTGGCTTTTGATTTATCTTATCAAAACCATGACAAGTAAGATGGGTTTGCTTGAGATGATCCTTGTTATAACTAAGTTATTGGATGAGCCATAAAGATGTCACATTAATCTTAGAACCTTCGTCAACTAGAAATTTATGGATAAGAGTGGTATTAATGGCTACTTTGATGAAAAGTGGTGGATCATCAACACAAAGGATAATTTCATCATTGATCATGTCCTCTTAAAATAATTTAATAGAGGGCTTAGAAGAAGGATACACAATTTCAATGGTATTTAAATTGGTAGGTTGAGATTCAATAAAAGGTAGTTCTTAATTTAAGGAGGATGGATTATTAATTTCTTAGATCTATTACATGAGGAATTTATGATGATATGGAGAAGTATGAACCAGCTCCATAAGTGGAATCTTACAAGGCATAGCGTTGAGTTTTTCAAGAAATCTCCAATGTGATTTAGAAGAACCAACATGAGGTTCAAAAGGTTAATTAGTTTTTGTAGAAATAGTTATAGTTGGAGGATTAAAAGGAAGAGATGTTTCTTCATGGGCTTTTGAAGCAACATTAGTATTTGTAGTATCTTTAATAACTTTTTCCTCCAAGGATGGATTTTTAGGCTTCGTAATAGGATCTTTGTGAGCTAGTTTACAATGATAATTGACCTTAGAAGTTTTGGCATATTGAGAATTGTTAAAATATTGGTCATAGTCTACACCAATGGCACAAATATCCTTGGTATTTGATTGATTATTTGAATAATATTTCTAGTTATTAGAGGTAGAAGATTTGGAAGCTTGCCATTTTTAAGAAGTAATGATGTATTATTGATGATAAAGATTGATCATAGCTTCATGATTGAATGAATCATCAAGCATATAAGAGATAAAAAAATTAGTGAGACCTCTACAAGATTAATGAAAATTCCCAATGTTATCATGGAACCAACAAAATAGATTGGAGTCATACCACTTAGTAGGAGCATTAGGATAGATGGAAGGTTTAGAGGGTCGTAAAAAGTTTTTCATGTAATAAACCAAAAGAGGTGTATGAGAAGGTGAAGGAATATCAGTTTTGGTAACTCCTAGTTTGGTTTATGAAGTATTACTATTCTTTACATTAGATGTTTGGAAAGATCCTTAATAAGTTTAGGATTAGGTTCGAATTGATTCATAATAAAGTCATGATGTTTAGCTTGATCAAGAGCTTCATTAGGTATTTAGGGAGCAAAGGTTTGAAATTTATATTGGAGAGTGGAATTCAAAGTGATGATAAAGAGTTTGAATAAGTTATCATCAGTCATGTTATGGTTAGATTTATGGTCCAATGATTTCCATATTTTGTTAAAGTCATGAGATGATTCAATGGGAGATTACATAGCATTGATGAAGTGGCTAAGACAATATTTGGGAAGATCATTATGTTGAAAATATTTAACCAAAAGATTAAATAAATATTAAAGTTTCCAAAGAAAATGTTGTGGTAGTTTATTATACCATTCTAATACATCACTAGTGAATGTTTTCACTAAGAATTTAGTAGTGGTGAAGGTATTAGTTTGGATTCACTCTTTATAAAGTTTGCCAATGGCTTTAATAAATGAGGTGGGATCTTTAGTACCATCATACATGATAGTTATAAATATGTTACCAATATAAATGGAAATAATGAGAGGGGACAAAGGCTCATTTTGAATAGTTTGAAGCATCTTGTTATTCATTATGGGTTGAGGAATAACATTTCCTGAGGCATATTGAAGAGGTGGAAGAATGTAATTGGGATTAGCTTGAGGATAGATAGTTGGAGGTTGATTAGCCATATTAATAAAAGTTTATTGAGGTTACATCATTTGGTTGGTGTTATAATTTTTCATTATATTCATTTGTTGGATAACTTGGGCTAAATGTCAAGTTGTATCAGGAGGTGGGTTGGTCTTGGTAGGACTACTTCCCAAATTAGTGTTAGGGGAGGATTACTAGAAGAAGGATTCTTAGTGGGATTATTTAATAAACTTGTATTAATTAATCCCACATTATTTTGAATATTTTGAAGATGAGAAGTTTCTTGGTAAGTAAGAAAGGATTAGATCCATCAACTTAATCTTGAGGTGTTATTTGAATCATATTACAAGTCACAAATGAAGGATGAGAAGAGGTGCCCCAAGAGTGATGGTTCTCTTGAAAGTAAAAAGAGGGAGAAATGAACATCCCATATGGTATCTAAATGTATTCAAACTATCCAAGAAGATTATGATAAGATATTTCATTATGACTAAAGAGAGATGAATAGAATGCAAAAAGGAGAAAATAGAAAACTATATTGATAAATATGAAATATAGAAAACAATACAAGGTCAACTAGGTTGACATAGCATTGAAAATAGGTTCTAAAAATAGTACATGGTCAACTAGGTCAATCTAACATAATAAACAAAGGCTAGAAAAAGAGTAAATAGTGTCTACAAATAGTAAAAGGTCAACTGGGTCAATCCATTATAGTGAACAAAGGTTGGAAAAATATACAATTTCAACTGGGTTGACCTAGTACAATAGATACAAAAGATTAAAAATCCTATAATAGATTATGAATTTAAAAAACATACTTTTTTCAAGTAATTTTAAAAATTAAGAATTGAATGGAGAGAAATAATCAATTGGATTAATGCTGGCCAACCTAATTGAGGCACATAGCACATAACTTTGTACCAACATTGGCTAATTCAAGTTTTTGAAATATAAAATACAATTGAGTAAAGAGCAAGAAATCAACTTGAAAATTAAATATCTAACTAATTGGTCAACCTAAATGTTTATTATATTATTAGAATATGATTTTAAATGTGATGGGAAATTGGTTGTAAGCAAAGAACTAGAAATCAATCTAAGGATGGTTTTAGGTAGTTTGGGCTGAAAGGGTTCTATAGTGGTAATGATACAGGCTTGGTATTAGGGTCTAACCCCTCACTTCACACATTATAGTGATAAGGGTGTCAGGTGCTTAGCTAGAATATAAAATTAACCATGATTTATACTTGACTAGAACATCAAGTTGTCTTCTCTCTTGGTGATGAAATCTAATTAGGTTGGCCTTGGGTAGATAAATGTTAAAATGCTTGTTTAGATTTTTTGATTTAGTCATGTGTGCATAAAATAAAAAATAGTGAAACTATATGATTTATTGAAAAAACACATAATTAAACTATGTGATCTATTATAAGCATGTAAACAACAAGAAATGAATGTGTGAATTAATTACTACCATATAAGGTTAATTATAATATTAAAACAATGTATAATGTTGATATATTCAACAATGTATGCATAGAATACAAAACAAGTTCAACAAGGTCGATTCTATACTTCAAAATCACTGTTTAATAATGAACAGGGTTGACAGAGTCAACCTAGTTATTCAGATAGTACACAGAACATAGAATGGGTCGATAGGGTCGATCGAGTTGATTGTGTAGGGGTAGTTTTAAAGATTATAAACTATAAAAGTAAATAATCTAAAGAAAGAGATAGAGATTTAGAAAGGAACCTTGGTAAATTAGAGATGCAGAGAATTAAGATTGATGTTCAAAAACCTTGGTATATTCTTGAAACTCTGCTAACTAGGTCAACTATGTCGATCAAGCTTTGTATAAACATGTTGTTGAGTGCTTGGAATGTATAGGGTCTATTGGGTCAACCTAGTATGCTAAATAAGATGCCTTAAAAATGTATATGGTCAATTGAGTTGACCTAATAGTCTATAATGAAATTCTAAGAATATAAAAACATGTACTAAGTCATCTAAGTCAATTTAGTAGCCTGTAGTTGAGAAATTGCACATGGAAGTTAGAGCTGGGTTGATGTAATCAACCCAGTATGACAAATATATGATAAAAATAATGATGAAAAAGAATGAAATAAAGTGAAAAAATATTGAAAGGGTTAGTTCATGTAGGGTTCACTAGAATGTATGCAATCAAAAATGCATCATGTTTATAAATCAATCCTAGCTCAGAGAAGAAAGAGCATACCTATGCTTTTGATTGGGAATACATTTTTTAAGAAGGAACATGACCAATATGGGGATACACTAGACCTAATTAGGGGATCAATTATCATAATACACCATGTTAGGAAGGGTTCCAAAGCCTTCAGTCTAACACAATCATGCAATAACCCTAAAAGAGTCCTAGGTTTTGATATTCACTCTATTCTAATAAGAAGAAAGTAAATCTAATCTAGTGCTTACTAAAGCTTGTGGCATAATATGAGGGGTTAGTAAATAATAAAAACATGAATAGGATAATCTTAATTAATATAAGTATGAGTGAGACCCTAATACATGGAACATGAATAGTAATATTATTTGAGCCAATACTTATACTACTTCTATCTACTAAAGAGAGGAGAAAAAAGTTAGAATATACTTACCTGAATGTGAAACCATTAAGACTCAATCTCTCCCTTGGCCAAAGGTGATTCAAAATAGGTTGTTATGGATTGTAAGGATAATTAATAAATGATAAAACATCCAAGTCTTATCCACAAGAATAGATTCTCCAAATAGAAACCCCAAGCTAAGATTCCTCAAGTAGAATGGTGGAAGAACAAATTATAAAGAAGCACGAGAAAATAATAACTCTTGAATATAAATTGAAATAATGATGAAATGATCTTTTATTTATAATCATATCTCACCTTAAATAATTCATATTATGTCAACTATATGGGGTTGACCCAATCAACCTGATATGTTTTCAAGAGATAAATCACTAGGTCCCAAGCTAGGTTTCCAAAAGGGATAACAAATCTCTCAAGTGAAAATACTCAATAATAGTACAGGATCAACCTAGTGGACCCAATATAGTAATCAAAGGTTAAAAATTATACAAGGTCAACCTAGTCAACCTAGTATAATCAATTGGTAAAAGGGGATCAAGGTGAGGAAAAGAGGGATGGAAAGAGGAAAAAGACTAGAGGATTGTGTAAGGGAGGATTAATAACTTATGGAATGGTTTTAAGATCTAGTTGGATTGGTAATAATGTGAAAATGAGGCACAACAATCCTATGAAGCACCAAAGGTCTACCCACCCCTTTCTTGGTATACCCCTTAGGGTGTGTACTCAGAGAGATTGAGTCTCAATAGGTTCCTATAAGATGTAAATCATCAATATTTGACAAAAAGTTTAAAATATTATGTATATATAATGGGTTAGATGAATATACTAACAATAATATAATTAGAATAATCAAGATAAATTTGGATCATAATTAAAGGGCTTGGTACACCAAACTAAAGACATCCTTATAGGTTGACATGTTAACTCCCAAGAGGTCAATGGGGAATTCTCCTTTTATGCTTGTTTATGGGAGAGAAGCTAGGTTGTTTATCTCTCAATAGATTTCTACCTTAGAATTGGCACATTAATTAGGGTTATTGTAAAACACTCTAATGGAGGTGAGATTGATAGAATTAATGGATATGTAAGAGGATAGAGAGAAGGTTCATCAAGCTATGGAACATCACCAAGTGATAATCAAGAGGTCTTTTGACAAGAAGGAAACTCCAAGAACATTATAAGAATGTGACATAGTTTTAAAATGGGATGAAGATAGAGAAAAACGAAGGAGGCATACCAAATTTGATACCCTTTAGAGTGAACCATATGTCATAATCAAGTGAAAGCAAATTAATTATTTACAATTAAAAAAGATAAATAGAGAAGAGCCACCTATCCCTATGAATGGGACACATTTGAAACTTTACTATTGAGGGGTAAAAGTTATTCTTTTGTAAATAGTAGAATAGGTTCATGTTTTCATTCAATTGTGTGTGTGTTGTGTTCCCTAAGTGCTCTAGTTGAACATAGGTATGTTTCTAATTTGTTTCTTGTCTTTATAATTTTATGTTGTTTGGTGTGTTGATTTAAGGTAGTTTGTATGTCAAACCTAATGTATATGTGACTTTGTATCCCAATGGTTAGGATTAGGTGACTGGTCATAGAATAACAAGTATATCACCCTTGGGAAATCACTAAGAATGTTGACCATTTTTAACATAGGTCAAAATGTGCCAACCCCCTATAGCCAAAGTCTTATATAGGGGTTGAGTATAATGTCATAAGGTGTTTTATAGTTCTATTTGATGTCATTTCATATGTCTTTGTAGCTTTGATCATAGTATAGTTTAGTCCTTATGTCATTTAATGTCTTAGGGGTCATTTTAGGAGTCATATATGAATGGGATAGGTTTTCATAATGTTCAAATAGTTTAAGATCAAGTGGTAGTTTCTAGAATAAGTCCAAAAAAACTTGTTGGCTCAAAGACTTATTTATTACTTGGGAAATTTTACAATTAGCTAAGTACATAATTATTTTAGGGCAACTATTTTAGGTTTTTGGATAAGTGTTGGGGAATTATTAGGGAAATTATCTAAGAAATTTTCTTGGAGATAGAATTCTTTCAGACATTTTGTCCAAAATGAAAATCCTGAAGACCCAAGTCTCTCAGACAAATTGTCCTATACAAAAAGCTAAGGACATATTCTTTCAAGAAAAATGTGTAAAACATAAGTCCCAACAAAGGCATAATTATTTTGAACAAAGTGTTCAAGAATTTTTTTTTGAAACAAATGGCTTGATGTAAAAGTCCCAAAGACCTAATCATTTTAGGAAATTTGATCTACAAAAGTATGATGTTTATGCAAATGTCAAAATAAAGATTAGGCAAAAAGCCTTCAGGGTTTAAAAATTAATGGTCATGTAGACGTCATTGATGGTATCATAGATTTAATCAAAAAGAAAATGGATGATAAATTTAAGTCATGACAAAATCATTTGGGGTTAAAATTTGACAGTTGTGTAGATGTCAAATATGGTCACATGGATATCAAATGATAGGACCAAAGACATCAAATTTCAGCCATGGTAAATATCCATTTGAGTTCAAATAGTGGGTCTCAAAGATCTATGGTTCATATTTGATCATGCAAAAGTAGATTGATGGTGTGAATAGAGTAAAAATGTTAATTAATCTTGAGATCAAATCATGTTCGAGTAATAAGATCATGATCTAAAACTCACATTCAATCACACAAATAAATCCAATGGTAAAAGTGAGATTCAAAAGTCAAGGAGCTTAGATCAAATGTAATGTTGATAACTATCATAATCATGGGACCTTGGATTAATTATAAATGGCTAAAATTTAAGGTTGAATCTAATAGTCTCTAGAGGATATCGATAGTTTAAATTATATAAGATACTAGATGGATAAAATGTGACTATGTATCCAACTGACTATAGAGAAAAGTATATATTAGAGTGAATGATGTTGAAAGGTGAGTTCCACATAATAAACCATGAAAAACTAAGGATTATATGATGAAGTAAGATCTTCGAACTCATATGCCACCATGAAATCATAGTTGATGTCTAGGATAAATATTGACTACCAGATGTAAAGAATCATGATCCAAAAGACTAATGAACAACTACAGATGGTAAATATATGTGTATAGAAGATAGTTAGTGTCTTATAAAATGTCTATGACTATCATATAATATCATATATGTTGACTCTTTTATTTATATTTTAAATGCTTGATAGATGATCCATGATGGAGGTAGTTTTATAAAGGCTAGCTAAAGAGTCTTTACACCATTTTAGAGAGATCATCATGGTTTATATGGAAATTTGTCTTAATATACATTCATGGTCTATTTCACACTCTAGTCCCATAAAATTTAACTAGTTCTCATCCCTAGACATGTGTTCTAATGACTCTTGAATTTCATTCTTTTCTCTTCTCTCTGAAGTTCTATAAGTATCTACCATTTTAGCCTTTATAGAAGATACCACACCATGTATGGTGAAGCCCTATTGGTTTTGACATTGTAATTTTCCTTATAACAATAAATTCAATCTATTTTGATTTCATACATTAACTTTTCAAAGTGTGTGAAGAGATGTATAGTGAATAGTTGAGAGATATTCACATATCCTTACTTTCTCTTAGCCCTTCCATGTTTGATGCAAGTGGTTTTATCCTAGTAGGTCATGTGAAGTGTAGTTAAGTGTATGAATCTATATTAAGTATATAATGAGTCTTAGTATCTACAATTGATCTATGGTCTTGTTTTATTTTGAATGTTTTTGTGCATCTAACCTTCATATGAAAACTCTAATGTAGTGCATTATAGGACTCTTAGACTAGTGTTAAATGTCTTATCTCTTTGTGATAGAGTATGATAGTCTTGTGAAAGACATATTGGTGCATCAATCTATTATAAAAGGTTTATTTAATGCAATTTCTAATCCTTTTCCCCCATAAGAAAGAATTAGATAGGTAATAATCTTTTCAAGATATATCCAAGGAGCTAACCCTTTAAATCTATAGGCTCACTTCCACTATAGGTGCACCCACATACCTAGAAGTGTTCCCATGTTGCCCAAACCTAGAAGAGGATTTAACACCCTATTCTAGGGTGAAATATTCTATGAAAATAATACTCTAGCTATATTTTCTTCTTCTTTTAATCTTCCTAGGCTCATCACCTTGGCTCATTCCAAATCTACCTCCTCTTTTATTTCATATTGGGCCCTTTTCTCACTTAACCTTTACTTAGGTCCCTTCATTATGTATAATTTTCCTTCATCCTCATTCTTGAGATAATACACTCATGATATTACATGTCCATGATCCACTTCATCTACTTCCTAATTAGGGGATCCTCCTAGAGTTATAAGACATAATGATGGTATTTCCTCTAATTGTTAGATTTTTATAGAGGTAGGGAAGAATTTATATTTAGTTTTGGAGGTGACTATGGGGGAATTAGGATGTGAGGGATAAGGTGAAACTATTAGAGAAACCATATTATTAGGTACTAACATTACACATGGTGGTGAAGGAATGGAAAGTGGAACAATAGTGGTGGAGAAAAGAATTAATAGAGAGGTGACTGGTATAGAAGTGATTACTTAAGGAGATAAATCATCACTGGTGGTGATGGATGGATGTAGACCTTGTTGAAGTGCCTAAAGGGATGGAAGAGTAGATGTAATATATAATAAGGAACTATTATAGCTTCAACTCACACCCTTAGGAGAAGTGGTTTTAAGACTTCCCCTAGTTTAGCTATAAAATGGAAATAACCCTAGGTTGTGGGTATCCTATGATGAGGTTGAACCTATATAGTAGGTTGGTTCCTCTTTAATTCTCACCTAAACTATAAATAAGCCTATCGCTTCATGGGAAATGATTAGAAGGGGATAAATTCACCTAAGAAAGATAATAGGTGATTCAGAAAAATTAAATGAGGATTTTATTTGCATAGGGAAAACATTAAAGAAGCATAAGATAATATTGGTTCACATAATCTCATAAAATTAGCCAGTTACATTAGTATTTCATAAACTAGAATCAAGCAGTCATATCTGAGAACAAAAAGGAGTTATAAAACTCACTAAGAGTTTATAGTTATGACATAAAAAACACTAACTTATACCTAAAACTAGATTTAAGACACTTGGATATGATTAATAAAAAAGGACCAAAAGCATGGAAGATTCTCCTTCAAAATGTAATAGTAAACATACTTTATTGAACATAGTTTGAATAGACGAGATAGGTAAAAAAAATCTTAATTGATTCAAGAGATTTTAATACAATTTTTATAGGGTCTATCCTTTTCAAATTAAAGTCTTTACTCTTTCAAACTTGAGAGAGAGAGAGAGAGTCACAATCAGAAGTGAAAGAGTCTAATTTTAAAATTTGAGGGGGTATTTTCTCAAAAATTCTAGAAAATTTGAGAATCCTTACAAAAAGAGGAAGAAAAGGATTATATACAAGGAAGAAAAAGAGAGTCCATATTTTTTCCATGAGATGATTGAGGTCATTAGTTGAGATACCACCTTTCTCTATTGAATGCTCTACCTAATTTTTTCCTATTAGCACTAATCCATCATGAACAAGTTGCCTTGTGGTGATCCCAATGATCTTGAATATTTTTATTAGCATGTGGGTGACACTAGAGGACAAGATTTTTTTTTAATGATGGTACACCATGATTTATGTTGATGAAAGAAACACTATAAGAAATTAATACTCTAACTACTTTGATCCCATCCATATTTCACATCATCCCCCACTCTGCTTTGTCATGAGGACAAAAATCTTCAAATATTTAACTTAACTAGGACATGACATGTTTATTTGAGTGGTGTTTTGTCAAATACATGGCTCAAGATGATCCTTTCATTAATCAATCATCTACCTTATGCTTTGGATCTTAAACTAAATTAACTATAGATGAAAACCAATTCAATAATATTGGTTTCCCTCAGTGTGTGTGTGATCCCTCTCAATGTTAGGTCTTATTTGGTAAATAGTTGTCACCTATGGATCCTCATTCAATATTAAATCTAGATCACTAAATCTCATAAATAATGCTTAAACCTTACTTCTACACATTGGATATCAACAATCTATCTTAGCTCTATCAAATCATTGGACCATTTCACCCCATTAGATCTAAGATATAATTACACATGTATCATAGATCATTGGTATTTATTCCTTCTATCTCAGCTTTTCATTAGTCCCTTAGATCCATTAACCATTTGACCTTGGTTCACACCATATATCTCCTTAGTATGATGAAACATGCACTATTTGATTACCTAGGCCTACTATTTGAATTTCAATGACTAATTCTTGGAGCCTAAATTTGACATCTACACAAACATTTTCCCTTTTTTGGTCAACTTTGCAACTTCATAACTTGAAACATGGGAAACACCATGACACTAAACGTTAATAAATTCCTTATGTTTAAATTATATACCATTTTGATTGGTTAGTCTCACAAACTTCTCAAATTTATCCATACAATGTTGAAGTGAGATCTTTTGCATGCTTTTATATGATGTCCATATACCTATCATAGGAAAATAACCTAAACTACTTGGGGGGTTGAATTTTCACATTTCTATCTTCTTTTGTGTGTTTTTTCATGATCTGGGACTTGTCACATATGTTATTGATATAACCATGATCAATCCCTTTTATTATGCTATCTTACCATTACTTCTCATGTGAGATGTGGCCTTTTCAAGATGTTCTCTTGACATTTCTTAGACCTCTTGAGAAGTGGATAAGTATGGGAATTTAAATTATAACATAATGTCTAGATGAATAAAATGAAGAATTGGATGGATCTCCTACACCCCATTCTTCATCTAAGTATCCCCAGCCCCCCATGGTCCTTTGAAATTTTGGGTTTGTCCTTTGGATTTGATGAATTACATCTAAGTGAACTTAAAGTGTTTCAAAGGATTTACAAGTAGCATGGTCCTTTTGTTTTTTTATCTCATTCATAATATTTCTCAAGTTTTATTTAATCCATGTTTGATTTTAAAGTACAAAGCTCTGTATGTAGGCCAAACATTGGCCAAAACTAACTCTGTATAAACTCTAAGAGACTTAACTATGCAAGTGTTGAAACTAGAGAGAGGTGTCAAAGAGAATGTGCTCAATTATCCATCCAAAGGATGTGCATTACTACAAATTTTAGTGGTTGTACCCATGTTATTATAAGATTAATGAGTGGAGGTTAGATGAGGACTACGAAGACCCCTAAAAATTTACTTCATAATCTTGAGGTTTTCCTCCTTTTGAGCATTAGGATATCCTTCTTGTAAACTAGTCTCTTATTCTATATGAGAGGGAGGCTAGTCTTATTATAATGGATCCTATATCTATGTTATAGGCCATTGATGACTCCAATTTTTTTCTTCCTACCTTACCATCTCATTTTATTGCTCTTTGGTAATATTTAGGTCATATTAAATGGCTTGGGAAATACTCACTAACATTTATTTGTTCCTCAAGTGGGTCCAAGATTTAAAATCATCTGATGATTTTAAAAATATATCATCATGTTCATATTATAGGTAGACATATCTAATGGTCAGCCCTTTATTATCCTTAAGGAGTTGAAGACAGTTTTTATTTTCCCTTTGGGGTCTCATTCTCTAAATTTGTCCACCTTTAAATTGTAATGAGATTAGACTTTTCCCACTTGATTAAAGTGTGCCCTCAATAAAAAATAGATGTACCTAATGTTTAGTGGGGTATTATAGTAATAAACATGATTTTGAGATGAATATCCTCATCTAAACTATTGTATAATTGGCAGGAAATATCTTATTCATACACCTTGTTTGTAATGTGGCATGGTAAAAATAAAGGATGTGCTCATATTGCTTCAATTATAATTATGGTACGATATGGATAGTAATAGTATTCCCCCATTTTGGCTATGCTTCTTCTCAAATTATTATATATCTTGTGCATCTGAGTGCCATGAATGGATTGGTAAACTTGAGAATAGATTTCCTCACATATCCATGTAATCTCATTCCTAAATCTATAAGCAAACAAGAAAGAATAGTCCTCATATATTCTATTATCCACATATTATGTAGATGGATGCCATAGTTATTCATGGTTTCTATGAACCATGCCAAGGATTGCATATAATAGATATGACATCATATAAAAAATTGTCAGTTGGCCTTTGTTCATGTTTGAACATTTGTGTTTTTAATATAACAATGAGAATCTCTCCTAGGGAAATAATTTTTTCAAAAGTTAGGAGAGTGTCTAGAAAATGGAACCCATTACACCTACACATAAGTAATTCTATAAAATACATACTATATTTTTAGAAGGGCCATGGATATTCTAATACTAGGCCTAAATTTGATGATACTATTGAAAGAAATGCTTCCATTGGGGTTTAACTTTTGGCCCTTTAATAGCCAATGTTTTGATTTGTCTTCTAAAATTTTATGCTCGATCCATATGTTAGCCAAGAATTGATTATAGGCTACCTTGAGCCTTATAATCCTAAGGTGCCTCTCAATTGACCTTATATAAACACATGAAATTGCATTTTTTTCTTTTTTTAAGATGTAGACAGTCCTTAGAACAAGTACCATTAAATAATAAATCATGAAGAAAATCGATATAGGGAATTGCCTTTGGTTTCAAATATACTTGATGGAGACCCATGGTTTTAATTAGTAGTAAGTCATAAATGTATTACTTATCCTTATTAGATATATAATCTTGTTAAGAGTATGGTGATATTGAGATTATTACGTTCTAGATGGTTGAATAGTATGGAAACTTCAAATCCAAGGAACTTTTATCAAATACAATGTCTGTGTAATCAGTGTTTCTATCAATGAAATATGAAAAAGGAGCCTGGATGCATAATGATCTTATGGAAGCCATTTTAGTAATTTGGGACTATGTTTTTCCTTTTAAAAATATCATAATCTCCTACATATTTGTTGAAAAACTAGGAATTTTGGTCACTTGAGAGCTCAAAATTGTAATATATATTAATGATGAAGTGACTTGACTTTAAATATATTATTCACATATTTATAAATAATGCACTTTGAATGCATAATTTGTGTGAGATTAATGTTAATGATATACATTTTATTTTATTCCCATTTGTATTTAAATATACCAATTAGATTTGGTAGGTTTTCATTTTCCAAATGATAACTTCTCATCAATTCATGTGTGTCAAATCATCCCATTTAAAATAGGTCCAATCTCTCACTTAATGGCCTTTTGCTTATCTATTTAACTAATTTATGTGTACTTTTTCCATACATTTCTTTAATCTTGACACTTATATATTTCTTGTTCAGCTGATGTCTTCAAACTTATGATCTTAATTGATATTCTCTAGGGATATATGTTAATGAAATTGAGCCATGTAGAAAAATATCAAGTCTATGGGAACTTGGAGACTTATGGCTATGTTTATTTATAAATTTGAAATATTTAGTCCTCTAAGAGTGATTTAGGTACTAATATTCTTACACATGGTGTTATCTTATAACTGTAGAGGATCAGAGGATCAAAACTTTGAGACCTTGGGGACAATAACTTGAATTTCCCCTTTTGAAGCTATAAGTTAATGGAATTGTGCCAATTGTTAAGGCCTTAGAGCTTGGATGCTCAAGATAATTAGACTATGAGGCCATGGGACCATTAGGATTTTATTTTCCTTTCAAGTTCTAAGTTCACAATATTTTTCCACATAGTTTGATCTCAAAGCCCTGAGAACTCAAATGTCTTATAATTTTGATAATATGAAATTATCCTAGTTAACATGGTATTTCCACATAGATGGCCTATAATAACTCAATTATTGACAAGGTAGATTTTTAAAAAAATTAATGTGCATTATAATCAATGTGATCTTACCCCTATCCCTAAATTTTGAAATACTTAGGACCTTTTATGAAGGCTGACAAAGGGTTCTAGGTAACATGATAATGCCACTTGTCCTGATATTTTAGTTCAATAAAATTAATGAAACATAATGAATGTAGGACCCAAACATGGATACTTTTTAAGTCTTTATGTACATTTATGTAAGCATACAATAATAAAAAAATACTAAGACATGACATATTAGCTATGTTAGTCCAAAAGTCATAAAAACAATTTATAATAATAATAATGAAAGTCCAAGGTTTAAAATCAATCACAATTAATGCCGAAGATTTGATTTTAATAATTTGAAATTTTTTAAATTTATAGATTGAGGAAAACCTTATACTTATGCATATAAATTTCAATATCATAGATATATAAGACTTTAGAACCTTGAATAAGGATATTTAAATAGTAGTGGGTCCCTATTTTAATTCATAAAATGGGGTGTGTGTTAGGGCACAAAAAATGGTGACCTAATGGGGAACTACTTATAAGTATTTGAGAACCCAAAATATTGATAATGCATTATAATATAATTTTATTTCTAACAAGAAAAGAATGAGTAAACTAGTCCCTTGAAAAAATAATCCTCCTTCCTCATGCAACATACTAACCCTTTCCATTCTTAGAATCTATGTGTGTGATTTTATGAGGTTTATTTACCCTCATTGTGAGATTTTTAACAAAGTATTAGATAAATAATGTGGGTTTCATTTTGTTAAAAAAATAGTAAGGGGAGAGTGGATATTACTTTACTACCAATTATGCATCCATAGCCTCGAAAGATATACCTCTTATTTCATTCTAAACATTATTACACTAGAAACTAGGCATCCATATCCCTAATAGAGATTAATTAAATCATCTATCTTCTATAAATTTGCATAATGTTTTTTTAAACATAGAGAAGAGGGTTTGGAATCACCATTTACTGGGTGTATGTATAATAAAAATTATTTTAACAATCACCTCCATCCTATTATGTATCCATATCAATGTTTATTATCTCTCATCTAATTTTTAGGATGTAATAATTTAGTTGATCTTAGGAAATGGAAATTATTTATAAAAAATTTATGAGTATATTAGATTAATTTCTAAAGGTCTATTAATTTCGAATTATAACTTAATTTAGTTATAGCACATACCTCAATCCTATAAACATAAGTGATGCCAAAATAAGCCCTATTGAATATAAATTGTCCTTAATTTTATATCATCCCCTTGTTTTTGGAATGTATTTTATAATTATAACATAGGAAATCAGTTGGTATGTTTTATAATTTCAAGAAAACTAAACTAGTAAACATAACAACTAATCTACCCAAAGAAAATGTAGAAAGTAAGAAATAGTAACCTATAAAAATAAGAAATATTAACCTAGAAAGTAGTAATTGTATTATAGAATTTAAAAATTATCCATTGACTAGAAAAGTGAGGTCATTATCATGGATATACTTTAATTAGAAGTCATTATTACCTATAATTTAATACATTTAATTTGGTCCAATACACAAAGGTGTGAAATTATCATGATGTCCCTTCTTTTCATATACTTTATCCCATAAAAGCACTAGGTCTAGAATCCTAAAATCCTTAATTTAATACTTTTTATCAAACCATATTTTGAAAATGTCTAGGTGTTTACTAAATCTATGCAATTTTTTAGTTTGGTATATCCTCTATGTGGACTATATCAATTATTTTGGACAATATTCATTAATATTCCCCCATGTACTCTTACATAAATTGGTGTGTTGGTATTTTAAGAGTGACGGGGAAAATTATTTACTTCTTATACACTAACAAAAAGGTGAATCCTTAATGGTCTACTTGTGACTTATTATGTCTACCCATAGTTCATAATATAGTATTAGATGACACTCTCTTGGTTTTTCTTTATCTAACTTCTTGATCACATCCATCATATTATTTTTAGTATATTTAACCACTCCATTCCCTTGTCGATAGTAACTTGAGGAGAATTTAATGTTAAATTAGTTGTTATAATCCCATTCAGTAAATCTAATTGATTAGATATCTCAAACTAAAGAAATTAGAGTGACAAACTTGTTCAATGTGTTCTATTTTATAAAGTTGATAACATTCAGTGATCTAGAATTCTTAGTGGCCATAGATTTTATCCATCTAGTATGATAGTCAGTAGTTGTTAGGATAAAATTTTTAGCCTACTAAAGAATTTAGGTTTATTAATCCAATGAAGTCAATATCCCATTTAAAAAAATAACATCCTTAAATGAATAATTATAGATTCATGACAACATTCACCTCTATTTTTCTAAATACCTAGCATTCATGGCAAGTCTTGACCTGGTTATCTGCATATTTGAAATTAGTATGCTAGTAATATCCCATTCTCAAACTTTTATGGGTTATTATGCTTCCTAATATATTTCCACTACCTATATTTTGATGTATATTATCCAAAATGTCTATAGATTCTTATTTTGAAACACACCTTAAGTAGATGCATTCATAATTATTATAGTATAAGACTCCTTTCTTTATCATATAATGGGAAAATTTGAACCTAAGGGATTGTCTCTAATCTTTGTTTATCTCAAGGGGAAATATAGTTATGATTAAATAGTGTATGTTATGGGCATAACATTCACTACCTACATAAGTTTCTTTGATTTATTCAATATAATTATGTGGATCAATCTTAGTCATGAGCTAGATGATTTACTTGTACCATCTTCGCTAGTTTGATATCAAGATCAAACTCTTGTAATTTTTCCATCCACTTACCTGTTATTTCACCCATTTTGTTTTATTTGAGTGTAAGACTTATATTTTTGTTAGTAATGATGGTATGCATCTTTTTTTAGAATGTAATCTCTAAACTTCTTCATATATTTGATTAGTTCATACATTTTTTTATTTATCATGTATGATTGAAACTCTACATATTTTGAGTTAGCACTCATGAAATAAATTGGATGTTCACTGGAATATACCTTTTGTGTGAGTAAAATTACTATAGTGTGTTCTAAGTCAATTGAGTAAAGGTAGACATAATTAGCGAAATCTAGGTTAATTAAAACTAGATCTTGAGCAATGACAATTTTGATGCTTTGAAAATATTTCTTATCTTATATTTTCCATTATATTTTAGAATCTTGTTTGAGCATGACATTTAATGTCTTGAAAATATCTACAAATCCATAAATTAATTTTCTTATAGATTTTATCTTACCAAATAAAGACTTTAACTATTTCTTGTTGTTAGGAGGTGTCAAGTTAGAAATGGCCTAGAATCATTCTAGGTTAATGGAGATCTCATCCTTAGTGATGAAATGGCCCAAAAATTTTCCTTTAGTGACTCTAAATATACTCTTCTTTGGATTGAGTGATACTCCATATCTTTTAAATCAGTCAAAAACTCTCTATAGATGGCATGCATGATCAATTCTATATTTTAAAAACATTATTAAGTCATCCACATAGATGATGATGAATTTACCAATGAGTCCTTATAATGAAAGGTCCATAACTTGTTGGAAGGTTAATCCTACTTTGATTAAGCCAAAAGGCATACTTATGTATGCAAAAGTCTCCACTTGGTGGTGAAGGTAGTATTAATTATATCTTATGTTTCTATCAACACTTGTTATGGATTGATAATCCATCCAAGAAAGATATCATTTTAGATCCACTAAAAATTTTCATTACCTCATCCATGGGAGGTAAGGGATAGTTATCATTTTCTAATGCTTGGTTGATATTTATAAGTCAACATAGATGATGGTTTCTCCATTCATATTCTTCAATGGCACTAGGTTGGATACCTAGGTAGAGTGTTATATTGGAAATACAATCTTGGAATCTAATATATTTTATACTCTTTTATAGATGGGAGGTTCTAGAATTGGATTTACTAACCTTTGTTTATACCTGAAGGGCTTATGATATGGATTAAATGAGAGATCTTGTATGTGTGATGATCGTAGGATCAAAGACCATTAGTTCTTTATATGTCCAGGTGATGACATATTTGTATTCTATTATTAGACCCATAAAAAATCTCACTTTTAGTTAAACTTAAGCCAATGCTTACCTAGTGGGGATGTTGATTAGTGCCTATATTCTCCTTGACAAAATTAGACTCAATTACTTTAAGTTTTTTTTTCTTTTGAGATTATGGGTACACATCAAAATCTTAATCTAAGTAAAAAATTCCATGGGAATGTAGTTCTCTTTCATCTATAAGACACCATCTTCTCCAAGATATTCTATATGCATGAGTTCAAATTCATTTTCATCTATTATCTAGGATTTAAAGGGTCTAGAACAATTCATAAATTTTACAATCTATTGATCATCCTAAGATACCTAAAATTTATCCACATTATTTGGGACAAAGGGACAAGGAACCATTTCCACATAGAATTTATATATGTTGGATTCTTAGAGCGGTGTCAGATTTGTAGCTAAGTTGCTAATGAATATGATGTTTGATTTCTTTCCTTTGGAATGGTTTTGATGTTGAATGCTTCAATATATTTGATTAAGTCTCATGATCAGTTATTGTAGTTCTTAAAATAAGTGAGTTTACATTTATATTTATTTATAATTTGGTTAACAACTAGATCTAAATCCTCAAGTATTTACAATTGCTTAATATTATGATTCAATGTGAACTACAAAACCAAGATTATGGCTTCATATTTGGCTCAGTTATTAGTGAAAGAGAATTGTATCCTATAGGTATCTATATATTGCTTCCCATCTATATAAATCAAGGATATACAAACACTTGAACCTTGCTTTCATCTTAATCCATTAAAGTGGAGAGTCCATAACTGAGAAGGACCTTTAAATTCTTGTGTATAAGGTTAATTCTTTGTAGTGAAAGTGTACACACATATATGTGAGGTAAAAAGTCAAACCTTTCATTATTATAATTTTACTCTATGATTAGGTACTTCATCTTAGGTTATCAATCTACTTGAATTTGATTGTATACCCCTTTCCAACGTAGCCATATATGTGAGAAATTAGTATCCATATATTCTTTCCATGTATTTGACCAATCACAGATCAATAACAAGACATAAGATTTTGGAATGTCAATGACAATAATGTTTATGTACTATTATACACATGGGTTAGATATAAGCTATATGTGTACATTTATTAACTCTCCAACTCATGGGACATAAGACTTATCTTGTTGTAGGACTACGCCTTTTAACTTTTTTGAGGTCAAACCTAGTTTATTATATATAATTATAGGCATCACATTAGCTAAGGCACCTGAGTCAACTAAACAATTATGTACATTTTTTTTAACATTTTAACTATTAAGAAAAATATGGTACTTTAGGATTATCATTTTCATGCACGACTTTTGATTTGTTATTAAGTGGCCTCCTAGTCAAGGTCTTAAGTATTAACTCTCTCTATTCATTGATCTAGGCCAGGTCATGAAGACTAATATGAGATTTGATATTATTCGTATCTTCAAAAATATTGTACCCTTATTTACATTATGTCTCTACATTATATAGTTGATCATTCCCTTTTAGAGGAGGTTGATTGTTGTTGGACTTAAGATATGGAAGAATAGTAGCATAATTGTTTAGGGGAATGGAGTTGTTAGTAGGATAATTATTCCTCAAATTGTAATTATTCATTTGGAACTATTAGAAATCATGGATTTCATATGTATTATTCTCTAGTTCATTCTCATTCTCCACTATGAATGGGAAGTCATATGTCTCAAATACCATGGTTGTGCTGGGAGGACCTAGAGTGGTGGATGAAGATGGTTCTAGTTGATTTATAAAACCTTCTTGTCTATAAAATTCCTTCTAAAATATTTAAAAGTTAATGTATAATTCTATGTAATCTAGCTCACTATGTTGTGTTGTGTCATGGATATATTACTAATTATGGAGGGATACTTCCAAGATATTTATCTATGGAATTTTATTAGGTGGTTATTACTATATATTATTTATAGGTCTATTGAAAGGCTCATTGTACCTCTAAAATGAAAATTTTTTATTGTATTTCTATCCCATGGTGTTTTACTCAACTTTTGTACCATTCATTGGATGACATCCAATTATGTTTTTGTAGCATCAGTACAATAACCTAGGTAGTTATAGTGTTAATTTGTACTAAGGATTGGTTTATATTTTGTTGCCTAGATGTAGACATAGGTTTTTTCATGATGATGAGGTTATAGTCAAGTGGAGCATGGGATAAAGTCAATTGGGTAGACACCTAATTCTAATTATGAACCACAACATTCTAATTAGCATTTCAAATTGGGTTGAAGGCTAGAAAATTAGGACCAATATGAAGTGGGGAAAGAGTTTGTGACTGAAGATTTAGTTTTCTATCAATTTTAATATCCTCAAAAAAGGATAGTGATAATGATTTAGTGTTAGGTTCCCTACAGAGAAAGACAACAATCATAGGGTCCAGTACATTCTTGTATATTTTAAGTGATAATACTTCAATGGGTTTATAGGTAGCTTCAAGTTAGCTATAATTTTTTTGAAATATTAAATTAAATCCTTGGATTGGCTAATTTGGTTCTCTACTCATGATTTCAAAGTGATGGTATATGATACTTGGGGTAGTGACTTGTCCACACTATTCGAAGAAAGTGTTTTGAAATTGATTCCAAGATGTGATCAAATCTTATGGGACATTAAGGAACCAATCATAAGAAACATATTATAATGTTAAAGTAAAGGTTCTACACACCATGTCTTCATCGGTTACAATTAATATACATAAATAAATATTAAAATCCCTTATGTGTTCTTCAATAGTTTTACCTCTTGAAGGGTAAAAGGAAGGAATATACTTCTTAGGGTTTCTAGGCATATCATGTATGTCTCCAGGGATGACAATATTATAATTGATTAGCCAAGCTTGGGTCATTAGGCATAGAGGAATATGGGGTCATATATTTTGGGAATATGATTGGGCTTGGGGTCCTCTCAAGATACCTTTATCTGACATAACTTTTATTTGGATTTATAAAGGTGGGTGTAGCAAGTTAGTATTTGAGGTGGATCTTTTCAATATTTTAGGTATAACCAACATAGCTCAAGTGACTATTTTTAGGGGGAAAAAAAGGAGTCCATACTTTTAGAGATAGATAAATTATTTTTTATGTTTACTTTATGCACACAAAGGAACCTTATGAGTTATCCTTTAAAATTTTAGTATTAGTTAATAAAGATCACTCTAAGGCATGAGTTGTGGTGTATTGGGTTTTGTAAACAACTTATTGGTGGAATAGTGGTGAGTGAAGTAGTTGTTTACCTTGAATGCTTTAAATATTATATAAATATGTATCTAATTGAGGTGGGAAAATTGATGATGAATCTAACCTAAGATGGGTAGGATCAAAATATACTGAAAAAAGAAGGAAAGGTAATGTGATAAAGAAACTTTGTAGATCAAACAAGATGAAACCCTTATAAGATGGCTCTTGAACCAATGTTTGTTTTAAGATATGGTAATTATAATAAAAATAAAAAATTGTTAAAAATATAATGGAATAATAATACAATGAACTTTAGCATATATAATCAAACATTTCTATGATTATGACATTGTAATTGCATATCTAGTAAGGGAGTTTATAATTATTACACAACACAATTTAAATTATAAATATCATAATATGAATAACTATATTAGAAGAAAAATAATGCAAAAATAAAATACTAAGATAATAGTTTGATGGAACTTCTTACAATATTCATAAGTTTTAATAATAATAAGATTTACACATCAACACGAACTAGAAAAAAATATGTAAATTTTAATAGATAAAATTATCCTCACTTTGAGATTGGGAGGATAAAAATATATATAGGCTTTGAGAGGGTATGCCTCATCCTCCAAGTGAAGTCTAAATTTACATCTCCAAAATAGAAATAGGTATTAAAAATCATGCACGAATAAAAGTGTATATAGAAATATGATTCTTTGACCAATATATATGTGATAAATAAATTTTAAACCATAATTACTAGCTTAATTTAATAATATAGATATATATACATACTTAAGGTGGTGTTGATGTGGTACCACTAGAATAGGTAATGGTTGAGTTATAACTGTTAAAATATAACTAGTTATTATAGCTTTTTGAGGGATCAAAAATGGTCATGTTGGAGTATACATTACTACATATCTAGAAAATTAGGGACCCTGTGAAGATGTGCTAACACTTATAGTTGATGATTTTCTTGATATTGACCTTGTTATTTCCTCTTTGGATTTATGTTTTTCAAATAATGCATGTTTTTTATCGAACTATTTATTAATAATATCAAAATTGAGCACATCCATTTTAAATACTTTGATATCCTTAGTCATCAGACTTATGTGCTTTGATTTTGAGATCTTAAATTTTACTCCAAGGGATTCAGACTTAGTAACTCTATCTTTTGAAAAATTGATCAACTACAAAACTTCATCATTATTTTTATAGATAGTTCCTTCAAATTCCTCCTTAAAGCTATAAATAGCTACTTTAAAGAGTGTTTCAAAACTAATCCTATTTACTAGTTCTCTAGTAGAGGTTATCACATTTTTGACCCTCATATCTCTTATTATTTCTAAGTATTCACTCTCATGGGTTTAAAAATACCCTATCAAAACCTTCATCTATGTTTCCTAGTTAAGGGTGTTATCCCTTTTTATAATTACATAGTTTAAGGCCCATGCAACATATTAGGTAGACATTAGGTTCAAATGATTGAATGCACTAATTATTACACACTAAACTAGGAAAGTGAGCCTCTTTAAACATTATTTTAACTAGTTTCATAGTTTTAACACCTTTTCCCTCTTAAGATGACTTCACCCCTTGAGCCTCAAATATTGTTTGAAAGGTTGTATATCCCTATGGCTACATTTTGGACATTATCTAATTTCTCAAGGGGAATGGATGATCTATCTTTATATTAGTTATTTTTGCAATTCTTCCCTACTCATATACATCTCCTTCATAGCCTCCCCAATAGTATCCACAAAAAATAAAAAATCATCTATGTAATTTTAAGGGTCATTTGGATTATTTTTGGACTTTTTTACAAATGAAATAATTTCTCTTTGTTCAAGCTCTATCTCCTCACTTGTACTTGTGTTCACCAATTTATTCTTTATCACCATATGAATTGTAGCACTTTTTTATCAAATAAGGTATAGACTATAGGTAGTTTAGTGAGGACCAAGTTTTTATATCATATTTTTGGCCTTGTAGCTATTTGACCTATTAGGGAATAATATATTCCCCTTATTATTCAACTTGACTTGGTCTTTGGAGGTTGACGGTGGAGTTATAATTGGAGGGGGATTTATTGTCAAAGGTTATCCATAAACTATGTTTACCCCTTATTGTATTTAAAATGGTTTATAAATGGATATTTAAAAATTTAATTTAATAAATGATCAAACTAAATATTAATGTGTTTAAGATGTATTTAAAATTGATTGTGAGTGTTTGAAAACTCATTAATTCCAACTACACATCCAAAAATGATCAATAACCATTTACTTGATTTCTTGTAAGTGTCATATTTTAATTAAATTGCATCCAAATATTTAATAACCAATTAAAATATTTGTAAAAACTAAATGCACAATAAAATATAAAGACATTGGGGTTGTTTATGGAGTTCACCCAAATGTGCTACATCTCTTGGATTATTAAATAGTAATCTAATCCATTAAAAATATATCTACAAGTAATACCATAACTTAAAATACCATAATGGAATCAAAAGACCTATAAAAATATTCCAACAGACCTCTGAAAGACTCTAATCACACTTAGTAATGTCAATCCAACTACCTATAACATTTGCACAATCAATTTCCTAGTGTTCTATATCAAACTGCCACTTAAAATTATTTAAAACACATAAGAATAACACCAATTAGGAACACAAATATACCAAAAGGAGTGTCTCATAATTTTGAACAACTTTTTAGTTTACTCTAAGATCTAAAAAGGCCTCTAGATTGGTCAAAAACACCAATTTATACAAATTATTCCTTACAAATTTTACATAGTCATTTTGTTTACTCTTTAAAAATAAAATTTCATCCTTTTTATAACACTTACCAATGTGTGGAATTTTTTTTAGGATGCTTAATTATTTTATCATGGATCATGGGTTCAAATCCTATTGTCTTTATTTCGCTTCAACCACCTAACCGTCACATTTATCCAAATACGAGTGTCAAGGAATGGAGGTGAAAAAAAACACCTTTTTACCATTTAAATATCACATGTCACACACTTATTGGTATAATTTTCAACCATCCATGTCACTATTGACTGTTGACTATTTTTAATCCAAACTTTGACCAATGATATATGGAGTATATGATGTCTATTTTATGTGTTTAAATATTCATTGAAAAGCTCTTGGAATGATCTTCACTAATATACTATTTTTGGAAGATCTTGGTGAATTTAAAGGATGAAAAATACTCTAGATAAAAACTCCCCATAAAGAGGCTTTTGGTCCCTAAAAGTCCAATCACTCATTGAATCTGCTAAATGGCTTTCTACATCACACCAATATACCAAAAAAAATATAGCATAGTGGTTAAGATTACCAATATTGAAATTCCATCATCAAAATATATTAGTTTAATTATACAATAAATGCTTACACAAGAGGTGATTTCCAATTAAATCCTAATGATTTGGCCAATATTGTAGATGCTCAAATAGACTAGTATGAAATGAAAAACAAAATGCTAATAATAATTGGTTATTCACTGACCCTACAGAACTATCAACTCTAAAAAATATCATAGAAACTTATCATGCTAATGATTCAAAATTATCTTCTATAATGCCTACAAATAAGGCAAACGACAACTAAATTCTTGAAACTTCCAATGAAAGAAATCTCTATCCAATATCAAAATTGGGATAGAAGCAAACTGTCAAAATAAATGTCACATCTCCAAAACAATGAATCTTCCAAAAACTATAAAATGATCACTAGATGTAACTTATATACAAGTTTGTTAGTGTAATAAATGTATACCCAAATTGTAATCACTTTTGATAGTTACAAATAAATGCCCAAAATGAGGAACTTATAAAATGTGTAAATATCATGCATGGCTAATTTTTATTTTATAATTATTAAAATTACAAATGGTGAAGCCTATAATACATTTGTCTAATGTAAATGATAACATATATACTAAAATTCAAGTTTTCCAAAAATAGGCATACCGATAATGCCCCATACAACCTGCATATATTATTGTCAAAGTTCAAACTAATTTTTTTCCAAAAACCCAAACACAAGAAAATAATCCAAGTATGATAAAACTTTCCCTTAGATTTTCTCTATAGGTTACTCTAATAAACCATATTCAAAGCTAAAACCAAATGGGTATATCTCCAAGTTTAAACATGAGTTAACTCCTTTACCAATGCATCATGACTCAAAAACTTATTAGGAGATTCAAAATAGAGCTTTTACCAAAACCATCAACATGAGAAAATAATCCAAGTATGATAAACTTATCACTTGAATTTCTCATAGATGGTACCTCCAAAAATATATTCAAACCCAAATATATTCCTTTTAATTTCAATGGAATACCAAAACTACTTTGAACATTTGCATGCTAATAAACTATAATATCTATGCAAACATAAAACTAAGGAATTACTTTCCAAACCATTTAACCAGATTATCCTTAGATTTTACTTGAGTTTCTACATGGGTTATATCTGAAACTATTAGTTTAACAATGTTTTCCTTTTTCACAATTCTCTAGTGGTATTTGGGATGAAGATACCAACACCTATTAACCTCATGTCCTTTCTTATTACAATGAGAACAAAAATGTTTGTAAAATATTTTGTAAAACATACTCTTACTAACATTCTTAGAACACTATCTAGGAGAGTGGTCTTTCAAAATATTTCCTAACAAATATTTATGTTTCCAACATTTGACTACATAGTGGTTAGATAATCCACAAAAATTGCATGGATAAACAAACCAAAACATTTGTGTAGTAATCAAAAGTAACATTAGAATATTTAAATTGTCTATAAGAATCAACATTACTACAAGTATGACTAGAAGAAATTTTTATACCTTCTCTGGGTGATGGTTTACACTTTTTATCTATGTGGTTTCCAACACGTGAAGGTTAAATAGTCAACTTGCTAAGTTTCTCACTAACACTATGAGAACTCTATCCATCATTATGAGATACCAAAGTCTCATTAGATTATTTAAAAAAATGTAAACTACCATTAATTTTCATGAGTTATGGTATAGATCTCTCCCTCACAACTTCAAATGACTTAGAACATTCACCTAGTTCAATCCTATCACCAAAAATGAATCCCAATCCTACATCGCAAGTCTTATTAGCTACTTGAATGGGGTTAGTAGTACCTTGGCCATATTTTCCAAGGAACTTTCCATTAAATCACATTTTATCTAATAGTTTAGATCTAATACCCATAGTGTGTTTTTCAAAATCACCAAAAGTAATACCTGAAATTGAATGTCAAAAAGTACTACATGGTGACTTATAGTGCATTCATCCATCATGGTTTCTACATCTGATGTGTAAATTAAATCCTTCAATCATTCACCATTTTGTAGTCTTTCCAAGAGCTCATCCTTGGCTTGCAATTCAGATTTCAACATTTCTACTTCCTCTTCCAAGGAATAAATCTTTGATATCAAGATAGAGTTCTCTTCTTGGATCTACATATTAAATACTTTTATCTCATCAAGTTTCTCTTAATTGGACAACTTGCCCATGATTTCCTATTCCTACAAACAACCTATACTTCCAACACTAAAAATAGAGTAAACAACAAGGCTAATATTTGTGAATAATCCAACCAAATTGAAACTAAAATCAAACTTTCACATAATCAGAACCTAATCCTTGCTTTTTAATTACTCTCGTACCAAACTATCTGTAAACCATGTTTATACCTTAGTGTCTTTAAAATGGTTTATAAATGGATATTTAAAAATGACATTTAATAAATGATCAAACTAAGTCTTAAGGTGTTTAAGATGGATTTAAAATCGATTGTGAGTGTTTGAAAACTCATTCATTATAACTACACATCCAAAAATGATCAATATCCATTTATGTGATTTCCCATAAGTGTCATAATTTAATTAAATTACACCCACATATTTAATATATAATTAAAATCTATGGAAAAACCAAATGCAAAATAAAATATAAAAACACCAAGTTTGTTCACAGAGTTCACCCAAATGGGCTACGTTTCTAGGATTACTAAATAGTAATATGATCCATTAAAAATCTATTCAAAATTAATAATACAACTCACAATAACATAATGGAATCACAAGATATAAAAAAATATGCCAATAGACCTCTAAAAGTCTCTAATCACATGTATCAATGTCAATCCAACATCCTATAGCATTTGCATGATCAATCTCCTAGTGTTCTACATCAAAGTGTCACTTAAAATTATATAAAATATATCAAAAAAATCAAAATTAGGAGAAAAAATTTTATAAAATGAGTGTCTTGTAATTTTGAACAAATTTTTAGTTTACTCTGAGATTTGAAAATGCCTCTAGATTGGTCAAAAATGCTAATTTATATAAACTACTCCTTACAAATTTTATGGAGTAAATTTTTTTACTATGTACAAATAAAAGTTAATCCTTTTTATAAAACTTACCAATGTGTGGTAGATTTTTTAGGATGATTAATTATTTTACCATGGATCATGGGTTCAAATCCCATGGTCTTTATTTAGCTTCAACCACCTAACCGCAACATTTACCATGTAGGGATAATATCCCACATGCATTGGTTGACATCTTAACTCAAGCCTAAAAAATAATACCTTTGGTGCATGTGTTGTGGCTTAGGCCACGTCTCTATCTCCTTTTTTCTTATTTGGTTTAAACGATCCTAGGCTATCTTCAGTCTTGGTTAGCTAGTTGTGATAAAGGATGTCAACCAAACATAGGCAAGGTCAATTGGTTTAGCTAGTTTTGAGATCAGTTAAATGGTTGGAATTTGGTCACTATGAGTTGGTTTTTGATCTATCACTTAGGCTTAATATCTATCTTATAAATGTGATTTGGAATTGGTTTAATAATTAAAATATGTGATTTATTAGTCCTACATGTAGCATATAAATAACACAGGCATATATATGAAAAAAATATTAATGGTAATTTGAAGTAATGGAGATAAAGGCACCCCTCCATAAAAAGAGTGTGTCAACCTTGGATGAGGGTCCCTATCTAGCAAATAAAGGGGCCCATTTATTCAAATATAAGTGTTAAATACTAAAGGTGAAAACCAAACACCTTTTTACCATTGCACTACCATGTGTCACACACTTATTGGTCCACTTATCAACCATCCACATCACTATCGATTGATGACATTTTTAATCCAAACTTTAAACAATGATATCTAGAGTACATGGTGTCCATTTTATGCTTTGAAATAGGTGTTGGAAAGATCTTGGAATGATCTTCAGTACTATACTAGTTTTGAGATATATTGGGAACTTTGAAGGATGGAAATTCCTTTGGATCAGAAGGTGTTAATGAATCACTTATTTGAATAGGGAATTGGAAGGATGAGTGAATATTACTTTTCCGTTTAATGTTTCCCTCTAAGGGGTGACTTTACCCATATACTTAATTAGGCCTAGAGTTGTCACAACTATCATTATCACTAAATATATTGGTGTTTATTATGCTAATTTTATCTCTAATTAAGATGAATATTTTAGGGGCATTGGTGGCCCTTATGGATCAAAAATAGAAACTGAAACCAAATTCTCAAAATAGACTCTTTTCTTTGGATCCATTAATTGGGTTGATGTTGAAAGAATGTAAGAATAAAATAAAATAGACAATGGTGGCCTTATAAGTATAGGTGGAAATTTTTTATCTTGATTATATATAGTATTAATATAAGAATAAAAATAATAGACTACCTTATTGATATCTCATCTCTCTTACTTATTAAGGATTTACTAGTCTAGTACCCTATATGGGGTTAATTATTCTTGCAATCTTCCCAGGCTCATTGCCTTGGCCCATTATAATTCTACATCCTCTTCTATTTAATCTTGAGAACATTTATCACTTGAAATTTTCTCTTGTCCCTTTATTTTTTATACATTTTCTTCCTATTCATCTATAGGATAATACACTAGTTATATTACATGCCAATTCTCTTCTTCATTTACTACCTAATCAAGGGATCCTCCTAAAGATAGAAGACCTAATTAAGGTATTTCCTCTAAATGTTGTAATTTTAAAGAGGTATGGAAGACTCCATTTTTTATTTTATAGGTGACTATGGGGTGAATAATAGGTGGGGGAGAAGGTGAAACTAGTGAAGGAACAACATTATTAGGGGAAACCACTTTAGGTGGTGGTGAAGGAATGGGAAGTGGAAAAACAATGTTGGAGGTAAGAATGGATGAAGATGGGAATGCTATAGAAAAGACTATTTGAAAATATATCTCCTCACTAGTGGTTATGGATGGATATGGACATTTTTAAGGTGATTGAGGGGATGGAGGAGTATATGGAAGAGATGAGAAAAAACATTGTAGAAACTAGAGGAGACTTAATTGTCTAACTTTTGTAAGTGGAGAGAGAGAGGTGATAAAGATATTGTGCTCATTTTTCCATCTTGAAGAGATGTATTCCTCTCAAATATAATGGTTATGCATGTGGTATTAGTAATTTAATGGGTTGAGGGTAGATTAGAACTACAAAGATACCTAAGAATATCCTTCCCAATCTAGAGGTTTTCCTCCCTTTAATTATCAGTCTCTTCTCTTGTAGATGAGTATCTTATTTTTTAGGGTAAGGAGGATGATATTGTTATGAAATGTCTTGTATTTATGTTGGAGGCCATGTATGACTCCAATATTATTCTTCCTACCTACCTATATTATTTTCCTACTCTTTATTAATATCTAGGTCATATTGAATGCCCTAGGCAACAATCATTGACATATGTTTGTTCTTCATATAGGTCCAACTTCATAATCATATTATAAATTCAAAAATATAGTATCATGTTTATATATAGGTGACCATATCTAATGTTCACTAATTTATTCTCCTTTAGGATTTGTATAAAGTTTATTATTTTCCCCTTGGCGTCCTATTCTTTGAATTGGGCTACCTTAAAATTATAATGGAAACAAACTTTTCTCAACTAATTAAAGTGTGCCCTCACTAAAAATTAGAGTTTCCAAATTATTAGTGGGGGTGTTTAATAATAATCGTAATGTTTGAGGAAAAGTTACTTATCTACACTATTGTATAGTTGGTAGGCAATCTCTTTTTCAGCCACCTTGTCTAGAACATGGCATGGTAAAATCAAAAGGGGTGCCCTTGTTCCTTCAATTATTATTATGATAAAACCTATATAGTACCAGTTGTATTTTAGCTATTATTTTTCTTAAATTTTCAAATATTTTATGCATGAGTGGCATGAATGGCATGGTAAACTTAAGGATTAATTTTCTCATAAATCCTTGTAATCTCATTCCCTTATATATATATATATATATATATATATATATATATATATATATATATATATATATATATATGAAAGAATAGTACTCAGATTATATTATCCACATATTATACATATGGATTCCATAGTTCTCCATGGGTTTTTGGACCATACCAAGGTATACATCCAATAGATATGACATCATATTAAAAAATATGCTAGTTGTCCTCTTTTCATGTTTGAACATCTATGCCTTTAATATGACATTGATAATCTCTCCAAGGGTAGTAATTTTGTTAGAATTAAAGATAATTTATAAAAATGGGACCCATTCCACCTACACATAAGTAATTATAGAAAATCCATACAATGTATCTGGAAGGTTGAGCCTATATGTATGGTGGTATTAGGGAA
Organism: Torreya grandis; assembly: GCA_037957365.1. Lineage (NCBI taxonomy): Eukaryota > Viridiplantae > Streptophyta > Pinopsida > Cupressales > Taxaceae > Torreya > Torreya grandis. The sequence continues at coordinate 1,282,532 of JARHVA010003360.1, forward strand.
TCCATTTTAAAAATCTAGGACTGTATATTTCCTTTGAAAATTATCTAGATGCTCTTGTAGATTTTCTAGAAAAACTAGGGCTTTTGGTTTTTTTAGGATCTCAAAATTATGATGTAGATTAATGGTGAAGTGACTTCACTTTGATTTTATTTCACATATATTACCAAATCCTATGCCTTTAATTCATAATTCATGTGACACCAATGAGAATAATAAAATTTTCATTTTATTCCCATTTGAATTTAAATCTTCCAATCAGCTTTGGTAGATTTTTATTTTCCAAATGAAAAATTTTCATGAATTCATGTGTGTCTAGTCATCCCATTTTAGACAGGTGTCAATATCTCACTTATAAACCTTTTACTTAGTCATTTAACTTGTTTTTGTGTATTATGTCTATGTATTTATTTAATCATGACACTTTTATATTTTCATTTACCTATGGTGTTCATACTTATGATCTTGATTTATAATATCTATGCTTATGGGTTAATATAATTGAGACATGTAGAGTAGTCTCAGGGCTACAGGAACTCAGAGACTCAGGTCCATGGTTGTTTAAACTTTGAGTTGTGTACATCTTACGGGAGAGCTTTAGGTATCAATATGTTGATGTATGGTGTGATCTAAAAATTATTTAGGCTCATAGGATTTAAATCTTGGGACATCGATGTCATTAACTTTATTTTTCCCATTTGAATCTCTAAGTTAACAAAATTATTCCAACTATCAAGATCTCAAATATTAAAAAATTGAAAAACTTATATTGTAAGTCCATGGGACCATTAGTATTTTATTTATCCTTCAATTTTTTTATTTCACAAGTGTCGACCAAATTTTGGTCCTTCAGGCCAAAATTGAGCACCCCTATTTGAACACTTAGCCACCATGTCTATACCTTTGGCTTAACTAGTATGTAGATTTTCTTTAGAAGAAGTGTTCTTTGAAAAAGCCCATGACAAATATACAAGTCTAATTATTTTAGGAATTTTGGTTTTGGTCTTTTGATAAGCCTTAGCATAGTAATCCTTTCAAGCCTTTTTTTTGATGAAGTGTTATTTCTTTTGGATGTTTCATTCGACCAAGTGTTGAATTCTTTCAGATAATTTGTCTGAGATAGATTTTTTGAAGGGCAATTTTTAGTTTTTCTAAAAGGCACTTGCAAATTTTCTGAAGGGGTCTTTTGCAAAATTTGAAGGGACACTTGTAAATTTTTTTAAGGGGTCTTTTTAAAATTATTCAAGGGTCGTTTCAGAGTCTTCAAAGAAACCCGAAAGAACATTTCAAAGAACCAAATGATCCATTTCCAAAAGATGAAAGGTCATTTGATATCCCAAATAAATTAATGCAAAAAAAAGAGTTGAATGAATTATTTTATGAAATTTTTTGAAAAAAATAAACCATGGTAAAAAAGAGTATGAGGAATGAATTTATTTGAAAATATTGTCTGAGGGAAATAAGAAGATAAGAAATCTAAACAAAAAAAAATCCAAAAAAAATACTCAAAGGATGATGGCCCATAAAACATCAACTTTAAACCATAGAAAATAGTTGTTGGAATTAAAAGGCTCAATGGGAACCTAAAGGTGATTATAATGGTAAAAAATTGAAATTATAACTGAGGCATTTGGTTTAGTCATAACTTATTCAACTATAGTTGATTCAATTATAACTGAGGCAATTCATTTAGTTGTAACTTATTCATTTGTAATTGATTCATTTGGTGACATTGTATATCTCATCCATGTATCTACCACATGAAAATGTAACTATTTCTCTCAAGATGACACATGTCTAAGTGACCCTTGGACTTTGCTCACTCCACCTCTAAAAGTTATAAATATGCATTCTCTTGTCTCATTTAAGTAGCCTTCATTAGTTATTAGGAAAACTCTAACTATTTTTGTACTAAAAATACTCTAGATAAAATAATTCAAATTATTTTTCCACTCAAATTTTATACTATTGAGTGATGATTTGTATCTTGTTGGTCTAGTCTAGTGAAAGATTGTCTTTTCTAGCTTGTACACTTGATGTTCTACCATTGTGTAAAAAGAGTGTCATTACAGGTTCTTATTAGTATTATTTTATAAATGTGTAGACATTTTATAAGTATCCTATGACTATATTCCTTCTTGGAATCATTCATTTCTCTCTTAAATGTCAAATGCCTTCTTGAATATAACATGTGAAACACTGATGTGACAACACATAAGGAGTTGTGAGTTTTGTGTGAGAAAAGTTTTGTTGGTCTTTAAGTATCCTATTCTTAGTCAAATAGGAGGAAATAAACATTGGTATATCACTTTTTTTTTGTATTCTTAGTTATTTTCATGAACCCTTTTCATACATGAATTGATAAATTAGAGATAGATTTAATGGTGCATCAAGGGGAGCTAGCCCCTTATCTGGAGATTCATCTCAACAAAATTATCACCCATAGCAAGAAAGATGAATCCATTGTTCCACTTGGATGAGGAGAGTTGATAATCTCCTCAAGGGTGTGAATCCAAGTGTCAATATTTTTTGGCACGCCTAATGAGACTTCAAGTCCTATAATATTGTTCAAGGTTGGTGCTTGTCTTGGCATAGTTAAAGATGAAATAATCATCTACATTCAGTACCTAGTGACTCTATTGAATAATTAAATTCTTTTTTTGATGATCATTCCTATTTTTTATGCCAAAGGTGACAACTAGATCTGTTTCTAAAGAAACACCTTTTGATTTTATGTAACTACCTCCATATTCCACCAAAAGGTTTAGGTTTGTAAACACTCATCCTTATAAAAGAGATTTTGTGTTTAAAGATTCTAATTTTGAGTTACATTACATTCTTAATATCCATAGTGATCATTCCAAGATGGATAGAAGACAACCTTTTGTGCCTTTCACTAGAGCATCTCCCTTGCATCTTGCCCAATATGATCAAATTCCTAGAGCAGCCCTCAAAAGTGTCCCATATTTTAGTGGGTATGGTCCTATTAATACCATTAAGCACATTAAGAATATATTAAACTTATTTAATATTCAAAAAATCACCTAATAAAATTTAGTTATTAGGTTTTTGGCCTTGTATTTCAAAGGAAAAGTTTTGGATTGGTATGGGACTCTACTTGTAAATTATGTTGGCTCATGGGATGAGTTGGGGGATATATTGACTAATAAGTTTGGGGAAAAGAGTGATCACCTATCTCTACATAATAAATTTACTACAATAAAGAGGAAAATGCATTAGTTTATGAAAGGTTTTAATACTATATTTTTAAAAAAATGGGATAAGATCCCAGTTCTTGTGAGACCTACTCCAAACTATACATTTTTTACTACCTAAAAGCATTGAATAGTGACATTACCATGATGATTCAATATATGGTTAGAAAAAAATTTCCTATTACCTATGAAATATCCATTAATGCTATGAATTGTCTTTTCTAAGTAGGAAAGATAGCTCTTAGGCCTTCAATGCCACTATTCCCTGATTTGCATTCTCTTAGTCAAGGTACATTGCCCACTTTAGCCCCTTTGCCTAATCAAGAAAGGCATGCCATTGCTCCTTTAAATGAAATCAGTGAATTTAAAATATTTCTTCAAATTTTTACAAATTATTTAGTCTCCCTCAAGAGAAAACAAGCTCAAGGTTATAGGCCATATCAAACATATAATCAGTTTGGGCAAACAAGTATACCTCATTTTCAAAAAATACACAAAGACAAGGCAAAATCACCCATGTAAAGCCTTATCAAAGATATAATAATAATTATACCTCATCTTTGAAATCCCTTTTCCCCATGAAAAATAACTTAGTCCAAGAACAAGCCAATTATCCATCTTTTGAACATGGTCAAGAGCAAGTGACTTATGAAAATGAAATGCACAATCAAAGCATGGTGATACAAGGCAACCAATATTTCCAAGCTTCAAATTTTGAAGGATAAATGAAAGGTGGGGTGGAAAATGGAAAAGCTCAAATGGATTATACCTTCATAAATCATTGGAGGGAGATTTTTGTGATGTTAATTACATGGAGAATACAAGCAATCAAAATACTAGTGTTGCCTCTAATACTAGGTCTAAAAGGAGGGTTGTTGATGAAGCTCAAGGAGCCAATCAAGGACCTATTAGGATTATTTCATTATCTCCTATGATAATAAATCCTAATATATATTCTATACTATAATAAAATTAGAGGATTCCAAATTTTAGGCTAGTTGCTACAACTCTACCTCTACAAGTTACATCACAAGGTGACAATGTTCATATAGAAAAACCCAAGGTGAGTACTCCTTCCATCAAAGTGGTAAACCAGATGAAGAAGATTAATATGAAAATCTCATTATGGGATTATATAACATTACTAGGGAAAATATATATACTCCAAAATGAATTGCATGGATTGGGTAAACAAGTTGTCCCATCTAGAAATGACAATGTGGTTTTGATCAATAGAACTCAATCTATAAATGGTCAAGTGAAGAAATATGAGAAGAATCCTCCTTTTTATATATCTATAAGAATTGGTGATTTTATTTTTCATAATTTCATCATATATAGTGGAGCAAACACATCAGTTATGCCCAAATGTATAGTAGATAATTTAGGCCTAAAGTATAAACCAATGACTAAAGGAGTTTTGCAATTGTATGGATCACCAGCCAAGAATTTAAGGGTAGTTAAAGGTTTGAATTTGATCCTTTATTATTTTCATACTTTTTTAATTCCTCAAGGGATATTTACCTCCATATTTTTCTTTTTTCTTGTCAAGCAACTTCACATCTAAGATAAGTGGATATTTGGTAGCCAATTGGTCCTACATGGTGTTTAGGACAAAGTATGTCACTAAAGTGAAGATTGAGTCAGAACCTATTCATAGATATCACTTGTAACCTCACTCACCTAAGGTGTAAAATGTTAATTATGCTATCATTGATGAAGAGGAACTTCACATTGAATAATCTCTATCATCTTCCCTTGAGGGAGTTTCTAATTTGTTCATAGATGAGTGGGGAGATGAAAACTATGAGCATGATCCTTACAACTTTATTAAAGAATCTAGTCTTGGAGTCTATTATATGCATTAGAAGGAATATTTAATGTCTAATTTTATGAATTCAAGTGAGGATGTGACTGGATTGTGGTAGCTTTTCTTTGATGGATCTAGAAGCAATATTAGGGCTAATGGTAGAGAAATGTTAGTTTCACCCTCAAAGGAAAGCTATTTTTAAACTTTTAGATTTTAGTTCTCTTGCACCTATAATGTATCAGAATATGAAGCCATTATTTATGGCCTTAAATGGGATAGGAAAAGAGGTGTCAAAGAATTTCAAGTGTTTGGTGATAGTGAACTTGTTGTTAATCAGGTTAGAGGGTAAAATTTGATAAAAAAAACTCTTTGCTTAAGTCCTATAAGCATAGAGTGTGGGATCTTGTGGAATATTTCAAAGCCTTCAACATCAATTATATATCAAGAGAAGATAACAAACATTCTGATATTTTGGTATAAATTGGAGCTTAGTTTGATGTTATAAAAGGGATAAAAGAAGATAAGAACCAACGTCATCTAAAAGTGATTGTAAGGCCCTCCATACTGGATAATGTCACTAATTGGTAGGCATTTGATAGTGAACATAAAATAGAAATTTTTCTATAGGAATAATCTAAGTTTTCTTTCAAGAATCAGTCTAAACTACATCAATAATATGGAGAGCATATTATGTAATTGAAGTCTAACAAGCTTCCTAAAGGCCTAGTCACTCTTGAGAGCATATTCAATGATGATGTCTAGCTAAAGAAAGATAAGGTAAGCATATATACCAAGAATGAAACTATGAGAAGGTTTAGATTTTCAAAGATAAATTTCTTTCACTTGGGAAGGTATGTACTATCAAAGAGAAGCATGCTTTCATTGAGTTATGTAAATATTTTTTTGATGTCTTTGCATGGGAGTATAGTGATTTAAAGGGTTTTGATTTGAATCTAGTCCATCGTACTATAGAGTTAGATGAGAATGTTGATCCTATTAATTAAAGTAAATGGCTAATCAATCCCAATATTGAGCCTCTCATGAGGAAAGAACTCACCAAACTGATTGAGTCCAAAATCATCTTTCCCATTAAACATTCATCTTGGTTAGCAAATCTAGTTCCTATTAGGAAAAAGAATGGAGAGATAAGATTGTGGGTTGATTTTATGGAATTAAATAGAGTGTCTTTGAAGGATCATTACCCACTCCTTTTCATGGAACAAATATTGAAATTTGTGGCTGGTAGTGAAAGTTTCTCTCCTTGATGGGTATTCTAGGTATAATCAAATTTTGGTAAAGGAATGTGACTAATAGAAGACAACCTTTAATACTAAATGGGGTAAATGTGCTTATAGGAAAATGCCTTTTGGGTTGTTTAATGCTAGATTTATTTTTCAATGTGTAATGGATATGGCGTTTCAAGGAATAATTAATGACACTGTATTGGTATATCTTAATGATGTGAGAGTTTTCTCCAAGGAAGGAAAAGATCATTTGAAGCACTTAAGGTAGTTTTTTGAGAGGTGTAGAGATTTTTGGATCTCTCTAAACCCAAAAAAGTGTGTTTTTATTATTCATGAAGGCAAAATCATAGGTCACATTATTTCCAAGAAAGGTCTATCTATTGATCCTGAAAGGGTAAGTGCCATCTTGGCATTGTCTTTTCCAAAACATAAAAAAGGTCTACAAAGCTTCTTTGGTAAGATCAATTTCATTAGGATGTTTATTCTTGATTTTGATAACCTAGGCAACCCCTTGATGTCCATGATAAGGAAGGATGAGGTGTTCACTTGGACAAGAAGGAGGAAAGAAAGTATTGAGGAGATCAATCAAGCCATTACCCAAGCTCCTACCCTTGTAAGTCCAAACTTATCCAAATATTTCATCCTGTATAATTTTGGGAATTAAGAGGTAATCTTTACCATGCTTATTAAAGCTAACGATGAAAATTTTGAGTAGCCTATTCCCTTATTTAGTCAAGGTTTGGAAGGCTATGAGATAAGGTACACATATATTGAGAAACAAGTGCTTCCAGTCATAAGGAGTTTAAATAAGTTTAGGCATATGTTGTCTAACAACAAGATTCATATTTTTTTACCTCATCCTAGTGTGAAATTTTTTATATTTAATAGATATTTGAATGAAAAGAGGGAAAGATGGATCACAAGGGTAATGGAATATGATGTGGAGATTAAAACTACCAAGTTAGTGAAAGGAAAAGGACTATATGAGTATCTCAATTTATACTTTAAATAGAAAAAATAAGTTGTTTTGATACTTTATGATGACTCTTTATTATCTACACCTTCATCTATGAGAATGTGAACACAAGACATTATCTATTTACTTCAAACCAGTGAGTGTCCATAAGGTCTTGATAGGGCCAAGAGAAGGTACTTTAGGCTACAATCCATTCCTTATGTACGTGTTCATAGAGTGCTATTTAGGAAGGAATTTTAGGTGTGTTATTGAGGTTTATTGATTTGGATCAGATTGACAAAATATTATTTGAATTATATGATGGACTAGCTGGTGGTCAATTTTCTCCAAAAACCACAACTATTAAGATTATGAGGGCTGGTTAATTTTTGCCTAGCTTGTTTAAGGACAATCACACTTGGGTAAGGAAGTGCCAAAAGTGTTCTCTCTTTGATGTCAAGCAAAATCTAGTTTCCTTGTCTCTTCATCCAATCTAGGTTGAGCAACCCTTCATGCAATGGGTTTTGGATTTCATAGACCTAATCAATCCACCTTTTAGTGCTTATCATAAGTGGGTGTTGAAATCCACTAATTATTTTACAAGATGGGTGGAGGTTGTAGCTCTTAAGGAGGACAATGAAATTTTGGTCATTGATTTTTATGAAGGTATAGTAACAAGGTTTGGAGATCCCTCAAACATAATATCAAATAATGCCTTAGCCTTCTTAGGAGTAAGAATAGATGAATGGGCTTTGAATCATGGCATATATCTTAGTAGCTCCTCCAACTATTAACCATAAGGGAATGGACTAGCTGAAATCCAAAAACAAGAACTTAATTAGGATCATTAAGAGGATAATGGAGGAAAATTAAAGGACTTGGCACACCAAGTTGAAGATAGCCCTTTGGGATGATAGGATCACTCCAAAGAGAGTTACTGGGAATTCACATATACACTTTTCTATGGAAGGGAAGCTATAATTCCTATCTCAATTGAGTTACTAGTTTTATATCTTACCTATAAGTTGCAATTGATGGAGAATTACATCATGGAGGTCAGGTTATGTGAGTTAATGGAGCTTGAGGAAATAAGAAATCAAGCTATACACACCATAAAAACTCACCAAGAGCAAACAAAGAAGTATTTTGACAATAAATACATGCCAAGGAGTTTTAAATAAGGAGACATTGTCCTAAAATAAGATGAAGATAGGGAAAAGCCTAGAAGACACACAAAGTTTGATTCTTTGTGGAGTGGCCCATATGTGATCACACAGTGCAAATAACACAATGATTTCCAAATTTCAAAGTTGGATGGAAAGGAACTGCATATCCCAATACATGGGATATATCTAAAGTATTATTACTAAGGTTCTCTTTTTACTTTTCACATAGTTTCTTACTTTCCTTGTGTTCCATAATTGCTTACACACATGTGTGAGTTTTTTTGTGTTTAAATTTGTGTCTAATTAATTTTATTCTTGTTGTGTCTTGTGTCTTTTAGCATGAGTTTTACTTTTGGTCTAGTGTGTTTTTCAAGGTTTTGAGTCATGACCATTGTTTCCTAATTTGATTATCCTTAGATGACTCCATGCCTAGTGGATTAATTTAGATAGTAGTCTGATCAGTGTAGTAGGCATACTACCCCTATGAGTCACCAATTTGTTGACTAAATTTTGGCCCTTCAAGCCAAAATTGATCACCCCTATTTGAAAAATTAGTCACCTAAGTCTATACCTTTGTCTTAACTAGTATGTAGATTTTATTCGAAATAAGTGTTCTTTGACAAAGCCCACAACAAATGTACAAGTCTAATTCTTTCAAGTAATTTGGTTTTGGTCTTTTGCTAAGCCTTTGAATAGTAATCCTTTTAGGCCTTTAGTTTTTGACTAAGTGTTATTTATTTTGGACTTCTCATTTGACCAAGTGCCAAATTCCTTCAGACCGTTTATTTGAGATAGATTTTTTAAAGGGCAATTTTTAGTTTTTATAAAAGGCACTTGCAAATTTTCCTAAAGGGCACTTGAGTTTTTGCAAAGGGAAATTTTCAACTTTTTTGAAGGAATTATTTCATACAATTTGTCTGAAATTTTTTTTCCTAAGGGGGTCTTTTTAGATTTTTTGAATGGCAAATTTTAACTTTTTTGAAGGAATTGTTTCAAACATTTTGTCTGAAACAACTTTTTTGAAGGACACTTCAATTTTTCTAAAAAGCACTTGTAACTTTTTTGAAAGGGTCTTTTCCAAAAGCTGAAGGGACACTTGTAACTTTTATAAAGTAATATTTTTCAAATTGGTGAAGGGTTATTTCAGAGTCTCAAAGGTCCACTTCAAATAAACTAGAAGAAATATTTCAAAGAACCAAATGTTCCATTTTCAAAATCTAAAAGGTCATTATATAGCCCAAAGAAATTAATGTAGAAAAAGAGATGAATGAAATCTTTTGGGAAAAGTGTGGAGACAAAAATTTTGAAGGATAAAAGTGTTGAAATAAATCAACCACAAGAAAAAGGAGTTTGAGGAACAATTTTTTTTATAAATATTGTTTGAGGGAAACAAGAAGACAAGAAGCTCAAAGGAAACAAAACTCTAAATAAAGTAACCGAAGGATGATGGCCCACAAAATGTCAACTTTAAACCATGAAAAATAGTCTTTGGTGTCAAAAGGCTCAGTTTGAACCTAAAGATGAGTATTAAGATAACAAATGGAAATTATAACTGAGGCATTTGGTTTAGTCATAACTTATTCAACTATAGATGATTTAATTATAACTGAGGTATTTGGTACAGTTGTAACTTATTCATTTATAACTGATTCATTTAGTGACATGGAATATCTCACCCACCTCTCTCGCACATGAAAATTTAACTATTTATCTCAAGATGACACATGTCCAAGTGACCATTGGACTTTTTTTGCTCGCTTCACCTCTCAAAGCTATAAATATGCATTTTCTTGGCTTATTTGAGTAGACTCCACTGGTTATCAGGAAAATCAATCTAAATTTATACTCAAAAGACTCTTAAAGAAATAATATAAGTTATTTTTCCACTCACATGTTGTACTATTGAGTGATGACTTGAATCTTGTTAGTCTAGTCTAGTGAAAGATTGTCTTTTCTAGCCTGTACTTTGTATGGTCTACCAATGTGCAGAAAGAGTGTTGTTATAGGTCCTTGTTAGTATTTTTTTATAAATGTGTAGAAATTTTATAAGTTTCTTATGAATATATTACTTTTTTTAATTATACATTGCTCTACTAAATCTCAAATGCCTTCTTAAATCTAGCATTTGAAACATTGATGTGACAACACACAAGGAGTTGTGAGTTTTATGTGAGAAGAGTTGTGTTGGTCTTTAAGTAGTGTATTCTCAATAAAATAAGAGGAGATAAACATTGGTGCATCAAATTTTTTTTGTTTTCTTAGTTGTTTTTATAACCCTTTTCATACACAAAATGATAGACTAGAGAGATATTTAATGGTGCATCAAAGGGAGCTAGCCCCTTATCTAGAGATTCATCTCAACAAAATTGTCACCCACAACAAGAGAAATGAATCCATTATGCCACTTGGATTAGGAGAGTTGATAATCTCCTTAAGTATGAAAATAAAAGTGTCAAAAACAATATTTATCCATGTGGCATGATATGAGAGCCTTGATAACTCAAATGACTTAATTTTTCTGTAAAGTGAAATGTGTCTTAATTAACATGGTCTTGCCACTTCAACAAGATACAATAACTCAACTTGTTGATAAGGTAAAATAATTTTTTTGGATTAAAAATGATTGATATGGGGTGGTGAATTAGTCTTCAAAACTTTTACAATTTTACTTTATCGTTCATGAACTATCAAAATAATCTAGTAAACTAGTAACATATTAATATTCATGAGCATGAGACAAAAGCATAATACATAAAACACTGATTTGAGTACAAAAACCTAAATTTAAATGAACCCAACTAATGATTCAAATGGAATAATATCCTATAAGTTAAAAATCAAGATTTAGTGAAGCACCAACTTCACTTGGAGCACTATCCTCAACTAGCCAAGTACCAACTTGACTAAGCTTTTGTAATCACCCACTTCTAAGGAGGTACCAAACCCTTATATGACTCAACACCAACTCAACCACATCAAAAATTTGATCAAATTTAGAACACTTTGTTTCTCATACAATACATGACAATATCCTTATTTATATCTAAATAATTTTATACTTCTCAAATTGGTCTCTAAGATTCTTCACTTAATTAGGTCTCTTCAAAACAGATTAGGTCATTTAACCTTGATATTCATCTACAATTCCCATATTAGATATTAATGATATTTTATCTACACCCTAGTGATGGTCTTAAATATATCCTTTATCTCTTTAAAATTCTATATATTTTGCTTCAACTCTTATATTTACTAAATATCAAATTAGGCCTAATAGGCCTTGTTCTTATACTAGGTTCTTACTCATACAACTATTTTTTGATCATACACACTTTAACACATATATTTTAAATATAATAGGCCTTAATTAATGTAAAAAACATTTATAAAACATTAAAATATGTTATTCACATCATATAGGACCAAAACCCCTTTTAGGCCTTAAGGAGACCTAATTCAATTAGGCCTTCATTATCACACATTACCCTTTGAACACTTTTTAACACTCTAAAATTTATCACATGGTAGGAAAATATCATATGTCAATTAAATATACCTTATATAAATTCACTTTAGGTCCAAAACAACTTATAATTCTAACCACTTATTGAACCTCTTCTCAAAACATTGTTCACAATAGGCCTATGAATACATACCCATAAAATCTATCTTGAATAATTGAAGAAAAAATATAATATTTCCAAATAAACATGGAAAAAAATCACACATAAATAATATACATGAACCTAATATCATCACCATTTTTTTATACTTCACAATACAAGACAAAAAGGACTCAAACCCTTCTTTGCAAAGAGCCCAGTCAAAACTACCAGCTAGCTTCAAAACACAATCGTGAAAACATGAACTTATGACACATGAAATAACATAATCAAGAAATTATAATGTATGAATATGATCTTAAAACATCCTAAAAACAACCTCTAATAAATATATCATAATTTCTAATAGCAATATTGGTCTTGCAGACCAATCTCATGACCTCACTGTACATAAACCTCATTAAGCTAGACAATTCAACTTTAGAGCAAATTTTTTATATATAAAATGATATAAAAAATTTATATCCAATATAAAAATGTATTAAATTTATTTAAAAATATATCCATGAAATTTTATTCATCCCTAATCCATTATAACACATCTATAATCACCTTCTCACTTCTGCTTAGTTTTCTCAATGTTTGCATCATTAGGTCTATTAGTGATAGGTCAACTTATATAATCAATTTATCAAATATGAGGGATATAAATTACTAATAAAATACCATGGACATAAAATACAAATCTCAATCTTTGTACTCCATCCATTTATCAACTTTGACTTGGTCAACTCTGAGAACTACAAAAAAATCTATGAGAAAAAAGGATTTTCTTATAGGGTCCACTCACTCATTTGAAAAAATAATCACACCTAGAAATGATTTAGATATTTTAATTTATTATCCAATATATAATTTATCCAAAACAATCAATTACGATCACTTTATAATAATATATTTCACATAGGGTCATTTTTAGGATTTTAGAGAGGGTTAACACTATTTATGGTGTTAACGATTGTTCATAAAGTATTGCATCTCATTTATAAAACTAATGGATAGAGATATTATAGAGGAATATTATTCATATCCCATCAATATATAATGTTCCATGTAATGGTTAAACATTATAATGATCACTTGAAAGTCCTTCTCAGGTTGAGAACCCTTCATTTTGTGCACTCGAGAAACCTCAAAACCACCATTCATGCCTTTTATTGTAAAATTTGACCTAAAACTTCATCAACACACCTCATAAAACATATAACACCAATTAAAATTCTCACATTATCATTATTATCTTAAAATCTATAACTCATACCTCATTTGGATACCATCTTTCTCTTTGTTTGCTTGGACCTTGACCTATAAACCATATTAGTATTCAAACTGACCTTCAAGCCTCTTTTCATAAAATCTACACCTTACTTACATGCTTAAACAAAATATCACATACTAAAACAATGAAAAACATCCTTCATATTCCTTCTTAATAGATCATGATACCTCATTAGGCTAAGCAAGGTCTAGAGATGGTCTATTTACATACCAGGTCTATTGGTCCTACCCTTGTAGGTTCATTCTGAGACTCTCATGAGTACTCCAATGCCTCATATGAATACTCAAAAAATTTCATAAATATTATTATGCCTATGTTCATCCATCTCACTAGGCCACCAAGATCATACCTTCTCATAAGGTCTCTTCATGCAATGACTAGTGTTATGACTAGGCTTCTCAAGATCTTGAAACTTGATAATTGACATTGAAACACTTTTTGAAACTCTTATACCTTTATCATAAGTCTTCCATGTTCCTCAAATAGTGTCATACATTTTAATGATTCTATCAACTAATAACATTCTTCAATGAACTCATGAACACATTTATTAAGAACCTTTGACATCGATGACAACATTAATGCCTAATTTTAACAATAAGAATAATACTCAACAATCTCTCTCTTTTTAATTCATGGTAAAAAATTATGTATTCTAATCATTATTATCTTCTTATTTTGATATTTTCTCCCCTTTTTACATGAATTACAAAGTGATGTCTACAATTCCTTATATCACACTCCTTGTAACCAAAATACTCAACACACAAGACATATGAGTTTATGAGAAATAACACAAACATTCTCCCCTATCTCCATGAATACCTTATAAGAAAAAATCACCTATTATTGGAGCTAATGAGCATGAATATCTCCCCATAAGTACTTGACTTTTTCAATGATCCTTAGGGATAGAAATTACACCCAATTCCTATCTTAGGTGTTCAAAAGTTACATTTGGAAGTGGTTTAGACAAGATGTCTACAATTTGATCTTTTGTAGAAATATATTCAAGTTTGATACTTTATTAACTTACCTAATCTCTTATAAAATAATACCTTATGGGAATGTGTTTTGTCTTTGAGTGCATGATAGGGTTCTTTGAGATGCTTATAACACTTTTATTATCACAATAGATAGGATTATGACCATCATACTCCACCTTATAGTCTTTTAGGGCCTATCTTATCCATAGGACTTAAGTGAAACATGAATCTGATAACATGTACTCATCCTCTCAAGTGTACAAATTTATTGATGATTTCTTCTTTCTTAGCCATGAAACTAGTCACCCACATAGAAACAAGGTTCCTCCACTAGTACTCTTCCTATAATCTATAATTCCTTCCCAATCTGCATATGTGTAGGCTATAAAATCAAACTCCTTACTTCTTGGATACTACAATCCATACTCCATAGTCCCATTGAGATACTTGAGTATCTTTTTGACTAATTTTAGATGATTCTCTTTTGGATTTACTTAAAAATTTCCCATAAGACCTACTTCTTACATGATATTAGGCCTAGAGACAATGGTATACAAAAAAACTTCCAATCATTAACCTATATGATGTTTGATTGACTTTTGGAGACTCATCATCTTTACTCAGCTTATATCTTGTGATCATGGGTATACTAACTACCTTACAATCTTCCATCTCAAACTTATTCAACATCTCTCTTATGTATTTAGCTTTTGAGATGAATATACCTTTTTTATATTGAGTGATTTGTAACCCAAGAAATAATGATAGTTATCCTAGTATGGACATCTCAAAATATTTCTTCATCACCTTTACAAAGGCCTTGGTCATGTTCTCATTATTTCCACCAAATATGATGTCATCCACATATATAACTACAATCAAATGATGGTCATCTTCTATTTTGATGTATATATTACTATATGCAACTTCTTTTTTGAATCTTTAATCCAATAGATACTTGTCAAATCTAGTATACAAAGCTCTAGTAGATTGATTTAGACTATATAGATCCTTTTTCAACCTAAAAACATAATCTTTGTCATCTGATAGTGAGAAACCTTTAGGTTTCTTAATGTACATTTCTTCTTTGAAATTCCCATTCTATAAGGTAGTTTTGACATCCATCTAATATACCTTAAATCATTTTAATCCTGCATATAAATAGTCTGATGGACTCTAATATTACTACTGGTGTAAAGGTATCCTTAAATTCTACCCCTTAAAATTTTGAATATCCCTTGAATACCAATTTAGTCTTGTTCCTAGTGACTTATCCATCTTCATTCAACTTTTTTCTAAACACCCACTTTGTCCTAATGACATTTTGTCTTTAGGCCTATGAACTAGTTCCCAACTCTCATTCTTTTGTATTTAATAAAACTCATAATTCATAACACCTATCCAAAATATGTCTTTTCTTAATTATATAAGACTCTTAGGTTTAATATTTTGATAATAGAGAAACATTATCTTGATTTAGATTACATACCTATGTTTTCCTTGTTTGCATATTACATTCTTGTTGCCAATGATTTGAGATTTAGGGTGATCTCTTTGAATATATCTTGAGGGTCCTTTTGAGTCATATCTCACTTTAGCTTCTTTTTCCTCATCAACCTCTATAGTCTCCTCTTCCTTCTTAATGTACAGATTCTATAAAGTGTTCTTTGACTATGAGTGAGATTTCCTTATCTCATCAACCTTCACATTAGTGCTTTCCATTATCTTTTATAGTCTCTTGTTATAACATATATATGCTAAGCTAATTGATGAGTATCCTAATAATATTCCTTAATTATATATGGAATCAAAATTACCGAAGTATTCATCATCTCTTTTGATAAAACATTTGCTCCCAAAGACTATAATCTGTTACACATTGGCAGGTTTGCCCTTCCATAGTTCATAAGGAGCCTTTATATCATTTATTATTATCTATCCTATATTAAAAATGTATATAATAGTGCTCACTTCCTATCTCCAATATCTATTATATAATATAGACTCATTTATCATAGTTTTATCCATCTCTTGAATTGTCATATTCTTCCTTTCCACTACCCCATTCTATTGAGGTATCATAGTTGTTGAGAATTGTCTCCTTATTCCATGAACCTCACAAAAGTTATGAAAATAAGATATTAGGTACATTATCTTACCATTATTATCTTTCTCAACAAGATCCTTAAATGCCTTGAAATTGTCAAGAGCTTTTGATTTTTCTTTTAAGAATACAACCTAAGTCATTTTTGTGTAATCATCTATGAGTAACATGAGGAAGATATCTCATTGAATGCTTTGAATTATTTTAGGCCAATAGATATTAATTTAAATTAGATCCAATGGTCTTGTAGTATATTAATCCTTAAAATTTAACCTTCTCTTAGTCTATTTACCATGTTGACAAGCCCTACAAAGTATGTTTGTAGGTTTGGTGATCTTAGGCATGCTCTTCACAAACTTATAAGTGATAATCTTGACTAGTTTTCCAAAGTTTAAGTGAACTAAAATTCTATTCCATATTAAAATTTCATTTATCTTTCTCATCAATCATCTCTCCTTGATCTCATTCAATACATATAGGTTGTTCTTAGTCCTCTTGGCATTGATAATTAGTCTTCTTGATTTGGATCTCTTTATTTCACACCCTCTATCGTGAAAGGTTAGTGTGTGTCCTTTATTTCATATTTTAATTACACTAAGTAGTTTATGTTTCAAAACATCCACATAAAACACATTTTTATCATGGTATTTCCATTATCTAAACTCAATACAACCTTGCCAAATATATTTGAAGTTGTGTATCTCCAAACCTCACTATTCCTATAGCATTCTTCTCTAAAGATATGAGCTTATTTATATCTCTTATCATGTGGCTTGAGAAACCAATAAATATACCATTTTATGCCTTAATATTGAATGTGAAAGGTAGTATGAGCTAGCATAGATTCCTTTTTTGTAATATATTCCTCCTTGGAAAATAGTCCATCTTGCTTCTTGAGCTCAATCTAATATGTCCTAGCTTGCTTTGGATTTGATACCAATGTTTGATCCTTATTATACATTCTAAGAGTTTCATATGTCATTTCAAATATTCTAAACCTTACAAATATTTGGGAAAATAATCTTGAAATGTATATTATATTGTGATAGATGTATCAAATAACATTTTTGTACTTACCATGATTCAATGATAGCTTATCCTTTATTACATTTGGCTACCTAATTGGCCTTTTTAAGTTGTTACTCTTAATTTTTTCTATATTCTCACTCACTATGTCTCTTCTCTCTCAAACTTGTTCATTTTATCTATGAAATTATCATGCTCAACCTTCAAGGAATATAGATCTATATTTAATCGATCATACTCAACTACCTTTGACTTAAACCTTGTGTTGGCATCTTCTAATTGATCCTTGATATCCTTGATAATATTATTTTGATTATTCAAGTCATCAAGGGAAATTATTATCTTAATTTAAATTTCTACTCCAACTTCTCCTTCTTCACTATCATAGTAGACTTCTTCATCATACATGTTGTCTTCTTCCTATTGATCACAAGATATCTAATGCTTCTTAAGATCACCTTCAAGATGTTAGAATTATCTAAAAGGATAAGTATATGATACCAATTTTTGGAAGCACAATTATTGATAAGGGGGATAAAATATTAGTAAAAAAATTTACAATTTTAATTTCTCATTCATGAACTATCAAAATAATTTAGTGAACTAGAAACACATTAAGAGCCATGAAAATGAGATAAGAGCATAACACATAAACCACTTATTTGAATAGAAACCCATCAAGGGGAATAAAATCCATTGATGATAAAAATTTAATATTATCCTATAAGTAAAACATCAATATTTATTTAGGCACCAACTTCACTTGGAGTACCACCCCTAACTATCCTAGCACCAACTTGACTAGGATTTTACAAGCACCCACTTGCTAAGAATCACCACCCCCCCTAAATGACTCATCACCAAATAATCCACCTAAAAAAACTGATCAACATCATACAAATTTATTTCTCATACAATATATTATGATATCAATCTTCATCTCTACACACTTTTATCTTTATCAAACTAGTCTCTAACCTTCTTCGTTTAATTAGGTCTCTTCAAGGCAAATTAGGTCATTTGACATTGATAGTCATCTACAATACCCATATTATATTTTAATGTTATTTTATATAAAAAATTATTATGGTATAAAATACCTCATTTATCTCTTCAAAATGCGATATCTTTTGCTTCAACTCTCATACACGTTAACTAGCAAATTAGACCTATTAGGCCTTACTATTATACTAGCTTCATGCTCATACACTTCTTGGTCAAACATACAAACTTGAACACTTATATTTTAAAAAAAAAGTCCTTATTTAATTTAAAAAAATTAATCAAACATTAAAATATGTTGGTCATATCATATAATACCAAACCCCCTTTTAGGCCTTAAGGAGACCTAATTCAATTAGGTCTTCATTTACACATGTTACCCTTTGAAATCCATATAACACTCTAAAAAATATCACATAAAATAAAAATAACATATTTCACTCAAATATACATTATAAAACTTCACTTTAGGTCTAAAATACATTTTAGATCCAACCACTGCTTGAACCACTTCTTAAAACATTGTTCATAATAGGCCTATGCATACCCAAAAAAATTATCTTGAACAAATAAAGCAAAATCATATTTTTTTCAAAAAAAATGGAAAAAAAATAAATATTAAAAATATAAATTAACTTAATATCATAACCATGTATTTTATACTTCACAATATAGGGCAAAAGGACTCAAACCCTTCTCTGTAAAGAACCCACTTAAAACTGCCAACTATCCTCAAAACACAATCATAGAAACATGAATTTATGAAAAATGAAGGAGAATAGTTAATAAATTTACACGTATGAATATTATATTATTAAAAAAAAAAAAAAAAACCTAAAATAAATAGATCATAATATCTAATAACAATATTTCTCTTTCAGACCAATCTCATGACCTCACTGTACACAAACCCTAGTCAGCTAGACAAGTCAACTTGAGAGAAACTTTTTGATATATAAAATTATATATAAATATTATATATAATATTAAACTTTATTAAAATTCTTTTAAAACATCTCCATTCAATTTTATTCATACATATTCCAAGATAACACATCCACAATCACCTTCTCACTTCTACCTAGTTTTCTCACTATTTGCATCATTAGCTTGTTAATGATAGGTCAACTTGTATGACCAGTTTAAAAAAAATGTGGGATATAACATGATTATAAAACACCATCATAATAAAATAAATGTATCAATATTTTTCTTCCATCCATTTATAAACTTCAAATTGGTCAACTCTAAGAACTATAATAAATCTTTGAGAAATAAGGTTTTTCTTGTAGTGTCCACTCACTCACCGAAAAAAATAATCACACTTGGATATTATTGAGATATTTTAATTAATTTTATAATATATATTATATCCAAAAAAATCCATTCTGATCACTTTAGAAAAATATCTTTCACATTGGGTCATTGTTAGGTTTTTAGAGAGGGTTAACACATTTATGGTGTTAACAATTGTTCATAAAGGATTGACCCTCATATCAAAAAATAATGAATGGATATATTATATATTACCATTAACCATATCTAATCAACATATAAAGTTATCATGTAGAAATTACATGTTCCAATAAACACTTGAAAGTCCCCAAGTTGAGAACCCTTCATTATGTGCACTCAAGAAACCTCAAAACCACCTTTCATGCCTTTTATTCAAAAAATTGACCTTATATTTGGTAAAAACACCTAGTAAAACCTATCACACCACTAAAAATTCTTAAATTATCATTCTTATCTTGAAATCTAAAACTCATACATCATTTGTCCACCATCTCTCTCATTGCTTGTTTGGACCTTGCCCTGTAAACCATAATAGGCCTTGAAACTGACCTTCAAACCTATTTTCATACACTCTCCACCTAAATTAAATTATCAAAAAAAATATCACATTCTTAAAAAATTTTAAACATCACTATTATGCCCTATCAATAGATCATGATGCCTCATTAGGCCAAGCAGGGTCTAGAGATGGTCTAGTTATATACTAGGTCTATAGCTCCTACCCTTATAGGTTCACTTTGAGACTCTCATGAGTGATCCAATGACTAATATTTATGATAAAATAACCTAATACATATTAATATTCTTATTTTCATCCATATCACCATGACACCAAGTTCATACCTTCCCATATTTATGATAAAATAACCTCATACATATTAATATTCCTATTTTCATCCATATCACCATGCCACCAAGTTCATACCTTCACATATTTATGATAAAATAACCTCATACATATTAATATTCCTATTTTCATCCATATCACCATGCCACCAAGTTCATACATTCCCACAATGTCTCTTCATGCAATGACTAGTGTCATGACTAGGCTTCTCAAGCACTAGAAACTTGATAAATAACCTTGACACACTTATTAAAGATATATGACTTTATCATAAGTATTACATTATCCTAATATAGTGTAATGCCTATAAATTATGCTATCAACCAAGATAATTCTTCAATGACCTCATGAATACATTTATTAAGAACCTTTGACATCAATGACAAGAATCATGCCAAATTTCAATAATAAGAATAATGCTCAACAACTTTTGTTAAATTAAGGTGAGTTTTGAGCAACATTATCCTTACACCTATCCTATAATTTTTAAATAATTAGGACATTTTTAAGGCCAATGGGTTATGAGTAATGTGATAGTTCTACTTGTCTCAATCTTGAAGTTACATAAACTTTAACAAATATAATGAAGGTAGGGCCCATGCATGGGTAATTTGTAAGTTTTTATGAATAGTAATAAAAATTTACAATAATAAAAGAAAAAATAAGACATAAAATATTTCCTATTTTAGTCTAAAAAATATTAGGTAAATTTCCAAGAAATCTATTGAAAGTCCAAGGTTTAAAATTAATCACAATTGATGCCTAAGATTTGATTTTCATAATTTGAAATTCTGTAAATTTATACATTGAGAACAAAAATAGAATTATGCATACCAATACCAGTATCATGTATATATAAGGATCTTAGGTCCTTGAATAAGGATATTCAAACAATAATTGCTCCCCACTTAAATTCAAAAAATGGGGTGTGTGTGTGTGTGTTAGGGCACAACATCATGGAATGTAAATAGGTTGAATATTTAAATTTTGAAAATTTATTTTAACTTTGATTGAATATGATTTTGGGATGTGATTTTTACTATTCCTTTATGAAAATAGGTCATCCTAAAAAAATTGAGTGAATGGAGACTGTATTTTAGGCCCAATAGTTCAAAATTTATCAATTTTTTAGTTTTCTTCATACTTTAATTTTTTGTGTATAGTCATTTATTTTTAACCATGTTTAAAAAAATTTAGACATTTATTTGAGGAATCTTTAATTTGAAAAATATTTCCATTTTATACCAAATCCATCCAATATTATACTAGAGGAATTTTTTTAAGGCATATAATATTGACAAAGGAGTATACGAGTGATTAAAAATATGTGTTTTGGTATTTTTAACTATATTTAATTTTAATACTAGATATAAATTAGATTTGATCATATATTTTGTGTATTTTTATAATTATATGCATGCACAAGATTTTTATAGATTTTATTATATAGAGACAATACAGGGGTTATATATTATGATGTAGAGTAGTAGATAGTATACAAATCACGGTTAATCAATGTTGGCTATCTTAGTTCTATGACATATGACATGTATATTATGATTCCAATAGCTAAGAGGTGGGACATAAGTACTTATACCTTTTGTATCTTAATAGTGGATATCACAATGACCTTAGAGTATGTTTATTATATCCTAAGATTTATAGTGGTGGGAATTCATGTTGGTGTATAGGGTGTACAGGGATATGTCCCAAAATGGCATGCTCATCAATTCTTTAATATAAATGTTTGAGGGTAATACTATAGGGAAAGTGATATGACATTTTTTTAAATCAAAGATTGTGTTACCATATGTTATATGGCTATATTAATACTTATGTGTTTTATTGGCATATTTTATATTTTTGGATGGAGGTGGTGTTTAAATATCATATCATATGGACTAGAATGTGTAGGATATCAAGATCATGGTATTAGGTATTATTATTGGAACATGATATTGTCCCACTTATACATGAACATAGATAGGTTTACCATAGAGGATTATAGTTTAAGCTTAGGGATATTCCATTTTTTTCATTCAATGACATACAAGAATATATTTGTCACATGGCCAATGAGGGTCCCTCATGTCAATGTGAGGCAAGCACACACGCACACACACACACGCACACACACACACACACACACACACACACACACACACACACACACACACACACACACACACACACACACACACACACACACACACACACACACACACACACACACACACACACACACACACACACACACACACATGATAAAATTTGAGTTGTTAGTGAATTTATTGGTTATACTACCATATAGAGGGTTTAAAATTTTTCATTAGGATACCATATAATTATAATGAATGTAAGTAAGCTTTTAGTTTCATGATCAGTTTCTTAGTGTTTATGAGAGGTTCTAGTATAATCATATTACATGATGGTTTGGTATAAAACAAGGTTATCCCATTTTATCACATAGTTGTATATATACTCATAAGGTAGATAAACATCTAGGGGTTAGATTCATACCTAACATAGATATAACACTTCCTATAAGGGAAGCATATCCCCCAGTAACTATAACATACATTATTTATGTAGGGTGTAATGATGAGTATATATATTTGTGTAGATAGTAATTATGTACTTTGTTATTTCTTATCATAGATGATGGATCAATAATTACCCCTCAGGCATATGCTAATCTAGACATGGGTGATTGAGGAGGAGTGGGAAAAGCATTTGGACAAATTGATGCAACCACTCTATATAGACATAATTATAGATATTTATGTAGTTTTAGTATGTTATCATATATTTTTTTACTCATTACTAATAAATATTATAAATTTCATGTAACATTTCAATGGATTCCTAATATATTTAAACTATCGAGGCTCTGGTTCATACACTAACTAGGAATATTCCCAGTGATGTAGCTCTAGGAGGGTTGATCAAGTTATTAAAGGATATTCTTGGCTTGCATGTGCCATTTTCATCAATTTTTTATTTCAAATATAGGATATAGTTGTCATCATTGAGTGGGATGACTTGAGAGATTGGTGGGTGAGGTAGAATATGCCTCCACATGTTGGTATAAAGTATACAAGTCAAAATATATTTAAAAATTATGTACATTTCAAAAATCATGCCAATATTAACATATTATTAGCTATATATGAGGACTGGAAAAGATGTATTAAGTATTAAGATCAAGGTCATGTTTATATCAGTGCTTCATATTCTATACATTTTAGGCATAGTTTTGATAACTAAGATGTCAAGGGACATGAGAAATATGCCCTAATTATAAAGTGAGACCTTTGTTATTGTAAATTATTATTTTATGTACAATTATATATTTCATATTCCATATATTTGTATATTTTATTAATGATATGATGTCACATGTTATTTAATTACTTTACATTTTTTTTTTCATTGGTAAATGTAATAATATGGATAGAATTTATAAATGATATGGCATTTATGAAAAAATAATATGTAAATTAACTAACTTATGACATCAACACAAATATTCATACTAGTTGGAAGAAAATCCTCTGACTAACCACTTAAAAATAATGTTTCACTATACTCATTTGAATAAACATTTGAAATTAGCTATATCTACCTCATGATGAATTAGAATGGTTTTTTTTCTTTATATTTTTTGTGTAATGTTCCTTACTTGTTTCAATCCTTTATCCTTAAATATTCTATTTAAATTTGGTACCCACACTTATGTATTATGAGTTTTAATTGTGTTTTTATTTGTACTTGTTTTATATCCATAAAAATTAAGCAATCCTACTTGTAAAGTAAATGAGATAGTCATATTAATGTTTTCAAAATATAATCCCATTTTTTTAAACTGTGTTTGTCTTAATATAACATTTCCTTGTAAAATAGTCTTCTTCACAATCAATATTGTATCTACTATCTAAGTCTCAAGAGAAGTTTTCATAGTAACATACCCCAATACATCCTCATAAGTATGTTTATGTTGTAAATATCACTCATCATATCCAAAATCCTTAATAAATTAAATTATACATGTATTTCATTAATTATTTTCATCAAAAACAATTATTTATACATATTCTTCTCTAATAATGGATTTAATGACCATTATTTCCTTTACATAAACACCTCGGGAAATATCAATCCTTATAGAATGTGAGCTAAAAGAAGGTATTCTTGTAGTGGTGCATTCCATAAAATATGGAGTGACCATTGGATCCTTTAGAGGAATGTCTTAGGATACCTCAACCTTATTACAATGAGTAGTAAAATAGTGTGGAGAGAAGGGGGGATTTTTAACATATTATTAACTCTAAATACTATAATAACCCCTTTATCCACATGTTTTTCAATATTTTGCTGTAATGTGTAATAATTTTTATCTCTATATCCTTTATTATATCCCATAAAACCCTTACCAAACAACATGTGGTTATTAGAAAAAAATAAACTAATGACTAGTTGGAATTATGAATCATGTGTATAGATGGACATATTTATTTGGTTGAATTCATATGCTTTTATACTTTATTGTTATGCATCATTTGATTTAGGTGCTCATATGTATGTTTGATAGAAAAGAGATATAATGTTTATTTTTAATTCTATTATGTAGAATATAATTAGTTAAATGAAGTAATTGAAAAACTATAGTTTTGTACTTAAGGTTGATCTAGGGAATATCTTACCCTCACTGAGTATCATAAAGGGAGAAAATCATAGGGTAAAAGGTGGTAGATAGATTCATATGTGAGAAAAATAATAAACAACTATAAAATCACACACATAATAAAATTATTTGACTTGCATGGATATCCTATTGTATGTTTTCCTTATAATCAATGTGTGTTTATTGCATTAATACTTGTCATTATCTAATATGTTTATTTTATTTTTTGAGTTTATTATTGAAATTGTATTTCTTGGAAACTAAATTTACTATTGTCATGAAATTTTGAGTTGAGTTTTGTTTGGAAATTTTAGACACTATTTCTAAATTCTATAGCACTTCAATCATGTACACTTGGAAAAATACATAATGGATGTACATTCAACTTCTATACCCTTCCTTCTACGAAAAGGCTGACATACACTTTTTTTTGTGCCTATTTACTTATCTCTTAGTCCAACCAATGTTATTATGGTGAATCAAACCTTTTATCATGTTTATAATATTATAAAATTTCTTTAATCTATCTCTAAAAGTTATGGACATATGTCTATTTTCCATCTGCCTAGACACCTGTGTCCCATCTAGATGCCTATGTAAATGCAACTATCATATCCCAGCATAATTATCTTGAAACCTAAAGTCATCTAATTTGAAAATTAAAGGTATACTTATGGTAATCTTAATTTATTTAATGTTACATATTATTTAAATGTATTTATATATATAATATAAACCCTAATTCATTCCTCACCTAACATAAACCAAAAATGTCACAAGGAAATTTACCAAAGGCATTCAATCAAGCACTCAAGTGAGAAAAAATTCCCTATTTTATACTATTTACATATCATTCATAGGGAAAACACATCTAAAATTCTGAATTACTAAAAGAGTATCCCATGATCCATATTTGATAAGTTAAAATCTAGATCACTCTATGTACTTGCTTATCACAAATTTCATGATACACACACAAGCTAACATGTAAGGTAGAACTACATAAGTTTGAGGCCCTCTTCATAGTATTATATATGTATTAAATGCTCATTAATAGGGGGTATTTTGATATCTCAACACTGTGTGTCCACTAACCCATTTTCCCAAAATCAATATGAAGATGAAGAACTAGGGTTTTATCATTTGACAAAGAGTGATAGTTTATGACCTAGGTCTTAGAGCACTAGAGTTAAAGTGACACAAAACATATAAGCATCCAATTGGTCACATATAGTTTAAATATGTATTCTATACTATACACCTATTTCCTAATCAGACAAAAGTGTCAATGTAACCATCCCAAGTTGATATAAGTGTCCATGGATATAGAGGTACAATTTATAGAAATAGGTGACTAATCCAAAATTTAGTTATAATCTACTTTCTTCATATTCTATATCTAGATATATATTGTAATCATAACTAGATAAGTATATTTTTTTCATTATCATTACAATATCTAGCATAGTTATACTTTTTATTTTTAGCATATGTCATTATAATAAATTCAATATGTATATCTAAGTTTTCTAATTAATTGGCCTAATTTAGAGATAGTCTACATCATTTTACCATAGGTTATCTCTAACCCCTTTACCTCTAGATTTCCATAATATGTATTTTATGGTTACACATTAAGTGAACCAAACATCTGCTCCCTTAAACCCTAGATATTGATCTATAAATTTTTGATTCTCTATTTTTGATTTGTGATTTTTAATTTTATAATATTTCACATGTTATAAATAATATTTAATTTTACTATCAACATGTTGAATATGAATATATTTATCAATTAATTCATTTTATAGTACATCAAAGTAGTTGTTACTTTTTATATTTCATGTATGGTGAATTCAATAAAATCTCTAAGGAGTTCAAAATTTGATCATTTCAAATCAAATACATTACTACATACTTCTTACTAACATAATTATTATAATAAACTTACACCTATTACCACAAATCACCAAATGGAATGCATGAAAAAGTTTTACAATTACTACTATATTATAACATATCCCAATGATATCATTTATAAAATATCACTCTTGTACTTATTGTATCATTATTCACATTAAAAGGATGTTCTTTTAGTATGACCTTTTTACCAAGTAACGTGGATCTTCCATGTGTAGATTTCATGTTAAATTTTATAAAATGGATAAAACATAATATTTATTTATAAAAATAGGATTTACCACCTCAATGCCTCATAACTTCTTATTTACCACTATACATTCAATTATGCATGTGAAATAAAATGGTTAAAATATTCCTAGTGGATAAATATTTGGGACTCAACATTTTCACATATCATTTATTTCTTTACTTAACATTGGACCTAAAGATTTATAACCCTCCAACATGCATATTTAAGGATTTTTATAACATTTCATGATGCATTTTAGGGTATATATCCTTGATAATCACCATAAGATCTTGTAGATTTCCTACTTTGTATCAAGTTTGTCAAATGATTTTAATTATAACATAATTTTGGGATGACCTTAGATAAATGAGATATAATTGGTTATTTATACTTTACACATATGCTTAAAATTAAGTCATTGGGGATATATTTATACATTTCCAATGGATACTAGTCCCTTCAAACATTTTTAAATGGTCTACCAAACAAATACTCTTCCATCATAATCATATAACCTAGATTTTGGTTCTCGATATTTACTAAAATATGGGTACAAAGGAAAAGGACTCGAAAAAAAATGAAAAATGTATAACCCAACTTATATCTCATGTAAATAAGACAAATTGATAAGGCTTGGGTTTTTTTATAAAATATGTAATTCAAAAATAAACTATTTGTATTGATAACTACTTTATGAAGGCCAAATTAGAATTCATGCATACCTCTACCATATATCTACAATTGGTAAACCCTAATTTGATTGACAAAAATGTTTCACTATAAATTTTGGCATTCTATGAGTTTTAAAATGATGATTATTTTCTCAATTACTTAGGGTCATATGAGTATATCCTTTCATTATATTATAATAATAGGTTTCCTCATACCACATTTTCTCATGCTTACTTTGGTGAGTGCAATGCTACTAATTTCCAACATGATGCACACAACGTTATTCCTAATGTGTCATTTATTTTCAAAATACCCACTCTAATAAATTAAAAAATAATACAATTTAACTATGATATGGATAAAGATCCTTGACTAATATTACATACCACAATTATATATAATGATGAAAAAAAGGCCTATCATCAATTCCTACATGATTACCCAAAACCATTCA
This sequence comes from Torreya grandis, assembly GCA_037957365.1. NCBI lineage: Eukaryota > Viridiplantae > Streptophyta > Pinopsida > Cupressales > Taxaceae > Torreya > Torreya grandis. The sequence continues at coordinate 1,311,044 of JARHVA010003360.1, forward strand.
CTTTGGCTTATTTATATATGCTTATAATTGATCCATTAGTGGAAATTAAAAATATATTAAGTTATTTAGATGCAAGAGTTTTTAAATAAAATTCATAAAATGCATCCGAAAAAGGCATTTCTAGTAAAGGATGAGATTCAAAAACTCTTAGATTCTAGCTTTATAAGAGCCATTTAAAATTTTGATTATATTTCTAACATTATACCTACTACTAATCCTAATGGTGACAATCAATATTCTACCAACTATCATTATGTAAATAAGGCTTGTCTAAAATACAAATTTCCTTTACCTAACATCAACATGATTGTTTATTATATAGCTAGATATGAGACGTTTTCATTTATGTATGGTTTTTCTAGATATAACCAGATCAAAATTAACCCAATAGTTAAAGAAAAATAAATAATTTACTACTCCATGGGGTGCATTTAGTTTTATGGTCATGGATTTTAGAATAAAAAATGTGGCATCAACATATCAGAGGGCCTGCCATGACTCATATATTTCATGATTTTATTCAAAAAACTATTGATGATTATTGTTGATGATTTACTCACAAAACCCAAATGTCACCAAGACCATTCTAGTAATTTATGAAAAATATTTGAATGCTTATGAAATTTTAATGTATGGTTAAATCCCTAAAAATGTGTTTTCAAAATGTCTTCTTTAAATCTTCTTGGGTGCATTATTTCTCAATGAGTCATCGAGGTTGATAAAAAAGGTAAAATCTATTATTGAGATGTCACCACCAAATAACCTAAAATATTTATGATGTTTAAAAGGTATAGTTTAGGATATATGATTCTTCATTACTTAGTTGGATGATAAAACAATTAATTTCACATGTTTACTAAAAAAGGAAATAAAATTAATATGGGATGACATATACCAAATTTTTTTGATAAAATCAAAGAATACTTAGCAAACCCACTAGTGCTCATGTCTATTATTATGGATAGACCATTACTTCTCTATACCTCAGCCACTCATGAATCCATTGGATGTATAATATCACAATATGATGATGATCACAAAGAACATGCAATACATTATATTCATTACCAATTGGTTGATTATGAATACAAATATACAATAATGGAAAAATTATATTTAGCATTAATTCTTACTAACAAAAACTATGAAATTATTTTATCAATAATGAAGTTCATGTTATAATTAAATAAGATCCATTAAAGTTACTTATGAATAAAACACACCTCACTTGATACATTGTAAAATAAGTGATGAAAGTTACAAATTTTATTCTAAAGTTTGTATACAAAATAATAATAAAAAGGACTAGTTTTAGTTGATCAATTAGTTATAGCTCCATTACCTAGTCCCTCTCTAATAACCAACACTTTTCATGATCATTTAGAGGCATAAAATATATCTTAAAATCCATGGATAATATTTATTAATGAATTCATATGTAAGGCAAGAGAGAGTATCAATATTATATTTTCCACCCCTAGTAAATGCATGCTTTACTCTTATAGATTAGCCTTTTCTTGCACCAATAATTCAACATAATAAGAAACATTGATAATCAAGTTATCGATAACAAAAAAGCTTCATATCAAGGACATTAAATTATTTGGTTATTCTCAGTTGGTTTTTAATCAAGTTACCAATCATTACCAGACCAAATAAGATCATTTACTACCATAAAAAGAAATGGTGGATATACTCAAAGAAACATTCTATATTAAAAATATTCCTTGTAAAGATAACAAACATGTAGATTTAATGTCTAATGCAAAATATTTGATGTCTTTTGATATCAATGATGACCATATAAACTTCACCATAAAAAAATTATGAGATCCTTCTATTTCTTTTGATAAAATGGATGCATTGGTTATTTTTTCTATTACTCGTAGTTATACAAACACATAATGGTAAAATACTATTTATAATTTACTTTATTGATATTATATACTAGAATACTTTAAATGGAATGATAAATGTAAATTAAAATGTGAAGAACTTTTTTATTTTATTATTAGAAATGATTTACTCAAATGGGATTTCAATTTAAAACTCCTTTGATGTTTAAAAACAAATGAGTCACATGAAAAATTATTATAAATACATGATGGTTATTATGGTAGACATTCCAATGGAAAGGTTATGCCAAGGTTATTATTAGCTGACTATGGAACAAGGATGTATTGAACAAGCTAGATTATGTTTAAAATGTTAAAAATACAAAAAACTAAATAATACACCTTCTCATGATTTACAACCAATTATCTAACTATGGCATTTATCTTTATGGGGATTTGATTTGATAATCAAGATAAATCTAGTGTCCATCAAAGGACACAAATTCATAATAAAAGCCATAGAATATTTTACAAAATGGATGGAGGCAATTCCACTTGAGTTTAATATAGGGTGAATTTACATGCTTTTGATGACCAATAATATTTCCTATTTTGGCATACCTTCAGCTATTATTATCGACAATAGATCATCATTCAAAAAATATATATTGAAATTGTTTTGAATTAAATAAAAAATAAATCATGCATTTTATACACCTTACTACCCATAGGGTAATCGGAAAGCAAAGGAAATAAATAAAACCATTATCAAAATACTTGGTAAACCATTTTAATATTATAATGTAGATTGACACCAATAGATGGTGTATGTTTTATAGGCATGCCACACTAGTGTTCACACACCTAATTAGGCTACAAATTATTCTTTATTTTATGGTACTAATGTAGTGTTATTAATTGATATTGAGATACTTTTCTTGTGTGTTTATTTTAAATACATTATAAAAGATATTGAATATTGTTATAGGGGACTGCATTATTTAGAATGTTTAAGTGAAAAATACACAAAGGCCATTGAAAATTTATGATTTTATCAATAGAGTTAAGTAAGAATATAACAAAAATGTTAAACTAAATGAATTTATTATAGGTGACATGGTGCTAAAATAAAATCAAAATCACACCAAATCAATAAAATACAAAAAAAGAAAGTTCAAACCAAATTGGCTCAGACCATTTATAGTTGTAGAAAAATTGGGAAAAGGCATGTATCACCTAACTACACTTGAAGGAAACAATATTAAAAATATAATGATCATCATGAACATATTTAAATGTCTTATGCAAGATATTTTACATATTCCAAAAATACTAAAAAAATCACAATATTCAAAAATTCAAAACTATTTTTAGCATTTAAATGGGTTCCTTGGCATATCTATTATTAGTTTCATGTTGGTAGATGGAGTATTAGTATTTTATATATACACATGTTTGACACATATTTTGAGTGTGATATAGGAATACAATAGATACATGATATATACACTTTTAGATGTTGGGCCTTCCCTACTCCTATCATATGGACATTAGGGGAATTTGCTTCCTTTATAATGATAAATATTGGTTATATCATTCTATGGTCACTTTACATTATCATTTTTGATATTATATAATACACATAACTTTATCCATGCTTATGTATTTTATAGTATACTTGATACACTATGTACTTAACATTTTTTAATAACACATATAGCCAGAGACTAGTATGATATGTTTATATTGATTGGTTATAATTTTCATTTATGACCTTTCTTGAGTGTCTTATTTTTCTTGTTTGAGAATTTTAATATGATCCATTATTTGTGGCCCATGTGCATTAATTTTGTTCTTTGACATTTAAATATGCCATTATTTTTTCTATGAATATTTGAATATTTCATTCCTTGCTTTGTAGATATTTAACTAAGCATACCCCTATAATTGTGATCCATTTTAACATTCCCCTTGTTTGGGGCCTCCTTGTACTATTTTATTTTGATTTTATTTTGAGTGCTATTGTGTGTGTACTTGATTGATTTTTTAACTTCTACTACTACCAACTAGAAATTACCATGATTCATATAATGCATATTAGAACTTGGTGTGATCACATTCTATGTGATTCAATGATATATCTACCTGTATATGTTCCTTGTATATGTTAATGGTTCATACATAGATTTTATATCTTTTTATGCTTTTGAGGTAAGATACTACCATTTACTACTTCCCCTCACCTCAAAGGGGGAATATTAGTGGGGGTACGCCATAGAGGCATAGCTTCCACATTTTTAACAGTTCACTAGATTTAGATTATAGTGGGGGCATGTTTTGGAAACATTTTCTCCACACTTACACTAATTTTTAGATTTAGATATATAATAGGGTCATGTTTTGGAAACATTTTATCCAAAATACACTTCTTTTTAGTTTTAACTATATAGTGGCGATGTGTTATGGAAACATGTTATCCACACTTACCCTAGTTTTTAGTTTCAGATTATAGTGTGTAAATGTTTTGGAATCATGTTCTCCATGCTTACACAATTTTAAAATTGGCCAAATTGTATAGTTATATGATTCAGATACACATTTATGGCAAAATTATAAACATTGGTACTATTATTATACATAGTTTGAACATGAGATATATCTAATGTGCATATGTTATGCAATATGCACCTAAAATTTAAAAATCGAATAATATTAGGTTTCAAAACATTTATATGGACTATCATCAGCCACCATGTTATACCTTTAAAAACTATAGTGAGCCAATATAATATATTAGTTGGTTCACTTTTGATATGGTTAAGGTGATTAAATCACTCAATCTTTACAAGTTTATAGGTTAGACTTGATTACATCATCCAACCTCACTAGATTATAGTTTGAGTTGACCTTATTTACTCATGATCACTAGGTTATAATTATTATTGGGTTGTATGATTGATCTAATATCAATTGTTTGGTGGAAACTCACCTTTTCTCCAAAGTTTGGGGCATGTGTCCTCCATTATCTCTCTATATCCACATATATATGAAATTTAAATATTTTATATTCATCTTATTTATAAATCTAATTATTCATAATGATAAATATTTTAAAATTAAATTTCCAAAAGGCAAGGCAATTGTATCAATACATAGGTTTACTCTTAAAACTTTATCTCTTTAAATTTCAATCATTTCAATGCTTTCAATTTCAGATTACATGCATTGATTATATACCATAACATAGCCTTTGTTATGGTTTGGTCATCAATAAATATCTCAATTTGGACTCACACAAAGGCAAGATGTGTTATACACAAACATGCATGCATTTATTTTCCTTTAAATTAGAAATTTAATTACTATATCAAAGGGGAGAAATGTTGAAAATATTTATAAATTATATATTACCTTAGTCTTGTATAATTGGAAAATGCATATCATGCATATACCTTCATATTTTATATGTTTTACACTACCAAAAGGCTTGCATAGACTAATAATATGTGCCTATTTATTATCTTTCAGTATGACCAATGTTATTCTGATGAGTTAGACAAACCTTTTATCATGCTTGAATTTTATAAAACCTCTTATCATCTATCTCTATAGGTTCTAGATTTGTTCATATTTTCTAACTACTCAAACACTTGTGTCCCAACTATATTCCTATGTTGATGCAAATTTCCTATCCCAATGCAAATGTTCAATACCCTAAAGTCATCCAATTTTTAAATGGAATGTATACCTATGGTCAGTTTAACTAATTTAATGTGGTATATTATCCAAAGGCATTGATATATATACAAGATTAACCCTCATTCATTCCTCACCTAGAACAGACTATAAAAATCACAAGGAAATTTACCAAAGGCATTTAATCCATCACTCAAGTGAGCAAAGATTCTCTATTTTATCTTATTTCCACATCAATCATATGTATAACACATCTATAGGTCTAAAGTACTGAAGGATCATCCCATGGGCCACAATTTCCAAGTTACAAGCTAGGTAACTCTATGTAATTTCTTATCACACATTACATGATACACACACAAGAAAACACATATAAGTAGTGTTCATTAATAGAGGGGTATTTGAGTCAACTCAAAATTATGTGCCCACTAAACCATTTTTCACACAACCAATATGAAGATGAAGAATTAGGTTTGTATCATTAAAAAGGAGTGACAATCTATGACCTAGATCTAAGTGAACTAGATTTAAGGTGACACAAAATGTAGAACCATTTAGGTGGTCACATCTAGTTTCATTAGGTATTATATACTGTACACTTGCATTCAACTTAGACAAAAGAATTAATGTAATCATCCTAAGTCAGTACAAGTGTCTAGAATTATAGAGGTATAATTTATATAATTAGGTGACTAATAAAAAAATTATATCTAGTCTATTTTATTAATTTTATAGATCTAGATATGTATTATCATTAAAACTATCTAATTTTCATTATAATTAAAATATATAACATAATCCTACTTTATATTTTTAGCATGTATTAACATAATAAATTTAGTATATGTTTATCTTAGTTTTGAAATTAATTATCGTAATTTATAAATATTATACCATCCTTGTTCCCTATGCTATCTCTAACCTTTAAGCCTAGATTTCCCCAATATATATTTTAGGGTTAAACAAAAATTTGCATTAAATTAGTCTTTATAACATTCATAAAAATGGTATGTTGACAACCTTCATGGTTTACTCTGTTGCATAGCTATATATTGATTACATGATTGTTAATACTCTAGTTATTATATAATATTTGATGTGATTAAAATAATAAATTTAAAATCTTGTTTAATTTAGGTCATTAAACAAAGAAAGTTTCACTTTTAATGGAAGAGACTTCGTTTATGTTTTTAAGGTTAATAGACCACTAGAGGAATACTTAAACTTGATATACATTAGGAATTTTGATGGACATCATTGTGTTTATGAATATTCTTGGTGTGTATTAAACTGGTTTCTAACTTTTGATTCAAGAAATTATAAAAGTTATAATTATGTTTTAAATTAAAATGATTGCCTTGGTTTATATTATTTTTTTCAAAACCATTTGAATGGATTTTAAGGGTTTCATTATTAATTTTAGGGTCTTGCATTATTTAGTGCAAGTAGTATGGAGAAGTAGTGGAAACTAAATGTTTAAGGTGGAATTTTGATGGAAATTAGTGGCATAATGGGTTATTATGAAATAAATTCAATGAATTCTCTTGAGATTTAGGAGAGTATATCACATTTTTTAATGGAATGTGGAGGCTCAAACTATAACTATAGAAAGAAAAATTACATTCATTTTATAAGTGATAGTTGGGGGTGGATAAAATGAGGAAAAGAGAAAGAATAAATGGGATGGACTTAGTGAGGAGTAGAGAAGAAAGAGTGACATTAAAATAAAAAATGAATTTTCTATTATTTATCTTGCAATTTCCAAGTAATAATGTACTTTTGTTTCTTTTTTATTATCATGGAATGGTGGATTATCTAGCATTTGGTTAGATTAAGTTATTATTAAATAGTTTATATAAACCCTAGTTTAATTGGAACATGTGGAAAATATTTATGTTTTAGAATTTGGTATAATTTTTTTTGGATTTTTATTTTCAAGCAAAATAGTAACATCCTTTGCCATTTGACTATGTGATGGTTTGGAATGGAAATAAAAACACACAAGTCTTTGTGACTCATATTATTATTGAATTGATTAATTAAATCATATTTTTATTTATATATAATAAAATTATTGAGGGTGAGTATAGTCATGGAAAATAATTGTTGTCTTCACTAAGGTGCATGATAAATTATAAAATATTCCTTGAATTTCCATTTGATAATAAACAATTTTAGGTAGCCTTGTAGTTTTCCAAATGACCACCTAAAATCCTACATTTAGTCATTCAAATACCTTAACACACAACTATATGAATATTTTTTGGTTTTATAAATGAAAAAGACCTTATACACACTTATAGTTGGCCTAAAAACCACCTACAAGCATGAATAATGGATTTACAAAACCAAATTACAATGTAGGTTTTTTGTAATTACTTTTCGATGTTAAAAAAAAATCAATTTGATGTAACATTTATATTTGTGTATTATTCAGGATAAACTAATTGATGTAGACATGTTAATAGCATATTTATCAATTTGTATAAACATGATATAAGGTGTAATTTATAGATTACATATTTAATTATTAAATTGCATTAAAACATATTAATGATAGTCTATATATCAATTTTTATAAACACATTTAAGTGTTATCTATAGACTAATTTTGGTAATATACAAACCTCTATATTCATTGTAATATAAAAAAAATTTATCATGATTGGAATATTTTTGGATATGCATACCTATGTATGGTTAAATGAACACCTATTTTCATGCATAATGATTTATTAGATAGATGAGGAGTTGCAGTATTTTTAGGTGTTGTGTACTAGTTATTAAAACCATAAATTTAAATGATATTTAAAACTTGTATATTTATTTTGGTACATTTTAATATTTATAGCTAAGATAAGTTTTATAAAACCATCTTATTAGTATACTTGTAGGTGCATATAATGGCTTATTATAGGATTGCTTACCCAACATAATAATATTATCTCATTGTGGATGATATTAAAATTATAGTTGTAAAATGATTGAAAATAACCCATTGTGAATGGGTTATGGATACGTGTTGGAAATTGATGAAATAAAGTAGTTAGTATTTGTATGTTTAAATGATTTTCATATATTACATTCATATTAAATAGTCAATTCGTATTATATTATGTGAAAACATTATTTTTCATTTGTCTTGTTTAATATGGGTCATGAACATTATGAAAACTAGAAAACATGTACTTGAAATGAAATATAAATAATGGGAAGTTATGACTAAATTTTTTTTGCATTGTATTTTAAGTGAAATTTACCATGTTATGTATTATTATACTTTATTAAATCAATTGAATTAAACTTAGATAAATATGAAACTTCATGCATATTAGTATGAAATTCATGAATGTGTAAATGATGATTATTTATTATGATCAACCAAGGCAATATATTCTTGCTCATATTCAAAATATGTTACCATAATGAGCATTTCATATTATTATGTAAATTTGTCATTGTGAGTTAATAAAATTGGTTTACTACTTATAGCTATGTATGAAGTTGAAATCTAAATTCTACTTTTCTTATGCTTATATTGTATTATATTTTCTTCCTCTTTTTATCTTTTGGGGCATCTTGTGATGCCCACCCACATGTTACTTTATCCATTATGGCATCTTGAAATGTCCATACTTATATAATCACACATTGGGGTATTTTATGATGCACACTCTTAATCTATATGGCATTATACCAAACTAATTCAACTTCAATAAACCTTTCGAAAAACATAGGCTTGTCTCTCACATGCTCATCCTTGATATAAATTTTAGCATAAATTCCTTCCTTTATTTTCATACATTATATATGATATATACCTAACACTTTTTTTTATGATACTTACATAGGTCTCACCCTCTATAGTAGTTCTCTCTTTTCACAAACCTTATTCCTTTCTTTTTGGTCTTTTGGGTTTTCCTTTCTCTTTTGTGAGTTACAATGTAAGACCATGGATAAGAGCTGGCCTTCCTCACAAATACCATATTTTTATTCTTTATTTATAATTCACATTATTTTTTCACCCCTTGGGTTTATCTTTAATGAGTTTAAGTATAATAACATATATAGGACTTGGCCTTCCTCATAAAATTGTCATCTTTCATTCCTCATCTAGTATGTATTTTGTAATGGTTTTGAGTTTGTGATCCTTGTTATCAACATTCAATTTTGCTTCTTTGATAGAATTTTTTTTCATATCAACCTATGTTAGCATGTTTTCCTACACTTCCATCATGCTTACAATAAGGAATCACACTTTCACTATCATTTTATCCATTTTCCACCCTTTATCATATTTTTTATGATTTGAAGTAATTTAAATTATTTCATGTTTCATTCCTCTTGATTTCCTTTCATTTCACTCCACATTAGACAAAATAAGGATGAATTAAAGATAACACTTTTATTTTATCTGAATTTACAAGACTCTTAGACACCATTCTCTCTAATTTCACTCTCTTAGTAATCAATTCCTAAGTATTCAGATGAAAGTCATCTTTAACACCCATGTTTGGTTTTATGAATCCATATGGAGGAGGAATAGAAAGAGACATCAACAAAGGTAAAAGCCAAATCATTTGAAATAAAAAACAATGATATACAAAAGGCAACATACAAATTTCAAAAGTCAAAATCACACCATAAGATGTGATTATAATAAAATTTCCTATCTCTAATCGAAGCTCAAATTCCATAGTTTGCCTCACAATAGAGTCGTGGTCTATTGAGGTGTGGTAGGATAGTAGATTAGAATAGGAGAATTCAAAAATATTTATGGTGCTACCTATTTTCTCACATAAGGACCCAATCTTTACAATAGACTAATAACTCTATAAGGGGTCTAAAGGAATTGGGAACACATTGTGGGGAGATAGGCCCATTTTAATTTTCATGTATATAGCCTTCATGAGATGATATACATACTTTATTTGTTCACCTAAGACTTGTGTGGCCAGGATAAGTTATTCAAAGTTTTTAAGGTCAAAATTCATCTTGTTTTGACAAACCTAATTTGAGTGTCTTGACTTCAATAAAGAGTTCCTATACCTTGGTTTTTCTTTCATTCTCCCCTCCACCAATTTCATTTCCCCTCTTGATAGGCACATGTGATTATTAATCTATTTTCCCTTATTCTATATTCCCTCTTCTTCACATCCTAAAAACATGCTAGCATTACTTTAATTCAATTTTATCTATCCTTAAAAGAAAATAATATGAATGAGCAACTATGGATTACTTTATTTACACCATGGATCTACATTTATAGATATTTTTTGCCTTATTTTTACCATTTTTAATTGTTGTAATACCCTTTTTATACACCTAAGTCCATTTTTACTTTCTTGACTTTTTCCATTGTTGAGTGAGGTTGGCTTGTTACTTCTCACTCACCAATGTTGTTTTCCTTTTATGTCCTTTTTCCATTTATTTTTGAGTAAGGATTGTTACAACTCACTCATCAATGTTATTTTACCATATTTTCTTTACCATATTTATTTAAGTAAAGATTGTTATTGCTTTTACATTGTTGGTTTATTACCATCCTTTTCCACAAGTATCTTCGATCTAATTTGATGAGTTTGTCTTTATTACATATGATTTACTTGTTTGATTTTTTCAATCTTTAATATCCTTGGATTTTAATCTACACAATTTACTCTATTATTTTGACATGTTCTTTTGGTCTAACATACAACTTATCACCCCATCTTGCCAAATTTCCAAGTACATCTCATCTACATAGCAATAGTTATATAGGATTTCCTACAGTTGTTTGTTTTTTCTCTTTAGTTTTTTATCCTTGGGTTTGTTTAAATCAATATTTATGCCTTTCATGACCAAAACTACAAACACAATAGAAAACCATCTAGTGATAAAGGTAATTCAAGGTACGCATACATTTACTTTTCTAGTTACTTCCCTTTTAGTCATTTAATTTTAGTTATTTTATGATTTAAAATACTACAAATTTTTTTAACCTTAGCTTTGTATGTTACTATGTTATTTCTCAAAGCACCATACCCTATTAAACCAACATGACACATGATGATATTTGAGTGGGTAATATGTATACACATAACATTTTCAAACTTTATCAATTACTGATAATTTATATCCTAAAATAACCCATCAAGTCTCATCTGAGTGCATGCCCTAAGGGGTATGCTAGGAAATGGGTGGGTAGACTATTGGTGCTTCCAAAAAAATTTATCCCTTATTACCACTTATTATCAATCTAACCATGTCCTAAAAACATTACCTTAAGATTTACATCCTATTTTCACCCTTTTATAGTCTTTTACCACCTTCATTATCCCTTCCCTAACCTAAAACCCTTTTTTATAGTTTATGTTACATATTTGGCCCCATAAAACTTTCATTATTATTGATAAAAATCATTAGGTTCTAGGTCAGCCCCTAGTCAACCTAGTTTGTTTTTATCAAGTACGATACTAGGTTGACTGGGTCAACCTTATCAGCCTAAACTTTTAAAAAGGTTTAGGGTTAAATATAACTATATAAACACATAAATTTAACCATTTATAGAGAGGAAATAAGAGATAATTATTCATTTATACTTATTTACAATCTACTCTTCTGCCAGTCTACTTGAGGAGTCTTAAATTAGGGTTTATACTTGGAAAAGAATCTTGTCTTGTAGAGAAGTCTTGGATACTTTGGCCTTTCTAAGTGATCCTTACAAACCAAAATAACCTCTTATGAATCACCTTTGGCCAAGGGAGAGATTGAGTCTCATCAAGTTCATCTTTAAGGTAAGTATCTAAAAATTTGCTCCTATCTTTAATATATAAAATTAGCATGAGTAATGGCTTTGTAATATAGCGATTTGTCCATGTATTAGGGTTTTATCTATACATAGATTAAATAAAATTCTCTTATTCATGTTAAATTATATTTTTATTACCCCTATTTTGTGCCACAAGCTTTGGAAAGAACTAGATTATACTTTTACTTTACTTAATATTAGTTTAGTGAATATGATAACATAGGACCTAGTTAGGGTTATTTCATAGTTTTTATTGACTAGAATATTTGGAACCCTCCCTAGTGATATTATTTGTGGTAAAATATCCCTTGGATAGGTATAATAAATACATATTGGTCATGAACCTAATTATCTAATGTATCTTGAATCAATATTATAAATAGGATTTATCTTCTTGAAGCTACAATTGATTTGTAGATTTATTACATTTCTCATTGAAAACATAGGGCATGTGGATTGATTAGGTTAAATCACCATTAAAATACCTACTAGACATAGTAAAGAGATACAATGGGCTAGGTCAATAAGGACTTGACAAGTGGAACTATCCAGATAAGGCGTGGCCAAAAATTAAATGGGAAAGATTTGTAACATGGTAAAGAATAAATTCAATGAATAAATGATAGTTGTCTCAAGAGTAATGAATAGAACCAAATAATAAACAAACAATTACCATTAGGAAAGTAAGGTCACCTACCAAAGATGACTAACACATTCAAATTAAAATGAGCATTAAAACAGAAATTCATTATCTACATTGAAGGTGTACAAATACATTCAATACTCTGGCTTACAAATGATATATATATATATATATATGTATATATATATATATATATGTATGTGTGTGTGTGTGTGTGTATATATATATATATATATAATTTATGATAAAGAAAATTCACTTTTCTATTCTTCTTTCAATTAAATAAGTGTATTTTAAAGCTTCCCCAATGTCAAGTGAGCCTAATTTTCTTCAAACATAAAACACACAATGAACTAATCTAGGATATAAATGTAATTATAAGGAATAAACAAAAATAATGGCCTCTTCATCAAACCATATTAATCCCTCAGTCCCCTCCCCATATTCATTTGTGGGATTCACTAAATATAAAGATATAATATTTGAGAAGAGCACCTTGAAATTCAAATTTACACATTACTCAAAACTATAAGAAGAGGTGAAATCCATCCAGTCATATTCTTCCAAATATGATCTCTCTCTAGAGTCTAAGTAATCGATAGATGATTTGGTATCAATCAAAGAGTAAGGGCTCCATTCGGAAGCAACCAAACATGAGGTTATACCATGTATTAACCTCTTAAAAGTTATATTTTTTAATGGAACCACTATTGAAGATATCCTATAGGTAAGAAAAGTCAAGGATTACTCTACTTATATTTTAGGTAGGGTGTTTAAAAGATACCTTAAGATTCCCTATCCTCAAATTGCCTACAATCAAGTCTCAGCTAATGTTTGGCTTGAGCATAACACCATAGATGGAAAGTTAAATCAATGGCTTGAAAAATGTCAAAAGTTGAATCCAAAGGGGGATATCTTATCCAATTACATCATTAAATTTAGACCTAGATTTGCAATAGTAAAGGCACTTATAAATAGATTATATGGTTTCCTAAGTATTATTGTAGTCATATAAAATGCAAAAATTGGTAACTTGAGTATGGTTAATGACACCCAATCCATAGGTCCATCTTGTTTACTCCCATGATCCTATTATGATTAATTTCACTAATTCCCAATCATCTATGGCCTTCTAGACTTGATCCTAGTTGAGCAAAGACCCTCTCTTCATGACTAATCCATCCCCTTAGGCCTCGTTAGGTTAGGACAATAGAACCCAACATGGATACTAATGTTGGACCCTAAGGTGTCTAGATTTTGATGTTATTGTCCAAGTGAATATTAGTCCCCAATGGTCATTTCATTATGGATCCTTATCTTTAATCATGTCATCCTAACATGAATTCATTTAACCCCTAACTGATATATCCATATATAAGCCCATTCAAAGATCATTTGGAAAGAGTTGGTAAATATCACTCAAAATCACTCAATAAAGAAAGAATACAAGCAATACCACTCAATAAATCTTCACTATCATTTACATACAACCATCCTATACACTTTCAAGTCAATTTAAGACCTTACCCCAGTCCCTAGTCATCTCAAGCTTACCTAGTTTTAGCATTTTCTACACTTTAATTAACTATTTCACAAATCACTCTTAAAGGGAGAATTACATATGGATTTATCCCTCCTCAAAGTATTGGTATGTATGTAGCATGACCACACATGGGGTGTGAATCACATCCAGTACATCTTACACACACTAACCCCTTTTATCCATTTGCCAAAGTTTCTTTCAATTGCATATAAGATACAAGTACATGAAGAATCAACTCTACAAGGATCTATATTGATAGTGAGGACCTAAAAATTGGTACTGGGGGCATCTTCTACATGACTACACCATCCAAGTTATGTCATTCCTACACTCAACACTCTATTTATCATGCTAATGTAAATTATTTACTAGATTTTATAGATTATCTAGCCAATATTTCACTATTATCTAGCACTTGTGTATCTCTTAGCATATACCTAGTCTTGTACTAACGCATGTTCCATAATTTTGCTCTTGATTTGATTAGTTAGATGTGATTATAGTTCTAGCCTTTACATGGTTTATTTTATTTCTTAGCATAGCTTGATGTGATTACATTTATAATTCCTACTTATCTATTAAATGTGTTTTAGGACCTTTACCTGTGTCCTTTACTTCTATTCATGTGTGTGCCTTAGACATTTGCCAATGTCCTTTGCTTGTATTATTCTCTGTGACTATGGCCCTTGTGCCAACATTGTTTGCTCCACTTGTATGTGTATGTGGAATTTTATCATGCTTTGTATGTTTTCTTTCTAGTCTAAGTAACATTTTCCCATTCCCTTTTTTTCTTGGCCCCTTGGTCACCCTTGTATGCTTCTTCTTGATTTGTGTGTTTGTTACTTGATTGCTTATTGATTGTTTTAATACCATGATCCATATCATGAATTTTCCTATTCTCTTTGATGTCATGATGGGCATCATGTTCCATCCCTCTATCCCTCCAACTAACAACTAACAAATTGACAACTAACACTTTTAGTTCTAGTTCATACATTGCACATGTTATTATAGTGTTACATCTATCTAGGCATATCCCTATTTATCTAACAATCTCTCAAATTAGACCATGCTATAAATTGAGATATCTTGTTGATTATCATTGATATATTATGTATATTTCTAGCTTAACACACTTATAGGACTTCTTCTTTTGAGGGAAGTCATTGTAGGGTACTTATTCCTACCCTCATAAGAGGGGGAAACATACAAGGGTTTTGATATAGAGATCAGAGCTCCTGATTGATCAAAAAAATAGTTTCATAACAACCAAAATAATAAATATTCATCAAACCACTCAAAATAGACTAGGAAAATAGTTAATATTCTAGAATAGTGATCTGTTTTAGCCAAAAACAATAGTGTCAAGGTTGGATTATAGTGCTAGACTAGGGTGTCTATTTTTAGTTATCCTATTCAAACAAAAAAAACTAGGTTTTTCAAAAGAAAATAGAAAGGTAAGTTTAACTATAGTTTTACATAATTAGACTAGTTTAGATCAATAGTTTTTAGTTTAATTTTGCTTAAAGAATCTAGATATAGGGGGCACAATACACATCATGATGGATCTCAATTCCAGTTTTAGATATGATAGTTGGTATAACTTCCAAATCAAAATTCATGTTTCAGACATTAGTGATTGGGTGTAGATTACACAATACTTTTTCTTCTTTTCATTTACTTTTCAACATTACCCAAGTGTTCTTAATAGTTGTGTGCCTTATTCCATCTGTAGGTAGTTGGAATAATTTTGGAATGGCTTTCATACAAGCTTAACCTCTACATTCCCTAGTACTTGAGTTCCTAAGTGGCTTCCATGTAAGCCAAAATTTTAGTTTTGGAGTGGATTTCATGCAAGATTAATCTCCATATTTTCCAAGTTGGCCAACATTGGCCTAGTTTCCAACACACATTCAACTATCCATGCCACATTATCATATTTTTAGAGCATTTAAGGGCTTTAAAAGCCATTTCATATGACATACATATTTATACATATTGGTATTAATTATTAGCTTCAATGAATGGGGAAATGATGGAGCCAAAGGGCCTGCCTTTGTATTCTTGAGCAACTTATTTAGAGGGATTGGACACAAAGTCCAAACACTAATTATCACATACATGATCATCTAGCTTCACTGAATAGGTAATGATGAAGCCAAAGGGCTAGCCTTTACATTCTTGATCCACTTTATAGGGAATTGATCACTCAACTCTATTTGTGATATAATTATTAGTAAAACATCATCTAGTACATCTAACATTACTCAACCTTACTCAGCATCATAATATATTTTGTTTTGTTTCAAGTACTCAGTGAGGTTTATTCATTTCTCTTCATCTCTCTCTTACCCAGATTTTTATGTTCTTATTTTATATTGAATGTAATAAGAACTAATTTATTCTTCACTTTCCTTTCATATATTCACACTTTAAAAATGTTCTCTCTATGCACTATCTAGCATTACTCAAAATCACAAGCTTCATGGGATTCACCTTTGTAAGTAAGTTCAAGTATGCTTTCTATTTTCCTTTATCTTATTATTTATATTTTCTACATCACTAGAATGAAGGGGGTGAAAATTTAGTCATATAAAATGAAAAAAATGGTAAATTGAGAATGGATAATGACACCCAATCCATAAGTCACTCTTGCTTACTCTCATATCCCTCTTAGTCTTACTTTCACTAATTCCTAGTTATCTATGGCCTTTTATACTTGATCCTAGCTGATCCAAGACCCTCTCTCATGACTAATCCATCCCCCCTAAGCCCTATTAGCTTAGGAAAATAACACCTAACTTGGACACTAGTGCCATACCTTAGGGTGTCAAGATTTTGGTGTTATTATGAAAGTGCATCTTAGTCCCCAATGGTCATTTCCTTCTATATCCTTATGTTGAATCATGTTAGCTTAACATGAATTCATTTAACACATGACCATTATATCCATATATAAGCCCATTCAAAGATCATTTGGAAAGGGTTGGTAAATATCACTCAAGCAAACAATAATACAAACAAGTCCACTCAGGCAATCTTCCCTATTCTCTATGTATAGCTAGCCTATACACTTTCAAGCTAATTCAAGACCTTACACTAATTCCTAGTCATCTCAAGATTACCTAGTTTTAGCATTTCTTATATTTCAATTCACTATTGTATAAAGTAATCTTAAATGGATAACTACATATGGCTTGATCCTTCTTCAGAGTATTGGTATGTAGGCAACATGCCCACACATGGGATATGAATCACATCCAGTGCATCTTACACACACAAACCCATTTTCAAAATTTTATTTTAATTGCATAAAATATAAAAGTAAACAAATAATCATATATACAAGGATATCTATTGATAGTGAGGACCTCAAAATTGGTACACGTGATTACACTAACTAGGTGAATAAAACCCGAAAAGCTTAAATCTTCAGGACAAGAGTGCTGGAGAAAGACTATAGCACTAGAGACCAAGGTGTTTAATTCCAAAACTCTTGTCCAATCAAAAAATGAAGTCCAAGATCCTATTTATTATAGTGTCCTAGTCTTACACACAAATTTCTAGACCCTATCTCAATCAGAATAGTTTAGAATATGCTATGTTTGATTTTTTCTTTCTCACTACTATTTTAAAAAAATGTTTAATTAAAATTTAATTTCACAAATCAATAGATTTAATTAGGAATATTATTTACTAAATTTTCCTAATAAAACCCTATCTTTATAAAAGTAATAAGACTCCATTATTCCCAAAAATTACAAATCAATTACATATGTTCAAGTTGAATGGGTTCCATTATTGAATATATTCCTAACAAGTAACCAATTGGTGGCACTTGGGGAGATTATAAGTGCATGATTAAAATTATAGCTACTCTAACCTAATAAAAGGACTGAGGATGGATATTTTTACATTATTTAATACTTATTGGATGCATTTATGACCACTATTTACAAACTTTATGTTTAGGAATGGTAACCCCTAGATTATTTTTTAGCAAATAGGGCCAGAGAGGAATTTTCTTTTATGTTCATTCATAGGTATAGGAATGAAATTATATGATATGAAATTAGGTATATAATAATATCTATCAATAAATGTAGGGGACCTTGATGCCCATACTATAAAAAAGCATGACAAGGAGACTAACTAAAAAGGGAGATTGCTAGTTATACCTAAATATAACCATCATCTAAGTAGAAGGCACCATGATTGCTCTTATACTACTACCATATCGTTTTTTGGACCATATAGTAGAATATTAAATGATATATAAAGTCTTTAATAACATAAATTAAGATTTAGGTCAAAGGTATTTGCCCTACTACTTTAAGACTCTTTTAAAATAGGATAACATCAATATGTGACTAGGTCACATTTCATTCAAGCTGGTAAAATTAGAACATAGTATAAATTATAGATTTTACCTTTAAAATAATGGTACCCCAAGAATAAAATAAGGGGATATCTAAAAAATAATCTATAAAATAAGAAATTTCATGTATACTATAATCACTAGGCATATGATCATGATCAGTTCTTCCTAAATACCTTAGATAATTCAAAATTATGGACAAAGATGAAATATAAATCAATGTATATTATACTTGGACAAGACTTATAATAAAACCCAAAGGCAATAGGAAAAAATTCCAAAATACATGATGTTATAAATGTCATCCATCTCCACCACATGGTTCTCAACCATAAGATTAACCTCCTTCCCCTTTAGTAGAGCTTATAAAAGAGTAAGAAGATGAATATGGTAGTTAAAGGGAATAAAATACTCAGCTTACGAGGCATATTTTGAGAGGAATTCGTAATACTAAATTCCATTATATTTCAATAGATTTACATGTATAGGTCTTTAGAAAAATGACTATAAGGGAGAGGTTAGTGTATGCAATAAAAAATGCGTCATGTCTATAAATCAACCATAGCTCAAAGAAGATAAATCATACCATAAAATTCTAATTGGGGATACATTTATTAATTAGTAACATGAATAATATGGGGACCTGATAGACATAATTAGGGGATCTCTTGTCATAATACGCCATGATAATGAGGGTTTCAAAGCCTCTAGTCTAACATAATAATGTAATAACCTTAAGGGGGTCCTAAGTTCTAATATTTTACCTAAATTAATATCAAGTAAAGTAAATATAATCTAGTGCTCACTAAATATTGTGGCACAAAGTGGGGGTTAGAAACAATAGAAATAAACATGCATAGAAGACATATACTCATGTTAATGTATATGAAATCCTAATGCATGGAAGATAAGTAAAAATGCATATCTATCTACTCTTACAAAAGAGAAAAAAAGTTAGGAATATTTACCTTTGAAGATGAACCCATCGATCCTCAATCTCTCCCTTGGCAAAGGTGCTTTGTAATTTGTTGTTGTGGTATGTAAGAATGACAAGGATAAATCAACTCTAAGCTACACAACCTATGAATGCATCCAAAATACTTATCCATAAGATAAGATTTGTAACTCAAAATAAAGTATGAAACCCTATTTTTTTCTTCTCAAGTGGAATGGTCAATAAATAGATGTTCATTCGCTCTTATTTATTTGTGTTCTCATCATAAATGATGGAAATTAGCTTGTATATATAGGAAAATTTGACCCTAAACCCTTATGAAAATCCCAATTGGTAGGGTCAACCCAATTAACTTAGAAAATTTTTGGATAATAATTCATGAGGTCATGAGCTAGGTTGGATAAAGGACAAACTAATTCCTAAGTGAAAATAACCCAAAACTATATAGGGTCAACCTAGTTGACCTAGTATAGTTTACTAACAAAAGGGGATTAAGGTTAGGAATTGGAAGATAAAATGTATCAAGTGAGTAGAAAGGGTACAATAGATAAGAGCAATATTAGTTATAATGGTTTCAAGAGACAAGTGTGTAGATAACAAGTGGAAAAAGGGACAACAATCCTATGAAGCACCAATGGTCTACCCACCCCTTTCCCGATACACCCCTTAAGGCATGTAATCAGAGAGATTGAGACTTGATGGGTTCATAAAAGATAAAAAGTATTAGTAATTAATAAAATTTTGAACATATTATGTCTATAAATATGCCACACTCTATGTTCATCAAGTTTCACATGAGTGCAACACAAGATGGTACTTCAAGAATAAAACATGACAACACATAACACTAATGCTAAGTAAAATTTAATAATGAGAAAATAAGACAAATGAAAGGATCAAATTCAAAAACACATACCTTTACTTATCTTAAACTATATATAAATAAGTAGATTTTAAGAGAAGTGAAGGCATCCAAAATGTGAAGAATAGTAGGCAAACCTATAGAAGTTAGTGTAACAAAGAGCCAAAAAGTGAAATATTTAGAAGATAGGTGTATGTTAGTTGAAAATATTATCTACGTCATCATGATTTGAGAAAATTTTAAAGCTCAAAAAATGGATGAGAAAAAATAAAGATATATAAAAAAACAAGGAATCTGATGGAAAAGATTTGAAAGCTTAAGAGTTTTGAAAAGTGATTTTAAATAGGTTGAAATGATTTTTTTTTTTTTTTGACTTGTGAAGGAGATAAAAAGAGCTATGATAGATAAAAAAATCTAGGATGATGATGATGATATGATAGGTTAGATGCGAGGGACATCCAACAGTGGCAATAGGTCTACTATAGGTAGGCAACTAAGAATCTCAATCTTGTTTTTGAATGTTTTAGTGATTTTAAGTGTTTTTTATAAATTTGTAATTTAAATCATTTATAGGAATCAAAATGAACTCAAACAAGATGTTAAGGGTAAGAAAAACCATTTAGGTAAATGGGTTTAAATGGATTGGGGAAATAACTATTAGAAGGCATTTATTTTGCAAAATGTAAGGGGTCGGTAGGGAAAAACAACTAGGTCGACCTAGTTGACCTAGTAGGCTAAAAATTGTCAAAATCCATACTAATGACCTAGTATATATGTGCTAATGTAGTATGTTTTACATACTACCAACTTAGTACATTGTTACTAACTTAGTATAAAAATTCATTGTGACAACTTATCACTAAGAGGGGAAAATAAAGGGGTCAACTTAGACTTTTAAGTCAATTAGGTCACAATAGGGGAATTTTGTTCAAACTAGTGTTTGACCAAGGAATTAGAATAGTATGAAAATGCATGCAAAAGGCCAAAAGAGTGTTATAATGGCCCAAAATGATTGAATAAGGACTAAAAGGGCCATGTAGGCTAAAAATAGGCGAAATTGATTAAAAATGACTAGATAAAAGGAATTAGGCTTATTTTTATACTTGAAAAGAATTTATTTTGATTATAAATGACATGAAGGATCTAATACATCTTTTGTTATTTCTTGGTTATATAGTCATTTGAGATTTTGGCATTTAGTAGATGCATCATGGATTTTTGACTAATTAGAGCATTTATCTATAGAGGATAATGTGAGATTTAATGTCTTAGCTTTAGGAGGTATCACAGAGATATGTAGGATTCCACTTAGTTTAGATTTATTAGTCATGTTCCTAAGATCTTGAGAATGATTGAATAACACCTTCAAGTGGGAGGTGGATGGGTATACCATAGATGTGGGTATAACCTTGGAGGATGTGCATGTCATCCTAGGATTACCCATAGTAGGGACACCCATAGTCACATGAATACATGATAGTAAGGAGGAGAGGAGAGCCTTAGCCATGATACACCTTGGATTTAGTGTGAATATGTTTGATTTATATACATCATAAATTATAGATATTTATAAGGCTATGATAGGAATTATAACATCATGGGTGCTATGTCATAAGTCAGATGGTAAGGTACCATTATTTATGATAGCCTTGAGCCAAACAATATTAAAGCAGAGGATGATATATGACTTGGGATCTATCATCTAGGTACAACTCATGCATTACATGTATGGAGTCTTGTCTAAAGGATAAAAGTTAGTAGGATAAATCATACTATTGATGACATGGATATATGAGAGGTTATCCATCTATCAATTAGTTGGGCTACCCCATGTAGTTGATGATAGGTTACCTCAAGTTTAGATATGGAGATAGGACCAGGTATCATGGGCCATGCCCCACATACCAATGTTGTATATGGTGATATGGGAAGATATTAAATATAAATCATATGGGAACATCACTATTATATGTCCTAGTTGGGAGATAGTTACACTAGCTTTGGGATAGATAGAGGTGACATGGTACTATACTTGGTGGATGGATCCACATCTAGTGGCACAATTACCAAGATAGATGGGATCACCTCACCCAATGAAACCTATAATGATGACCATGTTTTGAGCCCAACATGTGTGAGATTTTTGGGGTAGGGGAGGACTAAAGCCACCAGTTATGAGGTTGATGCTCAGGGTGTGTCATGAGAGACCATGGACTAGTCGAGTATAATAAGCAACAAAGTGGGAAGACATGGATGCAAAAGTAGGAATACTAGAGGTACCATCACCAACTCCATAGTAAGAAGGTAAGTAACCATCATGGACATTACATCGATAAATATAGCAAGATAAGGATAAAATATAGACTATCACCATCATAGATGATCCAACAAGTAAGCTAGAGTAGAGTAAGATGATAGAGAGACAATCTAGGCATAGGCTAAGAAGGGCAAAAGTGTTGGTTCTAGGATATGTTTCTATATGGAGATTGATAGAAGAGGTTATTAGAAGATGCATGGATGGGGAAACCATGTGCAGTGGTCATGTAGATGGTAAGACCATGGTAGTTAACACAAAAATAGGTAATAAGAGATGGTTAAATTTTACTTAAGTTTTTTTGATATAGAGTAGAGATAAATATATTTTGAGATATATTAATGATCTAATATCTATCTGGTGTGATTTTTATAGGTATTATAAAGGATGAGGGGATAATATGGGGTTATTTAATGAGGGGATCGCTCCATAATATCCTAAGTGAAGTACTAACATTATATGACACCACTACACTAGAGGATCTTAGGGTATCAACTACCCTAGCTCAAGTAAGCTAGTTTAGATTAGATGCAGATGTCATGAAATAGTTGTGAGCACATAAAAATGGGATGCATCTATTGATAGATATGGGTGTAGTTGAGGTATGGGCATGACAAGCCCTAGTTAAGGAAAGAGCCATGCATCTATTGACTATGACATAGATGGGATAGGCACATGCTTAAGAGAGAGTGACACATGTAGTGACCTTGACCCATATGATATAAGTACAAGAGAAAAAGAGGGTGATACATCTAGTGACCCGGGCATAATTGCCATAGGTGTAGGCTCAAGTGGCTCATCTACAAGTATAGGTATCAAGATTGAGATCTTAGATAGCCTCTTTAAAATATTCTTTTTGGAGGGGTCAGATCAAGGCATCTATAGGCAACATGGCTAGGCCATGAGATAGGTATGATGGGGCCTAGCCATAAAGTTGGAGGATTTTATATGGTTGTATTATTGTATCTTAAAACTTATTATATATATATAGATATCTCATTTTGGTATTTATATGATAATTATATGTGTTTTCATTATGGTCATGGTTGATAAAGCTTGGATATATTTATTTCTAGCACATGTGTTTGGTTGTTACTATATATGCTATAGGAAATATATGAGTTGTGGTTTATTTTATAGAATTATGTAGAACACATGCAGGGTTAAAAAAAACATGCAAAAAGGACTTGGTAAAATATAATAAATAAAAAATGTACTACACACTATTTTAAATTGGGAAATGTGTAATGAAAATAAAAATGACTAAGTATAAAGAACCAAAAAGGTGGCAAATAATATTGTAAAAAAGGATTTGTTTTTAAACCAAGAGAAAGATTTGGCACTAAATTAAAATAGGTAAAAATCACACTAAATCACATTAGGAAGTATGAAAATAATGTAATAAAGTGGAAAGCACATGAAATAATAAATGGTATAAACACAAATAAATTAAGTCAATCAATCATACTAAATCACATTGAGAAGTATAAGAGAAAACCAAAATTGGAAAAAATTGGTCTTAAATTTATCATAATAATTCAAGCTATGAAGTATGAAGATTTCAACAAATGGTTAGATTCTTACATACAATCATAAAATAAGAAGATAAAAGTGAAATAGGAATGAATTAAGAATAAAACATAATAAATCAAGCTACGAAGTATGTCAATGATGTGTAACTTCATAATCAATCACATCTTATCACATATTTGACATGTAATTTTAATTTTGACTTGGATTATTGGAAAATTTTGTGAAGAAAGCTAGGTCCTATATGTGGTCTTACACTATAACTCACAAAGGGAACACCATTGAAGTGGAATAAATGTGAAAATATATAAATAAAGGATGGGAATGTGAAATTATGGTAATTTGTGAGGAAGGCCATGTCTTATTCGTGGTCTTACAATACAACTCACAAATGGAATCCCAATGAGAGTAATCAGAGAACAAAAAAATATTTTTTAAGAGGAAATATGAGGAATGTAAAAAGCATAACTGAGGTATTTTATGAGAATACTTTAAGAGACAAGAGGCATACTAAGGACATGAAAAGACACTAAGTGACTAGTGACCATATGAAACCTATTTGCTATAGACACAAAGCTTTGTATGAAAATAAGCATGCTACTAAGATCAACTCATGAAGGTAGATTGGTACAAGAAAATTAAAATGGAACTACCTTCCAATGATGTTTTCCCCATTCCTTAGGACCCCTTATAGAGTTTTTAGTCTATTGTGAAGATTAGGTACTTGTGTGAGAAAGTAGGTAGCACTTAAATATTTTTTTATTATCCTTTTCTAATATAATAGACTATCACACCCAAATGTACCTTGGCTCTATTGTTAGGCAAATTTTGAAGTTTGAGATTTGACTAGAAGAAGGATGTGTGCTTTGAATCACATCTTTTAGTGTTATTTAAATTTTAAGAATTTAGAATTTTTTTTTCTTGTTATATCATTTATTTTTCTTAAATGATTTGGATTTTGAATGTTTTCAAGGATTTTTAGTATTCCTTCTCCATACAGACTTAGAATGACCATTCTTGAGAGATAAAGTGATACATATGAATTAATTGTAGGCTTAGGCTAAAGGAAGATAAGTAACCAAAGACAAGACTAACTAGGACACTTAGGATTGATTATGAACCAGCATGTTATATCAAGTCTCAATCATGTATATACTTAGTTTTTAAAAAGGAAACAAAGGGAATAAAAAAGATCCAAAGTGGACTGGTGAAAAGAGATAATAATGAGATTAATTTTTTGCTAAATGATCACATGGTAACGAGGGAATAACTAGAAGGAACTAGGTTTGTATAACCAAGTCACAATAATAATTATCCATGAAAAAATAGAGATAATAAAGTAAATAAATTGTGAAGAAAAAAATAAGGGAGTTTTAAGAAAGAAACTTAGGAAGGAAAATAAAGCAATGATAAATAAGACATCCATAAGTGAACATAAATGATATTATAAGGAGTATATAAAGTAAAAAAATGAAATTCATCATGTAATATAAATAAGAGTTTGAATTAGTGTCAAATTATATAATAAATAGATAAATATAAAATTAGAACACACGTCCAATCCAAAATGAAAATCTAAGAACACCATGCATATGTTCATAAATACTGATAGATTTTCCCACACACATTATCCAGAACATTTGAGAAGTATCTATGAAGTTGGACATGAACTAATACTAATTTTTTATTGATATTTAGTTAAAATTAGGAAAATACTTCTCATCTAATATCCTTAATAGAAAAATTAGGAACACTGCATGGATCATGATGAAGAGAGCTATTAGGCAAGGGATGATCAAAATGATGAATGGGTGTGAACTATATCCGATATACATGAATAAATGGTAGGGAATGATCCATAGGTGAGGGACTCATAGGTGGAGGAGGATCCACTATTGAGGGAAGATCCATGGGTGAAGGATTCATAGGTGGAGAAATAAAAGGTGACAAAGGGACCACATGAGGGGATGGAACCGCTAAACGTGGAACCATGGGAGAAGAAGGGTGAGGCTTATTGTGGGAAAAACCTATGAGAATAATGGTATAAGGTCCAATAATATCTATAAGGTGATATTTAAGGTGCTATTGAAGGATGTGGTATTTATCGATGTGATGGGTACCACATTAGTGCTAAAAACAATACACCTATCCATACTTAGGAATATATTTAGGTAATACCTTTTATGGAGGTATTAATTTGTCTAAATTATAAGGGGTAAAAGGATGCAAAGTATCAATATATTATTTCATCTGATGAAAATACATGGATTAATAATTATCTATGTCATAAAAGTACCAGATATGCCTATGAGTAGGCTTGGTAGAGGTACTCACAAGAGGAGGTGTAATGGGAATGGAAGGATCTTGGGAAGGATCATCAGCCCTTTTGGTGGGAAATGTAACCATATGAGGTAAATTAAGAAAAAAATCACCAATATAAAGTGATGGTGGGGAAGGGATTGGATTAGGCTCAATAGAAGAAGTAATGGGATCAGAAGCAAGGATAGATTTAGTGATAGTGGGAGTAGGAATAGACTCCAAATTGGTATCTATTAAAGGATGGGTTGGGTCTATATAATTCCTATGAAGTGTCACAAATATCTCAAGGATAAGTAAATTATAGGGGTTAAGGTACATAATAAACCAATAAGGCCTAGTCATAGCACTATCCATGAGCATACTCCTACGAGGTTCCTCAAAAACTAAAGGTGTCAGCACTATCTCTACCCTAAAATAAATATGAAAAATACTAAAATTAGGAACTATAAATGATTAAACATGGGAATCTATATAAAACACTTAAGCAAAGAGGAATGATAATGGATAATCTCAGCATCAGGAGCCTGAATAGGACTACCTAATAAGGGATAGTCTAAGGAATAACCATCATCATATTTATGTGTGTGAAGATCAATGGTGCACATGGGGATGAAATTATCATTAAATGAGATGTGATGAATATAATTATAGTTTTATTAAATACAATGATGATATCATCACAAGAAGGTTTGCAATAACAAGTTTGTAATGAAGCAGGAAGCTAAGAGATGAGATGAGGTAAGGGATCATAAGTTTTAATCTTTAGGTCAATCTCATCAAGATCATCATCATAAAAATATAAGAGGTTAGGAGGAATATTCCCAATTATCTCATGATTTATATTATAAATTTGAGTGGAATTGATGGGAAAGTTGAATCATTGAGTCTCACAGAATGGAACACTAGGCAAAGGTTCAAGAGTAGGAATATTCAAGACACCATAGTCTTGGAATTGTTTGAAATTCCAAGGGTTAGTGTCATCTTAAATATCGTATATGGATCCATTATTAGGTATTTTAATTATTTGTAAATAATAAGAAGTAACTACTCTCATATGATGATTCCATGGCCTACCAAGTAAGATGTTGTAATTGAGAAAAAGGTTAAATATCATCATCTTCACACAAAAAATGATAGGTAAGAAGGTAATGAGAAGCCACACACAACTTAAAGGATGAAGTTTCCTTATATCATATTCTTTTCATGTGTTGTGTGTGTATTTTATATTGTACTCATAATAGTCAAAGGTTTTGATAAGATCAAGAGAGGCAACATAAGTGCCTAAACCCTTGTCAATCAATACATGCTTAACTTGGATATCACCTATTTGGATGTTAATGAATAGAGGAGGATCATCCATATGAAGTAAAATATCATCAAGAATCATAAAATTGATGAGAAATTTTAAGGAAAGAGAAGTGTTCATTATTTTCTCAACATGGATGTACATCTCTTCACATTTTTGTAATATGTTATATTTAGATCAAGATAAGGTTACTTCGTGTCCTACTAGGGGAGGATGAGGGATGTCCATTTTGAACAAGAGTTTCATAAGAAAATTTATATGACATGGAAATGCCCTCATAAGATCAATTAATGTAATTTGAGATTGGATATTAGTGAATTCCATGGTGGGATTCCACTCATCATAACCCATAAGAAGGTTGTTAGAAATAGGTGCATAGTGTTGAAGGAGGTCCTCAAAAAGAAGAGCCAAAGAGCATTGGAATTTGTATTGATGATAAGGATAAGGTTTAGAACAAGGATATAAAATATGTTTATAATGATAAATTTTTTTTTAGGTCTAGGTTGAGAGTTGGTAAAGGAAGTTTTGATAGAAGCTTGATTGTCATTAGTGTTAGGTAAAGAAGATAGAGGGATGGTAGAAGTAGAATGGGAAGTGTTATCCAAAAGAGGAGTTGGAATTAGTTCATCAAAGGTTAAAAGGTCATATTTTCCCAAATAATTTAAATGATTTAGAGAATAATCTTAGATAATATGATATGTTTAGGACAATGGAGGAGTGTAGATAGGTTGAGGATCAATAAAAGCAATCACCCTTCACATATTAGTCATATTGACCACATTATCTTGATAATTAAGGTCAAAAGGACTTTATATATCATTGGTGGAAGATGTGGGATTATATTTTTTGTCTTGATTAGGTTTATGATTAGGAAGAGGGTCTTTATACATAGCCAAATGAGCATTAGATTGATTCAAGGCTTGATATTCAGTATGTCATTCATGAGCCTTAAAATAAATGTCATAGGATTGTTTACCCCTTTTAATGATAGAGTCATGATAAAAATTAGGACCAAGAATAAAATCCTTAGCTAAATTACAAAGTTTCCTACATGTCTCATGAGAATGACCCCAAATATCATGAAACCAACAAAACTTGTTGGGATCATACCATGATTTCATAAGATGAGTGGGATCAATTTATTGTTGAAGATGCCCATGTAGATGCTTAATTAATTTATATGAGGATAAAGGTTTATGAACATTGATGTTATTATGTGAAGATAAATGAGGATTGGTATATTGTTGAGAAGGGGGAGTAGGTTTCTAAGATTGGTTAGGAACAAATACTTGAATAGTGTGAATGGTGTCATAAGAGTGTGTGACACCATCATTGGTACCATTATGATTTTTGTTCTTAATTAATATGCAAGGATTTAAAGAAGGTTGGGGTGGCTTGAATTGATGCATAAGGAAATTTTGATGTTTTTATTGATCAATAACCTCCTCCAAGGTATGTGGAGAGAGAATGTGGACCCAATATTGTAACTTGGGAAAAAGGAGCATTGGTTAAGAGATGTAAAAGGTTATCATTGGCCATGTTATGTTCACATTTGTTGGACAATTTTTTACACCTTCTAACAAAATCTTGGGAAATTTCATTTTTAGGTTGTTTAAAACTTATAAAGTGGGCCAAAGTGTTTTTAGGAAGATTACTAGTTCGGAACTCTTGGACTAAAGCATTTACTAAATATTCCAAACTAGTAATAGAATGAGTTTTAACTTGGTTGTACCAATCTAAATCATCACCTATGAGGGTTTTGGATAAGATATTGGTGGTGAAAATGGTTTTCAATTTTACCCCAATCCTTAAAAATATTTCCAATATTTTTTAGATGAAGGGTAGGATCAGTTGATTCATTATAAGAAATGGTAGGAGTGATACCTCCTATATAAATATTAGAAATTTGAGTGGAAAGAGGCTCATTTTGAATATGCTTAATGATTTTGTTGAATAAAGGATGTTAAATGTTGACATTTCCTTGGGAATATAAAATAAGAGGTGGGGGAATATTTTTATTATGCATTTCTGAAGAGGTTGGTTGCAGATTAGTTTGAAGATGGAGAAGGTGATTTTGCATTCTCATCATTTGATTTGTATAATGAGCTTGAAAATTATTCATTTGATTAAGTATTTATAACAAGAGTTAGTGGGTTTTATTGGAATTTTTATCATTATTTGAAGCATTAGGGATGGTATTAGTGGCTTGGGTACCATTATTTGTGTTTCTAAGAGCTTGAGAAGAACTATGAGAATGTGCGGCACTAGTGGAAACATTTGATTGTGTGGAAAAAGATAGACCAGTGAAGGGATGAGAAGAGGAAGCACTATAATCATGATTACCTTAGGTATAAAATAATACACTATTGGAAATATTAAGGAGGGTAGGTCTTATATTATGCCCACTAGATGTAGAACCTACCATGTTAGTGGAGATACTAAGCATGGAGGTAGATGAAGTTAAATAAGAAGAGGTAATGGTATGAGGAGTCATAATAGAGGGAAAAGGCTAAGAATAAAATAATTTAGTACCTTTATATCCATTTTAAAATGTGGGAGAAGGTGAATGAGGCTCTTAAACTTGACCACTAATCATGATATGGTAAATTATAGAAAGATCATTTCCTTGATGTTGAGGAAATGTGGAGATGAAGAAGAGCATTTAAAGGGTATATTGTAATTTGGGTTGATATTCAATGGGGAAAAGAGTATTATTATATGAAGAGTAATGAGGATGGGTACCATATTTCATTATGTGAGTTTTTATATAAACATTACTCTCACCCCAGAGAGGACCCTTACTCTACTTATGGAAGACCCTATAAGGGTTGGTAAAACTTATCATGTCTATTGAATTCAACTCAATATTTTATTTGAATATAAATATCATGATGAATGATAATGAATAAAAAAGGTAAGAGAGATGAAAAATAGGTAAATAGGAAGTGAAAACAAACTTTATAGAGTTGATTATGTCTACCCAGTATAGAAAATAGGGCCTAAAAACTATACAAAGTCGATTGGATTGACCTAGCATAATAAATATATCTTGAAGAATTGTATAGGGTTGACTGAGTCAACCTAAAAAGTAGATAGGGAAAAATAGATAGTTTATAAGAGACTATGTTGATATAAGTGATTATGCATTGAGATAATAAATTTTTTTCAAGTACTTATGAAAGCAAGAAATGAAAGGAAACACACAATCAATTGGATAAATGAGGTTGATCCAATTGAGGCACATAACACAAAATCTTGAACCAACATTGGTTAAATAATTTTTTTTGCAATACCACATATAATTGAGAATATAGCAAGAAATAAACATGGAAAGTAAAATCTAACTAAGTGGTCAACCTAAATGTTGCTAGGTCATTAGAGTATAGTTTTAGATACGATAGGAAGTTAACTATAAGAAAGTAACTAAAAATAATCTAAGGATGGTTTAAGGATATTTGGGTTGAAAGGGATCTATATTGATAATGGTATTATATTGGTACTGGGTCCTACCCCATGACTTCACACATCAAAATGATAAGGGTGTCAGTTGCTTAGCCAAAATATACCATTAACCACATGTTTATACTTGGCTAGATAACCATGTCAACTTCCCCCTTGGTGATGAAATTCAAGTGGGTAGGCCTTAGGTAGACAATTATTAAAATGAATTTTAATATTTTGTGATTTGGTAGTGTGTGCACAAAAGATAAAATAGTGAAACTAAATGGTATATTGAAAACCACCTAATTAGACTATGTGATATATTCTAAGCATTCAATCAACAATAAATGAATGTGTGAGTTAATTACTAGTATATAAGGGTTAATTATAAATTTGAAACATAGTACCATGTTGATTTAGTTGACAGTGTATGTACAGAATACATAATAGGGTTGACAGTGTCACCTCTATACTATAAAAACAAAAAATATAAAATCAAACTATGTTGATAGGGTCAACCTACCTTTCCAAACATAATATAGAATATATAACTACATCAATAGAGTTGAACTAGTTGAATGTACATAGGTAGTTTTAAATAATGAAAAATATGAAAAACAAAACTAAAAAAAAATTCTAGAAATGATAAAGAAGGATAGAAAGGAACCTTGGTATCTTGGAGGATGTAGAGAAGAATAATATTGTTATTGAATAACCTTGAGTTGTACTTTAAAATTTTGCTAACTATGTTGATTGGGTCAACCAATATTTGCAAAATCATGTTGCTAATAACTTGAAAATGTGCAAGGTTGATTGGGTTGACTTAGTATGCTAAATATGATGCCTAAAAATGTACAGGGTCAACTACATCAACTTAGTAGTCTAAACTAGAGTTTTGGAAAACCTACACAAATAGAATATATTTGTTTTGATATGACTATGTGTTAAACCTATGCACAAAAGTTAGTATTGTGTCGATACAGTCAACCTAACATCACAAATATATGAAAAAGAAAATGATGAAATAAGTGAAGTAAAACCTGTATAGGTTAGATAAACATTGTGTTCACTAGAATGTATGCAATCAAAAATGCATCATGTCTATAAATCAATCCTAGCTAAAAAAGATAGATCATACCATACACTTTTGATTAGGGATGCATTTATTAAGTGGGAATATGACTAATATGGGGATCCACTAGACCTGATTATGGGATATATTACCATAATACACCATACTAAGGAGGGTTCCAAATCCTCCAGTCTAACATAATCATTGAATAACCCTAAAGGGGTCCTATGTTTTGATATTTCACCTAAACTAATAACAAGTAAAGTAATTATAATCTAGTGCTCATCAAATCTTGTGGCACAAAGTGGGGGTTAGAAACAATAAAACTAAACATGAATAGAAGACAAATAATCATGTCAATGTATACAAAATCCTAATACATATAACAAAAGTACAAATTCATATCTATCTACTCTTGCAAAGGAAAAATAAAGTTAGGAATACTTGCCTTGAATATGAACCCACTGAGACTCAATATCTCCCTTGGACAAGGTTATTATCAAGAGGTTGTTATGGTATGTAAGGATGATAAGGATAAATCATCTTTAGACTACACAACCTATTAATTAATTCAAAAGACTTCTCCATAAGACAAGATTTGTATTTCAAAAGAAACTATGGAACCCTAAGCTTTAATTCCCAATTATAATGGTCAATAAGTAGATGCTCAGTCACTCTTACTTCTTATTTTCATATTAAATGATGTAAATGAACTTGTATATAGAGGTAGATTTCACCCTAAACCCTTCCAAAAATCCTAACCAATAGGTTCAACGTAGTTGACATAGTGCATTTTTAGACAATAATTCACTAGGTCATGTGCTAGGTCATCCAATGACCAAACTAATTTCTAAGTAAAAATAACCTAAAATTGTACAGGGTCAACCTAGTTAACCTAGTATAGATGACTAACAAAAGGGGATTAAGGTGAGACATAGGAGGATAAAATGTATCAAGTCACTAGAAAGGGTAAAACAAGGAATAATAAGATTAGGGATAATGGTTTAAAGAGACAAATGTGTAGATAACAAGTGACTAAAGGGATAAAAATCCTATGAAGAACCAATGGTCTACCCACCCCTTTCCTAGTGTATGCTTTAAGGCATGCACTTAGAGAGATTGAGACTCGATGGGTTCTTGCAAGATACAAAGTATTAATAATCGATAAAAGTTTGAAAATATTATGTGTATATAGTTAGTTTTTTCCTTATCTGAATAAATGAAGATTAGTTTTTTGATGACTCATTTACCTCCCCTTACAATAGTCACCAAAGTAATCCTTCATGATTTCCTTCAAATGTATTTTACTTTAATCCCAACTACCCTAGACTCTCCTTAATCTCCTAGGTCCCCTCTAGAAAGCCCAATGCATTCTACTCCTTCCAATTTTTCACCTTTAGCTCTACTTCCTACCATAGTTGTTCCCACAACCCCTATACCATATGATCCACCTTCCACTCCACTCATATTCACCTATAAAAATAAACACAAGTACTCCCTTACTCTCTCCCAAGATAAAAAAAACTAGAACAGTGGCCATCACTTGGTCTCCCTATTATAGAATAAGTTAAGAGGAGGAAGAAAAGCATGTAGAGGATATAATGGAGATTGAATAAGAAGAACCTAAATGAGTAATATATATTTTTTATTATTCTTCTAAGGAAGAAGACCAAGAAATGGGCATGACATATCATAGCCAAATGATGAAGAAGCTTATTTAGAAAAAGGCAAAGCTTTGAGTCTAGGTGAGCATAAAGAGGGAGACACCTTAGCTGACCTTACATATGAATAAAGTCAAAAAATTGATGAGGTAGTCTCTTTTATTATTTATTCACTTCCTAATGTATATATTTCAACTATAAGTTTACCTTCAGTAATGCCTAGGGTTATATCATCTAGTTCCATTAGTACTATTATTGATTTAGATATTATTTCTTCTCCAAAACTAATAAATACTCTTAGAGAATCCCATTTAGATAATTTGGTTATAGTTTATATTTTAAATAATCCCCCATTTAAAAAAAAATAGAGCTTCCCATGCCCCATCCATTGACCATTCTAAAAGAAATAATGGCTATGGAAATAACATTGGGTGTAACTATATTCTTGCCATAGGTAACACCTATGAAAGAAATAACCCCATGGGAAATTGTTGGCCAAAATTTTCCCTAAGTCCCTATTCAAACAAGTTCCTCACTACCAAACACTATTATTACATCCTTTATAATAACCTCTCCACCTTCTATATCCTCAAATCTTTCTCTAAAATAATAAAGAAGAGAACTTATTACTCCACAATAGGTGAGGGAGATACAGAATGTTAGGGATAAAAGAGAAAAATTATCCTAATTGAACTACCCATAGTATACACTTTATTTTACAAAGAAAGTGGGACTATTCAGAGAGTGATTAAGAGGAAAATGGTCAACATGAGATCAAAAGGTGAAGTAGAATTTGAACAAAGAGAAAAATTGTTCTCTTTTTCTAAGAAGCCAAAAATAAATCCTAATGACCCAACTAAATATATTAAATATTTCAACATTTTTTTGGATTCCACTAGGGAGAAAATGAAGGAAATGCACTAGATAACTAAGGATACCTTGAAAATATGGAAGCAAATACATATTAAAAATGCACCTCATAAAGTTATTACTAATGTTCAGAGTGATGTTACAAATATATACAATATTTTATACAACATCAGAGTGTCCAAGGTATGTATTCAGGTCCATAGAGTAGATATTATTACACTATGAAGTGAAGGATAAGGAAAGAATATTGAATTTACTGGTTCAATGCTCTAAAATTATTACTTTTGATCATCTAAATCTCATGACTAGTGTCGATGCTTCTTGGTGTTTAAACTATGTTATTCCTAATAGGTATGCCTCACTAAATTGGAATAAATAAATTAAGAAGATTACGGGGATTTTTATTAGTCATGAAAGTGAAGCATTATAGATTTTAGGAGTTCTGAGAGTTGTCATGGTAATTACCCAAGCTGGGTAACTTGTCAACAGACCCAATTTTTAGAACCTTCTCTACTTAATTTCCAAAAACTTAAGGAAAGAAGTAGAAGGGACTATTTATAAAAATAATGAAGAAGTATTGTAATTGGCTAGCTTTTGTTAATGATACCATATCAACATAAGATTCTATAGTAGATAATTTTAAGAATTTAGAGGTAAATTAGTAAATATTAATGGTTGATGTAGTCATAATTTTATGCATCTTATTCACTAGATGAGGATATAAAAACTAAATGAGTAGCTTTTAGACCTGTCCCATATACACAACTGGCTGTCAGTGCCACCAACTTGACAAAGCTCCTAGTATTTACCTTAGTTGCAACTATAGTATCTCCATCAACTCCTCTATTTAATGATGATACATTATAACTTTAGTTTTAGAGTGATTGTGTATCTTCATGGCTATCACCACTGTGAGACTTTATTTCCCAGTCTATTTATTGTACATGCATATTGTTTTTTAACTAAGAATTAAATTCTAGGTATTATCATTGTTTATGCATCCTTGCATGATTTTGAAGGAAGGATTATATTTTTTAACTTATATTTTTAGGAGAATATTGAAGATATTTGGCCTTTACCATCCCAAGATTATAAATATATGAAGCCTTCTAGTCTCAAATAGAGGAGAATTTTGGCTATTCAAATTAATAATAAATTTAGAAAAGTTATACTTGACTTGATCTCTATGTAAAATATTGATTGTTCTCTAATTCTATGGATTAATTGAGATGTTCTATCATTATGATATCTTAGTGATTTTATTGTGTATTAGGTATATATTTTAAATTTAATCATCTATTTTATGCTATAGTAAATTTGAATATCTTTTGCATGTTTATCATAATCCTCTTATGGATGTCCAATAACAATATGAAAATTAGGCAACCTTTGATATCTACATGTTTGAGTATATTTTGTTATGAATACTTCAAATATTCACTATATTTGATTATTTGTGTGATATAAAAAATTTCAACAAGTATTGGTTTAGATTCATTGTCCTATCTAAGTTAAAATACTAGTATTGAAAGGCCTTATCCTTGGTTACCCAAAGGCTATCTTTTCTACCTTAATTTTCTCTCCTTTTAAAGTTTATTTGAAATATTTATAACCTCAGTTATAATCATCAACCTTACATACACTCCAATTAGATCAAGGTTCACCCATAACCAATTCACCATGGTAAACAATCTGTATCACTCACCATTATTCCAATAATAGTTTTTTATAAAAATGAATACCGTACAACTTGTGCCTTAGAGTGAGTCTATTCACTGATCCTAAAATGATATAGGTAACCTTGTATTAATTTTTTGGATGTGTATAAAATCCACATCAATATAAGTTTTAAATTGGTGCTATATGGAAGGATTTCATCCTCCACATTTATCCTAAAAACTACAACCACGTTATTTGCATTAGATGCACCTAGATAACTAATAAAGTAAACCTCAAAAAATAATATATTGCAATCACATTTAGAGGTCCATAAAAAGGTTAGGTTTGATAAAGGTATTTATAGAAGACCTAGGGTAGAATAATCATCCCCAAGAAGATAGACTCATATTTTGATAGTTTCTATGGCCCATAACTATAATCCACTTACTAATCCTCTACTTTTGACCAATCAGCTAACTCAATCCCAAATTTGGATAATTGGTTTGGCTATCAATGTTACAAGAGTAGTGCATGATCTTCTTATAAACCAAGAGAAATATATTCCTTATTTCTCTCCTTCAAGAGGAAGGACTATGAAACAAAATTTAAATGCTTTCAAATCCACCTTGGGAATCCTAAATATAACTCACAAAGACGTGGCTTATAGAATTTTTCCTTTCAATTTGCAATAAGCAGCCTATGACTAATTTTTTAATATTTTATATGGGTCAATTACAACCTGGATGGAATGTCAAGATACCTTATTATCCTAATTTGGTCAAATTACTAGTGAAAGTTTTATCTATTAATACTTTATCAAAATTATATGAGAGACCAATGAACTAATCCAAGAATTTTAAGCTTGGCTTCAAAAGATGTATAATAAATTAAAGTCTAACTATTAGCCTAAAGAGTCATTAGCCATTGAAATATATAAAAATATCATAGATTCAATGATTATTGTATTTATGCATAGAGATATTAGCATTGATACTTTAACCTTAGCTTACACTAAATTAATTTATGTGGATAAATAATTATACCCTCGGTTACAATCATTACCTCCACTTAGTCTTGGACCTATCTACCTAGCTTTTAGCCCAATGCCCAATGTGACCTAGAATGTTATGGCACAAAACCATACCTAGTGTACAATCAATTACTGCTAACCCATGTTTCCTAGAATCAACATCCCAATTTATTGAATAATTCCACTTATAACCATTAGAGCCATAGTCAACCTTTTATACCAATTAATATCACTTACATAGAAAATAATTCTCCTAACTCAATTATGATAGATATGGAATCCATCTAAAATATGGTACATAAATTGAGTAATAAGTTTTTCAACATTTATGAATGCATGGGAAATAGAAATATAGACACCCCATTTCATCCATAACTAGATCTTGACCATACTTTAGACTTAATTCTACCAAACATTACAAATTAACCTTAGGAATCATTGAACATCCCAATATTGGCCATGCATCATTCATCATGCTCAGAATAATGTTAAGGCATCCCTATTTGGGTTAATAGCCCATACATAATAATAACCTCTCATGGATTCATCCCCAGTCATATTGTAACTTAACAAATGGTAGTTTGGCCTATGGACCCATTAAATGGAGCACTTGATCAAGTCTTAAAAGAGATAAAATGCTAATCAAAATGAATCAACTAATTAAACCATATTAAATACTTATATAAATTATCCATTTATAATTAATTGATATCTAAAAATAGTATTTCCAAAAACCAAAAAATAAATCCTTTTCATCATTGCCTTTATGAGTTGTCAAGCTCTTCAAAAATATCTAATTTGAGAGCCATGCTTATTAATTGAAAATAATAATTACATGACAAATTTTAACTAACTAAAGTTATCCTCAACTCACCTAGGGTTAGTTTTAACTCATTCCATGTTTAAACTCAACCTTAACTCACCTTGAGTGAGAGTTAAATTTTGGAGGATATAAATACAAGGCCATACATATTGGTAAATATGATATTTTTGTGTAATGTTATTATACCCAAATATATTCAAAGCCCATTTCATGTAAATTTATTATAGTCGAATACTTTTGAGAAATATTTCAAGTAGTTTTACCATGCCACATTCATAATCCAAACATCAAAGCCAAGGTGCCAAAGAGAGAAGGAACAAATGGAGATTCATTTTTAAAGACTTATTGATGTGAAAAATTGATTAAGCAAATTCAAAAATCCATTTGGAGTTACAAAGAAAGTAAAATAATGATTTTTTTTGTGTTCTAGTTGTGTTTTCATTTGTATGTTTGTTACCTATGCTCCCCCTAGTGTCTAGGGTAGAGGTGTTAGTGTTTAGTGTGTTATTTTGATTTTCTTTTGTTAGAATAACACTATAATAAGCTCCCATCTACATATTCCTTATTCACATGATGGCATGCCTAGTGGGACCTGCACCCCATAAAGTTCTCCCCAATGTATTTTAGGACATCCTCATAATAATTTTCATGTCAAAATCTAAACTTATTGATAAAAAAGTGGAAATTGAACATTTATAGGCATTCGATAGGAAATCATGATTTCATTCTATGTCATTACATTTTTAATTTCTAGAATCATGATATTTCATAATATCATGACATTATAATTGTGATATTGCCTTAATTATTATGATGTTTCTCCGACTATTATGATATTGCCTAATCATAATGGTTTTCTATTAATTATTCTATTTTATAGGAAGAACTATGATTTTTCACAATATCATGACTTTACAGTCATGGTATTACCTTAAGTATTGTGATATTTCATTAATTATTGAAATATTAACCTAATTTTAATGGTTTTTTACTATTTTTTTTGTTTTATAGGAAGAGTGAGGACATTTCTCAATATCAAAACTTTGTAGTCATGGTATCACCTTAACTATTGTGATATTTCACTAATTATTTCAATATTTAATTTTCCACTAACTATTTTATGTTGAAGGGTAAGTTGCGATATTGTATTGAGAATTATGATATTGTCTTAATTTATATGATATTACTTTAAGAGTTATGATTTTATGATAACACTCTATTTTGCAAGTAGTTGTGCTATTTCTCTATGTTTCTATGGTTTTGCACTCTGTGTAAAACTTTTGAAACCCAAGAGCTAATTTTCACTAGTCACTTGCCCACTTACAGTTTGATTCTAAGCACAAGCACCTGCTAACATATTTTGTAGAATCCAAAGACCAAGATAAGTCATTTTTTTACACTATAAGATTAGAACCCACATTTAAATTTGGTGTTTTACAGTCATTTACTTGAGTCATTTTTCATTTTTTTCAAATTTCTCAAACAATTCCAAGGGACTAAACTTCATGACATGTTTCATTTGGTGATATAAAAATGAAATCAAACTTTAGTTAAATGATCATAAGAGTTTTTATTTTTATGTTTGTGTTCGATGTTTTTTTTACAAGCCAAGAGTTGCATGTATGCTCTCCCCTCATCCCCTTTAGGGAACTTGGGTGATAAAAAATTATTGACTTATTACATTTGTCACTTTGTCTAAAATTATGGAAGGAAAGTGTCTAAGGACATCCCCAAAATTTGAGTGATTAGGGTGACCCTAAAATGACCCTAAAATCATTATAAATTTCTATTTTATGAATTTTTGCTTGTGGGTGGGAGTTCATCTCCTCCCCATAGGTTCTCTAGGGATATATTCACCCAAAAATTAATCTCCTAGCATAACTTTAACCCTAATCCATGGTATGGGTACATAAATTTATTATGACTTACTTAAATTCTTGTATGAAAGGTTAAACAAGCTCTGTTAATAACATACTACCTTATAACATATGTTTAACTCAGACATCACACTACACTAAGAAATTGATAGATGTAGTGGTTGTGAAAATGATAATACATTTTCACAATAATATGGTTAACATAGATCCAAATGACATGTTTCACCTTTTTGTTAATCATACATATGGAAAAATTTATAAATGAATAAAAATTGATAGTTTAGACAACCCCACGTGCTTAGGATATACTGTCAATGTAGGGTGAGTAGCTTGAAGTTCCATGTCATCATATAAACTCTTAAGAGAAGAGGGGGTATAATAACCCTAATTTTTCATGTTTTTTAAAATTTTTTATTAACAACTTAAATTTCTTTTCAAGATCAAGTATATAGATACAATATTACATTACAAAGCATCCTTGTCAATTTTAGGATTTAGGATGTTACACTTAGGTGTTTATGTTGTTTTTTCTTTTTAATTACATGGTCTTAAGTTAAAACTATTTGTTTTTCATACCACATGAAAAATGAGTCATGTTTACACATCACTCCTTTGTTTGAAGAGGCATTATCCCATCCATTTAACAACACACATTTGCTTTGGTTATTTGTCAAAATGTTTGTGTGTGTCACTTGTTTGAAACAGGCATTGTTATGTTATCCATTTCATTCAAAGTCTTATGCCTTAGAGTATTTTAAAAAACCATTTTTCATACCTTTATAGAATCATAATGTTGTTATGTTGCTTGAATTATTTCAAAGACTTTTTGCTTTATATTTTAATTAAAATCTTGAATCAATGTGTGTCTTCTTGGTCTAAATCTCTGGTATCGTTATGTCATCCATATTGGTCTAGCTTGTTTTCCATTAAAGTTAAGTATTATAAATAAAGTTTGAAATTGGTCTTGAAAATTTTAGATTCAAGAATTAATTGGTTTATGCTTGTGCCTTGTGAAATTTTGGCTTAGGTGTTTAACCTTTCACTTTTGAGTTGTGAAACTTAGACTAATTCCTTGCTTCATTTAAAAACTATTTTTGTGCCTATATTTTTGAAGTGGTATATATTCCATGTGTCTAAATTAAAATATATTTTTCTAAATGATAAGTCTGTGTGTAATTCCAAATGCTTAGTTTGATTCAAATGGTTTCAAATTTGTTAGATTAGCCTATCTTATCTTTTAGACCTAGTATGTTTCAAAGTCTAGATTTTGTGCCTTGTTCCCAAAAGACATATAAATTTCCTTTTGTTTTAGACCTAGTGTTTATTTAAAGTCTAGATTTTGTGTTATGTTCCCAAAAGACCTATTAAATTATTTTTTATTCTTAGACGTAGTGTGTTTTAAAGTTTAGCTTTAGTGCCTTATTACTAAAAGACCTAGCAATTTCCATTTATATTAGATATAGTTTTGTTTCAATTTTATCTCTTGTGCCATATTTTAAAGTGTCCTAGCACCTTACTTATTTATTATAGACCTATTTTTTTTGAGCCTAGATTTTTGCCTTGTTCCCAAAGACCTAACAACCTTTTTCATCTTTAGACATATATTATATTTGTTTTATACACTTTTTACCAAGTTTGGCATTTGGTTTTACCTATTCACTTGACATTTTTATGTTAGACATTTGACATTAGACCTTTTAGACTAATTTTATCATTTACCATTTTGGAGAAAAAAATCCATCCCTATACCAAGTTTTTGGACCATGTTATACAAAGTTTGAGCCATTTATCTCTCCCCTCATCCCCTTTAGGGAACTTGTGTGATAATAAATTATTCACTTATTACATTTGTCACTTTGTCTAAAATTATGGAAGGAAAGTGTCTAATGACATCCTCAAAATTTGAGTGATTAGGGTGACCCTAAAATGACACTAAAGTCATTATAAATTTCTATTTTATGAATTTTTTCTTGTGGGTGGGAGTTCATCTCCTACCCATAGGTTCTCTAGGGAAATATTCCCCCAAAAATTAATATCCTAGCATAAATTTAACCCTAATCCATGGTAGGGGTACATAAATTGATTATGAATTAATTATATGCTTGTATGAGAGGTTAAACAAGCTTTGTTAATAACAGACTACCTCATAACATAATTTTAACTCAGACATCACACTACACTAAGAAATTGACAGATGTAGTGGTTGTGAAAAGGAATATAAATTTTCACAATAATATGGTTAACATAGATCTAAATGACATGTTTAATCTTTTTGTTAATCATACATATGGAACAATTTATAAATGAATAAAAATTGATAGTTTAGACAACCCCACTTGCTTTGGATATACTATCAATGTAGGGTGAGTAGCTTGAAGTTCCATGTCATCATATAAAATCTTATGAGAAGAGGGGGTACAATAACCCTAATTTTACATGTGTTTTTAATTTTTTTATAAACAACTTAAATTTTTTTTCAAGAGAAAGTATATAGATGCAATATTACATTACAAATCCTCCTTGCCAATTTTAGGATTTAGGATGTTACACTTAGGTGTTTATGTTGTTTTTCATTTTTAATTACATGGTCTTAAGTCCAAACTATTTGTTTGTCATACCACATGAAAAATGATTCATGTATAGACATCACTCCTTTGTTTTAAGAGGACTTATGCCATCCATTTAACATCACACATTTTCTTTGGTTATTTGTCATAATGTTTGTGTGTGTCACTTGTTTTAAATGGGCATCATTATGTTATCTATTTCATTCAAAGTATTATGCCTTAGGGTATTTAAAAAAACCATTTGTCATACCTTTATATAATAATAATGTTGTTATGTTGCTTGAATTATTTCAAAGACTTTTTTCCTTATATTTTAATTAAAATCTTGAATCAATGTGTGTCTTCTTGGTCTAAATCTCTGGCATCATTATGTCATCCATATTGGTCTAGCTTGTTTTCCATTAAAGTTAAGTATTATAAATCAAGTTTTAAATTGGTCTTGAAAAGTTTGGATTCAAACATTAATTGGTTTATGCTTGTGCCTTGTGCAATTTTGGCTTAGGTGTTTAACCTTTCACTTTTGAGTTGTGAAACTTAGACTAATTCCTTGCTTCATTTAAAGACTATTTTTGTGCCTATATTTTGGAAGTGGTTTATCTTCCATGTGTATAAATTCAAATATATTTTTCCAAATGATAAGTCTATGTGTAAATCTGAATGCTTAGTTTGATTCAAAGTGTTTCAAATTTTTTAGATTAGCCTATCTTATCTTTTAGACCTAGTATGTTTCAAAGTCTAGATTTTGTGCCTTGTTCCCAAAAGACATATAAATTTCCTTTTGTTTTAGACCTAGTGTTTATTTAAAGTCTAGATTTTGTGTCATGTTCCCAAAAGACCTATAAAATTCTTTTTTTAGACCTAGTGTGTTTTAAAGTCTAGCTTTAGTGCCTTATTACTAAAAGACCTAGTAATTTCCAATTATATTAGATCTAGTTTTGTTTCAATTTTATCTCTTGTGCCATATTTTCAAGTGTCCTAGCACCTTACTTATTTATTATAGACCTAGTTGTTTTGAGCCTAGCTTTGTGCCTTGTTCCCAAAGACCTAACAACCTTTTTCATCTTTAGACATAG
The DNA here is from genome assembly GCA_037957365.1 of Torreya grandis. Taxonomy (NCBI): domain Eukaryota; kingdom Viridiplantae; phylum Streptophyta; class Pinopsida; order Cupressales; family Taxaceae; genus Torreya; species Torreya grandis. Next base: position 1,355,288 of record JARHVA010003360.1, read on the forward strand.
ATTATAATTGTTTTATACACTTTTTACCAAGTTTGGCATTTGGTTTTACCTATTCACTTGACATTTTTATGTTAGACATTTGACATTAGACCTTTTAGACTAATTTTATCATTGACCATTTTGGAGAAACAAATCCATCCCTATACCAAGTTTTTCGACCGTGTTATACAAAGTTTGAGCCATTTATCTCTCCCCTCATCCCCTTTAGGGAACTTGTGTGATAAAAAATTATTCACTTATTACATTTGTCACTTTGTCTAAAATTATGGAAGGAAAGTGTCTAAAGACATCCTCAAAATTTGAATGATTAGGGTAACCCTAAAATGACCCTAAAGTCATTATAAATTTCTATTTTATGATTTTTTTTCTTGTGGGTGGGAGTTCATCTCCTACCCATAGGTTCTCTAGGGAAATATTCACCCAAAAATTAATCTCCTAGCATAAATTTAACCCTAATCCATGGTAGGGGTACGTAAATTGATTATGAATTACTTATATGCTTGTATGAGAGGTTAAACAAGCTTTTTTAATAACAGACTACCTCATAACATAATTTTAACTCAGACATCACACTACACTAAGAAATTGACAGATGTAGCAGTTGTGAAAAGGACTATACATTTTCACAATAATATGGTTAACATAGATCCAAATGACATGTTTCATCTTTTTGTTAATCATACATATGGAACAATATATAAATGAATAAAAATTGATAGTTTAGACAACCCCACTTGCTTTGGATATACTATCAATGTAGGGTGAGTAGCTTGAAGTTCCATGTCATCATATAAAATCTTATGAGAAAAGGGGGTATAATAACCCTAATTTTACATATGTTTTTAATTTTTTTATAAAAAACTTAAATTTTTTCTCAAGAGCAAGTATATAGATACAATATTACATTGCAAATCCTCCTTGCCAATTTTAGGATTTAGGATGTTACACTTAGGTGTTTATGTTGTTTTTCCTTTTTAATTACATGGTCTTACATCCAAACTATTTGTTTGTCATTCCACATCAAAAATGATTCATTTTTACACATCACTCCTTTGTTTTAAGAGGACTTATGCCATCCATTTAACATCACACATTTGCTTTGGTTATTTGTCAAAATATTTGTGTATGTCACTTGTTTTAAATGGGCATCGTTATGTTATCTATTTCATTCAAAGTATTATGCCTTAGGGTATTTAAAAAAACCATTTGTCATACCTTTATATAATAATAATGTTGTTATGTTGCTTGAATTATTTCAAAGACTTTTCTCCTTATATTTTAATTAAAATCTTGAATCAATGTGTGTCTTCTTGGTCTAAATCTCTGGTATCATTATGTCATCCATATTGGTCTAGCTTGTTTTCCATTAAAGTTAAGTATTCTAAATCAAGTTTGAAATTGGTCTTGAAATGTTTGGATTCAAACATTAATTGGTTTATGCTTGTTCCTTGTGAAATTTTGGCTTAGGTGTTTAACCTTTCACTTTTGAGTTTTGAAACTTAGACTAATTCCTTACTTCATTTAAAGACTATTTTTGTGCCTATATTTTGGAAGTGGTTTATCTTCCATGTGTCTAAATTCAAATATATTTTTCCAAATGATAAGTCTATGTGTAAATCCAAATGCTTAGTTTGATTCAAAGTGTTTCAAAAATTTTAGATTAGCCTATCTTATCTTTTAGACCTAGTATGTTTCAAAGTCTAGATTTTGTGCCTTGTTCCCAAAAGACATATAAATTTCCTTTTGTTTTAGACCTAGTGTTTATTTAAAGTCTAGATTTTGTGTCATGTTCCCAAAAGACCTATAAAATTCTTTTTTTAGACCTAGTGTGTTTTAAAGTCTAGCTTTAGTGCCTTATTACTAAAAGACCTAGTAATTTCCATTTATATTAGATCTATTTTTGTTTCAATTTTATCTCTTGTGCCATATTTTCAAGTGTCCTAGCACCTTACTTATTTATTATAGACCTAGTTGTTTTGATCCTAGCTTTGTGCCTTGTTCCCAAAGACCTAACAACCTTTTTTATCTTTAGACATAGATTATAATTGTTTTAAACACTTTTTACCAAGCTTGGCATTTGGTTTTACCTATTCACTTGACATTTTTATGTTAGACATTTGACATTAGACATTTTAGACTAATTTTATCATTGACCATTTTGGAGAAACAAATCCATCCCTAGACCAAGTTTTTGGACCATGTTATACCAAGTTTGAGCCATTTATCTTTTAGACCTTGTTTTTAAAAGTTTCTAGAACTCTAGACCTTATTCATGGAATGTTAGTCATAAATTTTGATATGTCTCATTACACTCATAATGTAGCCATGTAAAATATATTTTATGATAACATGGCAATGAATGATGAATTTGTTCAAGACCGTTATGGTTATGATGTAGTTTGTGATACAGATCCTTCTCTTCCTTTAATTGCTCAATTTAGTGAATAAAGTTAAGATACACTAGCCCATTATTCTATTAACACACCTCCATATTCAAATCAAGACCAAAATGAAACCATGTAATACCTTGATAATATACCATCAGTTGTAGAATAATCTCAATAATCACTATATTATATTACTATGCCATCAACATATGATCCATATTTGTTTGGTCATCACTTGCTTGAAAACAATGACAAGGTTTTAGTTAGATTCATAGAGGTAGGGGCCAAGTTTCTGGCAGACTTTCCCCATGAAAATTTACCTAGTTTAGTTAGAGTGTCTTTAAACATGCCTTATAAATAAACCATTTAACATGCCTCTACTAGCCATTCTCAAGTGTTCATTTTAATGTCATATCATGACCTAAATATTCGTATAAAAGGAAAAGGTGTTATTGAGGACCACTTTATAAAAATATAACAAGCATATCAAACCTATTTGAATCTAACATGCAATTTTAATGATATGAACATGCCAAACATGCCACTCATAGAGCTCACTCATTCAAAAAGAGCATTAATCAAGTTGAAAGGTCAAGATAATTTTGGTATAGACCCATTTGTTCAAATTACTTAAGTTAGTGACATGTAAAATATCCCATCTATTAAATAAGTGACTATGAATGCTACACAAACCAATGTGCCAATCATGGTAGATAACACATAAGTGTATTCCAATCTAGGCCAAAGTGGTTTAACTACACTAAAAAATAGTCCAACACAACATGTGCCTTTAGTTAATACCATGAGTGGTTCATAATAATGAAGGGAAGGAACTTCTATGTTCCAACAAAAATAAGATACTTCTAATCCCTAACCAACTAATTCTTCAAGCATTCAACCATAATGATTAGGTAGTCAAGCATTGACTAGTGCTTGCCTCAATAAAAAGTGATGAATGTTACTCCACCTTAATAGGCGATGACTAACATTCCACAACAACAAAAACAATCTAATCTACCATCACAAAAAAGGTCAAACACTATGCCACCTCAATAGGGGACTATAAATGGTCCACCTCTATAGGTAATGACAAACATACCTCTATATTCATATACTAATGTACCTTTACAATCATTAATATTGTCTAATAAAAAACATATGTCTATTGGTCTAATAAAATTGTTGAATACCCAACAAGCATCTAGTTCACAATAGGTGTTCATACAATAAATAGGTACCACTATCCAACAAGTATTAATTAGTCAATAATGGAATTTTATTCAACACATTCCATAGATCCAAATATAGGGCCTTGGTTTGTGACAAGTTCTTCTTACTCAGCTAGGTTTGATTAGTCAACAACAAGTCCCTACTCAACCTCATCAGGTACATTATTTTACCCATATCCATATCCTTCCATCTCAGGCATAATTCTCTCAAAATGAAGGATATATATCAATTCCAAACAAAAACATCACTTAATAACATGTATAATTTCAATAACCACATCTAAATCTATGAATTCATATTCTTTGTTAGTTCCCAAATCAAACCAACATTTCATAAACCATTCCTCCATTATACCCTAGTCAAGGTAATCCATGTTTGACCACCCAACCTCCACTTTAGCCAAATTTTCCATCTAGTTTCTTGGCCCAAGAATTTTAGAAAATGAAAGATATGATTTTTACCATTAAAATAAGGAAATAGACTGAGAAATTCAAGTTATATGATGTGTGTTCATACCCATTTAATATGGAGTATTTGTATATATCACTTACTCTAAGATATGAACGACCAAAATTTGATAAATATAAGGGTAAATGAGACCCTAAGGATCATTTAACAAAGTTATGTATTGTTTTCTAGGTAGTGTCCTATAGTGACATTTACTTGCTCCTTTTATTTCCTTGAAGTCTAGAAAAACAAGATTTGGAGTGGTTCCTCAAATTTCCAAAGAATTTCATATATGATTTTGACAACCTCTCTAAAAAATTTATGCAACATTTCTCGTACAATCTCAAGCATGATATTTCATTTTTATATTTGACTCAAACCAAATAGAAAGTTAGTGAAATCCTTAAAAATTATCTATAAAGATAGAGAATGCTTTCTATTCACTTCACCCATAACTTACTAGATAAATAATTGGCCACTGTGTTTACTAAAAATTTTCATAGTGAGATATCCTATCATCTAGAGCTTTAGTGTGCACATACTTTCAAAGATATCATTGACAAAGGTTTTCTAATTGAAAAAGTCATTATTAACAAATGGATTATCAAGTTAATTTCTTTTAACCAAAACTAAGATATAGGTCAAGATCAAAACCATAACCAAGTCCAAGTGCAATCATCGACACTAGCTTAGGCCAATAACTATGATATTTCTAAGCAATAAAATTTGAATAAGATTTTTTTTGCAAATAGAGTAACTAAGTCATGCCATGACCAAAGGGTGCAAACACTATCTACTAAACCCATGACACAAATACAACTTATACCTCACCAATAGCTCATTCATCAAGCATAACCTTCACAATTACCTAAAACATATACACAAACACAAAAACCATTACCTATAAAATCCCCTCCTTTATAAAGGAAACCCACTCCTCAAGTATTTTTGAACCTTGGTGATCCTATAGAATTATTGTTTCACAATCTATCCATCATTAATATGATTAGCTGGCTAATTCTAAAGTAGTATCTCAAGGGTATTTTATATCTAGATTATTATCGAGAGAAGATTTATGTGAATAACATAATGTTCATGGAAAAAATATATGTCATCATGTGAAAATAAAAATTCTCATTGAAAATATGTTGGAAAATGGGGAGATTACATTGGATAATAGAGCATCCACATCCAATCAGAACTTGCATATCTACCAAAATCCTTTTTGTAACCTAACAATAACAATCAACAATAATAACAATAATTAAGGCTAGAATAAAAACAATAACTTCAAAACCAGTAACAATGTTAGAAGCAACAATAAAAACATTAACTAAATGAGAGGAACTAAGGCTTGAATGATCACAACAACCAATAGACTTACAACATAGTAGCACATGACTACACTAAAGTTGTAGGTCATATTACAAGAGGTCATGTTTCAACCATCACCAATAATCATAGACTAAGTCCTAATAGACTAGGACCATTTTTAAATAATTTTAATCAACTCATTTATTCTAGTAATCCTTCATTAACCTGGGACCATAAACAAGTGCAATAATAAACAAGGATTATTATTTTAGGATATTATACTTATAACTCATGATTGCCTTGTGACCCCAACCAAGTGCATAGATAATCAATACTTATCCTATCTAACCCATCTCCATAATCATTTTATAGAAACAATGGTATTGTATCCAATCAAGATTATGTAATCACAACTCATAGTTTTAAGACTACCATTCTAGGCCCATAACCTCCTCCTAGTGACTTGATCCAACCTATTGTGCTAGTTAGGAACAAGCCATATACAAATGTTAAATAAAGACCATATGACATTGTGGAATAACTTCAAAAGACACCTACATAAATATCCATTTTATTTTTGTTTGTATGTCTATTATCCACAAAAACATTTTAACAAAGCTCCTAGGCCAATCCCAAGTTTTGAATGACATAAGCCCAAATAAATTCCAAGATTTGGCTACACATTTATCCTTAGGCCAAAAATTAACCTTTGAAAAAAGTGATATGTCATCCTTTGGCCCTCTCCATAACAATCACCTATATATTAAATTTTTCATTACATGAAATAAATTCATACATGTCCTCATAAATAATGAATTGGGCCTAAGTATTGTGACTCTAAATCTCATAAATAGTTTTGAATATACAACAACAAATTTATAGCTAGAAATAATTACTATCAAGGCCTATGATAATGAATTTTGAGAGTCACAAGGCACCATAAGCTTGCTAGTTATCACTGGGCCCTTAACCCATGATATAATTTGCCATGTAATAGGCCTTGGCCTATCTTACAATTTGATTTTGGATAGACCTTAGACACATGAAATTAGTGAAATCCATTCAACATTACACCAGTGTCTCAATTTCTCTCATTCAGGCATGGAGGTCACCATTAATGGATATTTTCAGCCCTGTGAACATTACAAACATTTGGACGTTGAGTATAAAAGTTACAACTACCACTTTATCCTAGATTTAGTTACCAAAAGGGATAAATACAAGGAAATACATGTTTAATTTTTAGAGGCCAATTGCATAGACCCAGATAGCCTTGATTTATATTCTCATATGCCTCCTCTTAAAATGTATAATCATTTTACATCTCAGCTAATAGACCAAGACAATAGTTGACCCATGATGCATTTCACATTACCAAACTTCCATAGCACCCCAAGTCCTATGTAAGACCTAAAGATAAATAACCTTGTCTGGAATGGCAATGAAAAGTGAAAGGCAAACTTCATAGTCCAAATACTATCATTTTTACACAAGCCATTAACCAAGAAGAAGACCTAGTTGCCAATGATGAATAATGGTTATAAAATGAAAAATTAGCTGATTTATACAAGAGTGCCAAATATCAAATCCCTAATAGGATCATGGAGAACCAAGCCTATGAAGTTGGAGGCCTCAGGTTAAATTAGTAGGGAAATCTTGAGCCAATTTCTATAAAGAGTTTAAAAGAACCTATGGTCTTGGATTTAAACCTCTTGGGGTGACCCCATGTACCTTATTCATGTTCCAATGCTAATGCATAGTGACGACAATGCTGATAGAGAAGTTGACTCTGATCATAGAATTTATGAAGACCTTACCAATACTAGCCTATTTTATCCACATACCATTTGTACCATTACCCTAATTATCTAATGTAACTCACTTTATCTAATCACCCTCAACTTATAGCCTATGATTAACAAGAATCCACAGTGATTATAGATGAGTTTGATAATGATAAGGCCTTTTGATATTTTCTAGTCCTAAGAGAACATTCTATTAGGAGACCATAAATAAGGTTTCTTTATCAAACTAGATCCTATAATCTAATTTAGAGATTAGGTGAACATCCTTAACTAAAAATAAAATATTAAAACATTGAGGTCCCAAAGTGGAAACCTCTTTGAGGTACTTTTGGACTAAGGTAAAAGTAAAGAGAAAGAATAGTCTTTTGGTGAAAACCTATTTGAAGCACCATTAGATAGGGGTGTTCATCTTTCCTCAAATGAAGCTCAGGAGACCACCAATAATGAACTTGTTATTTAGTCCAAGTTTAATTTTGCATAACAAAATTCCTTTGATAAAATTGCCTAGGAATTTCCTATAGTTTTTGTAACATGGCCATTACTACCATTGGGAGTTTTAGATTCATATTTTTTAGGTGAGCTTCAAGAACTAGTCTAAATAAAGGACTTTACAATTCTAGGCTAATTCAAATGATTACCAATAATTTTGGAAGATGGCTCAACTCTCTTAGTAGAAGATACTATGAAGGTCAACATTGGGCCTACATATGACCCAAAATGGATCAAACTAGATGTGTCTCTCACTGAGGAGGAACATGAAGTATTTACAACCCTTCTGAGGGAATTTTTTCACATATTTACTTGGGCCTATTCAAACATGCTAGGTTTGGACCCTACCTTGGTTATACATCACCTTATTGTACATCTCGATGCCAAACTTGTGAAGCAAAAATTATGCAAGATGCATCGTCATATTATTTTATTAGTACATAAAGAGTTGTAAAAAATATTAGAATTGAGATGCATCTGATTGATTGATTATTTAGAGTGGATCTTAAATCTTATGAATGATAGAAAGAAGCTAGAAGGAATTATAATATTTAAAAATGTAGATATATCGACAAGGCCTACCCCAAGGATGACTTTCTTATGCCAAATATTGACATGATAATTGACTCCACATTAGGGTATGAAATGCTTTCACTAATAGATGGATTTTTAGAATACAAGTAGATTAGGATCACTATATAATACCAAAACAAGATAACATTCACTACTTCATGGGGAATTTTTTGTTATTAAGTTATGCCATTTGGTCTCAAGAATACTAGGGTCACTTACTAAAGAGCCATTACCATCATATTTCATGATATGATGCATGATAGTTTTGAATACTATGTCGATGACATATTTGTTAAATCAAATACCTATGTTGATCATCTAATTTCACTATGAATAATATTTGAGAGGATTCATAAATACAAAGTTAGACTCAATCCCAAGAAGTACATCTTTGGCGTCACTTTAGGAAAATTGCTAGGCTTCATTATCTCTTGCAAGGGAATTAAAGTTGATCCTACTAAATTACATGACATTATCAAGATTTCACCACATTCTAATTTGAAATACTTCCATCATTTTCACTACAAAATTCAATCTATTAGGTGATTCATTTCACAATTATCCAACAAATTCCATCCATTTACACACTTATTGAAGAAAGGTATCACATTTTATAGAGATGAAGTCTACAAGAAATATTTTCAATGTCTCAAGGAATATCTTGCTAATCCACCTATTTTATTACTACTAATTCTAAAAAAATCATTTTTATTATACCTATCTACCAGAGATAAAGCCATTGGGGCCTTTCTATCTTGGCATGATGATAATGGAAAAGAACATGTCATGTACTATTTAATCTATATACTAGTCATGTATGAACACAACTAATGCCAATAGAGAAAGCTTATTTAGCTATGGTATTTATATCTTAGAAGCTATGGAATTACATGCTTAACAATAAGACCATAGTTATTTCCAAGGTAGATCCACTCAAGTATCTAATTTCTAAGATAAACTTACAAATCCACATGGATAAATGGATCATAATTCTAAGGGAGTTTGAAATTAAGAATGTCAACCACAAGATCGTAAAGGGATAAGTACTTTTAGATTAGATTACTAAAGTTCCCCTTAAAAATACCAAAATACTTACTTTTCAATTCTTAGATGAGTCCATCATGACCATCATTGAAACACCTCTTTAGAATCATCACTAGAAGTTGTATTTTTATGGATCGTTCACATCACATGGATTAGGGATAGGCCTATTATTTATTACACCATGGGAGAATATTATCCTTAAAACATTATGTATCATCTTTCATTGTAACAATAACATGGATAAATATAAAGCACTCATTTCAAGGCTTTATCAAGAAATATAATGGAAAATTCAACATCTCATGGTTTATGGTGATTTTTTGTTAATCATCAATCATGTTACTAACCACTTTCAAAACAAAGATGACAAGTTGGTGCCATACAAGGCCATAATTGACTCTCTAAAATAGTATATTACTAACATACAGTTTGAACACATACCAAGGGCCCGTAATAGGATAGTGGATGCTAAGGCCACCATTAGTTCTTTGATCTGCCACACAGATAAGGAAAGATAATATCAATTCTTCATTAAAACTATTCTAGTGCCTATTCATGAACCTTCCAAAATCACAATGATATATGATATTTTTTCCCCCATATCTATTTCATATTCATACCTATTTAACTAAATTCATGACCATATCATGCCACTAGACCTATCACATAAACAAAAGAAAACCTCTACCCACCAAGCCTCATAATATACCTTACTTGGCCCAACCCTTTACCTTCATAGCTTTGATGGAAATCTACTTTGTTTTTTAAATTTAGTAAAAGAAATATTATCATTATGGAAATTTCATGAAATATTATATAGATCGCATTCCAATGGGGCCATCCTATCCAAAAATCTCTTTCATAATGTAGAGTAATTTTTACTCTACATTGCATTCAATTATTTGGTCGAGCACTACAATTTTGGTTCCTACATACCTTGGACGTAACGGCAAAGTTTTGGAGCAGAAGGTGGGTTCATTTTTGCCTAAGTGTCAAAGTGCAGTGGAAGCTGCCAAGTGTCACTCTCCAAGTGTGGGTCCTCTTTACTCCTCTTTTGTTTCTTTCATTTCATTTTGCCTAAATTTTTGAATGGTAGTAGAGCCTGCCAAGTGTCACTTTCCAAAACACAGAGCCGACTGAGCCCCTTTTTGTAACTTTTGAGAAGGCTACATAATGTGCCACATTCCCAGTAGAAGCTAAGCGAAATGTACCACATGTCAACATCCACGTCTCATAGAGGCACCCACATTTCATTCTATTTTTTGAAAAAGACTTTTAATGAGCTAAGTAGCAGAGAAAGTGGAAAGTGTCAGGTGGCAGTCGTAGAAGGCCCAAAACCACCTTTTTAAAGAAGCAATGGAAGTTACCACGTGTTGGCATCTAAGATAATTTGGTTCAATGCATGGGTTCAATACTTTGGTTCAGCATAGAAAGGCATCATTTATTTTTCTCAAGTACCAAAAAGTGGTGGACACTGCCAAGTGTCACCCTCTGAGCCTATTCTTACTCCATCCCTAGAAGAAGTGGAATACACCACATACCCTTAGTAGGAGAAGTAAAAGATGCCATGTATCTTCCTAGAAGCAACAGAATGCACCATGTGTCAACTTCTAAGAGACCATCTTTGAGCCTCATTATCAAATAAAGATTTTGGTGGGTCCTAGATGTTACTTCAAAGGTTTGTAGAAGTGCCAAGCATCAACATACAAAGACTACCACGTGCATCCATCCCCTCCCAAAAAATTTCCCGAGTAAGGGATGCGGTGGATTTTGTTTTGTTAAAACTGCAAGGTATCAAGGGAGCAGATTGTGATAGGGGTCAAAGGTGGAGCTTTTTTGGGAAAAATATAGAAGAAAGAAAAAAGTGACAAGTGTCATTCTCCAGTTCCTTCTAGACCATAAAGAGAATTTTCATAGATTGACTAAGTGTCCTCATCCATTTCAACATAACAAAGTGTCCATCTATCTGTTACAGTGAAATGGAGGGAAAATTGGCTGGAGTTAATTTGAGTAGATGAAACACTTCATCAGGTAGATTTTTGGAGCCCCAAAAGCATTGAAGGTGCCCTCTATTTGTCCCCTCAGAGTGAAGGATGGAGAAGATTATGTGGGAAAGATAATGGAAGGAGTGATCCAAGGCTATAAAAGAGGAGAATTATAAGAAGGGGGGAATTCCATAGTTTTAGACTTTCTATAGTTCTTGACCAGTAATATCATTTGCTCTTGTCTCAATTTTCTTGAGTTGTAATGTTGATGTAACTGTGCATGTTTTTGTACCTTTTATGTGGCTGAATGAATTAAGAATATTTGAACTCCATGCCTTGGTTGGTGTTATTTGTATCATTTTCAAAGTAGTCTATACTATAGATTCTTTGGAGTTGTGATTAGGATTGTCATTTGCTTTTGTCTCATTTTCTTGAATCAAAAGGATTACATGACTACACGTGTCTTCTGTGCCTGTTATATGATTGGAAGATTTTGTTCAAAAGATTGAACACTATGCCTTTGTTGTATCTTAACAAAACAATCCCCTATTATGAGTCTCTATTTCTGTTATTCTAATCTTTTACATTGATCATGCACTTGTCTACTCTTAAATGTAATTGAATCCTATAATAGTCTCACTGTGCTCAGGTTAGGATTAGGATTACACTCAGGCACATCACCATAGTTAGGTTTCATTTCCTACATTTTTCATTTATGTTTAATCTCCTATCCATTTTCCCCAACACCCAAGAAAATAGAAGAGACCAACTTCTGTAAAATCTGGAGGTTGTTTCAAGCCACATTGTCCCACAACTTGAAACTTCCCATTGTTGATTGATTAAGATCAAGCACAATTTTAACTCATCAATAGTTTTTGGCACACCTGATGGGACCGATCTTTCAATGATTTGAAGAATTTTTGGTGTGTTCTTTGACCAATTAGCCTTTGGAGATTTTATCAATGCCAAAAATGAATCTGAGTCAAATCAGTTGATCAAGCAGCCTTGGTATCATCAAGAAATCACCTTTTTGGTATGTATAATTTTGTTACTCATAGCTATGGGTCTTATTCTCCTTCATATATTTTTAATCAAGAATAAGCTTCTCCTAGAATCATGTCAAGTAACAAGGATGTAGATGGTCATGAGCTATACCAACCTTATGCCCAGTCTCCCTAATATGTCACATCCCATGTTCAATATAACCTTATTTTCACCTTCAAAAAAGCATTGCTAGGATTTAAAAAATATGTGTTAGAATTTGACAGTAGAAGAGGATATGGCCAATAAATTCCTTGTCATGTCATCCATCAAGTAAGAGACACAATAGATCTGGTTAAAAGTGAATGGGACCCCATTGAAAGGGAAAATTGGCCAGGGCTTACATATGAGATGTTAGATGTGTGTGGATTGATTGCATTTCTAGAAGAGAAGCTGAGCATTCATGAGAGACAACCTTACTAAATCTGTCAACTTGCATATCCAACACCACAAATTCCATATCAAACATATGCCACCCCTGTTCATGAGCCAAATCAAACCTGTCAAGGTCATTTCCCCAATAATGCAGAGTCTATGATAGTAGCAAGGGAAGAGGACTCTGAACCCTCACTTTCCCCTCAAGTCCCTTCCACCATTCCTCAAGAAGCTTCTTGTTTTTTATCATAGCCTTCCTCCTTATCCATTTTTAGAGAAGAATATGTTTTGGAATAAGCAAATAAGTATGCAGAAGAATATGCTCAATTCATGGTTAGTCAACAAGATTTCATGACTTTTGATGAGGAGGAAACCACCATAGGTGCCCCCCTTGATGAACAAGAGGACAAGTCGCAAGATTTTGTCTTAACTTTAGATGAGGAGGAGATCATTTCTGACTTTTTCCTCATTTTTCAAGAAGATATGGAGGAGCATGGACACTCCCTTGATCAAGTTATTGAGACAGGTGACACTATCCTTCAAGAAGGCTATGAACTGGCCAAATATGAAGAAGATAACTTTGAGACTCAACTGAGTATGTAGAGGGAATGCCAGCTTTCAGATTTATCCTTTCAAGAGGATGAAGTCATCAAGGAGCATGATGATGCAATAGAGCTGGAATTTGAAGGAGACAAGCTGAAAGATGATGGATATCAGAAGGCACAGAGTGAAGAACCAACAGCCATCGATTTCTTGATGACCCATGATAGCATGAAAAACTAGTATTCAATAGGTTTTCAAGGACAAAAAGAGCTTATGGATGTCAAAAGCATGTTTGACTTAGACTCGTTCGAATGTAGGTAGATTTGAGTGGCTAGTGCAGAGGACATTCCATCAAAGACATACCTATTGCAATCACTAGTATGGAAAGATAAGTTGGCTTGTCATAAAGAAGACATTAGAAAGTTCATTTTTGATCCTAGAGGGAAATAAGGATGATTAGTTAATGTAGTTAGGAAGTTTTCCATTCCCACATTATTTTGTTTTCTATTATTTTCCTACTTTTCTTTTAAAATAAGCATTTTAAACGCAGAGTTGACATCTTAGAAGTTTTAATTCTTTAAAATTTTGTCACATTAAATGCTTCCCCAAATCTTTCAAGATTTCTAAGGTACCTTGCACCACAACTTGCATAGTGTGTCCACTTCGTTGATTTCCAAAGATTGAGTAGGATTTGCTAACGGTCACCCAAATTTAATGTTATTTGGGACTTGATAGGCCCATAAATATCCCTCAACAAGTTTCAAAGTTTACAGACTCTCAAGCATTCCTACACCTATGAAAAATCTTGCTCATTGTGACTATTAGCACCTAAGTCAAGTTTGTTTCAGCAAGCATGTTCTATCTTGCACAAGACTCCTGCACTAGGTATTATACAAGAGATATAGAGATGGTGGGAACATCATCTTCAAAACAAAGAATAGGGACACTTGGGTATCTTGACAGGTTACCGGCTAGCAAATCATATTCTACAACTCTCATGCAACCATCAAGGAGCTATTCAAGAACCAAAGTCTTGGGAGTCGAGCAAACCAGTGACCCTTCAAAAGTAAAGGACTATGCAGATGGAATTGTTGACCCGATCTTGCAAAGAGCTAGTGGCAGGAACCTAAGAGAAGGGGCACACCAAAGGTGTCTATAAAGAGCCAGAGAAAGGCAATATGAGACATTTGAAATGAGGATATGAACCTCACAACTAGCTCAATTCATTATCCTAGCCATGTATCCATGCCCTGATGTGATTAAAGTATGCACAAACTTGTTCCATGCACAATCTTGCACCATTCAACAAGGCCCCTTCATGCTACAAATCACCCCACAGGCTATCAAGGACATGCTAGCCCTACCTTAAAATAATACTGCCACCTTCCCCACTATTGACAAGATGTAAAGGATGTGGGTAAATGTTAACACTCAGACAAGGTTTTTGAGGTCTGAGTTACAAATGGCTGATGGTGATTTAATGATACCCATGCTCCCTACATCAAGAATGTAGTTTGCACCAGCTAGCCAAGACACGCTGTCAATGATGGCTCTTATCTTTGGCATGAAGGATGACATAGTGGTATATGCAGATCAAATGGCCATCCTTTTTAGGCTAAAGATGGTTGACAAGACATAGGAGTACTGACTTGACTTCTTAGAGCACATTCCCTTTTCGATGGTGGAGCAGCTAACCTAGTTTAGGTCAAAAGGGGTATTCAGGTATTCCTCCTTTTTATTCCATCTTGTACTGCATCAGAACCCTGACCTTTTCTCCCAATTTATGAATTTGAACCTATATGACCTAGCTTTTGACCCCTAAAGAACCATTCTCGTGTCTGCGTGGACACATGTTTTATCAAAAACTAGTGACCCATATGATTTTTGGGAACTATTTGTTACCCTTATTCTTCATTGCCTTAGCCCCAAGCCTATCATAAATAGGTTATTTACAAGTGTCACGAACCTCCTAGTCAGTTGCCTAATCCCATGTGACTTCTATTTTGGGTCCCATCACATGACCATAAGGGTCCATGGATATTGTGGAGAACCAGTGTTACTACCAAAGACCTTAACTCTTAGGTTAGCATTCCTAGAAGTTGTCAGGTAGGTGTTGATAGTTGATAATGAGTATGGCTTTGAGAAGAAGAAAAGGAAAATGTACAATCTCCCATGGATGATAGGCAACATAAGACTAAAAGCAAGAGAAGTTGAGACGGTGCTACTGAGGAAGTTACCTTCCTGGGGTTCTTATTAGTCAAGGACAAATGGGTTTATGACCCAGCTGATTACATAGATTTTGTGGTGAGGACCAATAGGATTGGGGCTAGGATTACACATGAAGGCTGCCCTTTTTGGGAGACCAAGAACAACCCTGCAAAAGATGCCCCTAGTCTCTATGTTAAACTAACTAATTTGCCCCTACCACAAAATAGGCCATGGGAAACCTTCTATGACAAACAGAGGGATTATGATCCCAAAGTCAGGATGACTTCTGGTTTGAGAAGGATGTTGAGGAACAAAGGTTGGGATGCAGAGAAAATTGAGGCCTATTGGAAATATACGCAAGAAATTTCCCAAACCACCCATTATTTTGGAGGCTTAGATTTAGATGAAAGATGGGAGGAACTCTGGGATGAGTGGCATCCCTCCCTTGCTTTTATCCTAGAAATAAGCCAATTATCGACACTCGAGGTAGAGCAGGAAGCTAGAGCAGGACCAAGCCAACAACCACTAACCTCAGAGTAAGCTACAATTGCCATAAAACAACAAAAGAGTGTGGTGTCTTCACCACCAAGAGCCTCCCCATCATCAGGAGTGATTTAAGTCCCTAGTTCTCCATAAGCACCACCATTAACTATAGAGGTGGAAGGGAAACAAATGCAACCAGAGGTAAAAACACCTAGGAAGAGAAAGAGGGTGTAGATTCATTTGGATTCAGAGGAGGAAGAGGAGCCTTCATAGCACCCAGTGCAGAGCACTACAACTTCCCCTTAGGTAAGTATTAATTCCCATCCTCCCTCTCACTCTACCCCTTTCCTTGTTGGCATGGTGACTCCACCTAGCCAAATGACACCTCCTGCCACTGCTGCCATCCTAATTTCATAATTCCCCCCATCCTTAGCACCTTAGGCCCTAACACTTCCCCATTTCTCCCCCTTTGTTCCCATAAAGATGCCCCTACAACTCACCCCTAGCCAACCAATGTCTATCCAATATGGCCTACCACAAGGGTTTCCTTTTGTAGGAGGGAATATTGCATCCCCTTCCACCTTCCAAACATAGACCAATGCTATTAGGAAGGCAAGAGAGGCCCAATTAGAGAAGAGAATTAAAGAGAATAAAGCACCAACTATCCCACATCTATGGTCATAGTTTGACCCTATTTAGTAGCAACTGATGGTGACCCATTTGTCACCTAATGTCGACAAGCTGAGTGAGCAAATGTAGCTAGAGGACTATATGATGAACACAGTGGCCATTGACATGTCCCTGTTCAGGCCCCAGGATAGAGTTAAGCTACTGATCAAATCCACTTCTATGGTAATAAAAGATTATCTGAAGAAATTAAAAAGACTACAAAAGATGGAGGCTGATTTGGACAAAGAAAAGGCAAACTACAATAGTTTGGCCAAAGAAATAAACAAGAAAGACAATGACATAGCTAGTCTGCATAAACAATTGCAAGATACTATTTCCCTCTAGACTCAATGGGTAGTCTAGGCCTAAAATGATTCATTGAAAGTAGAGCTCGCACTTGTAAAATATGTAGCAATAGCCCTTAGGTAGGAGAATGTAGCATTGCAGGGAAGAGTCAAAGGACTTCAGCTACAAGTTACCTAATCACAATAAGGGCTGTTGGAGGAGCGAAACAAGGCTATGACTTTTCAATCCTAGTTTTAAGCTGAGAAACAAAGGGCAGTGCAACTAAAAATTGAGTTGGCTAATAGGCCAAGAGGTGTCAAAGTAATGCAATTGGTGGAGGAGCTCTACGAGTCAGTGTGGGAGAGAATCTCTTTAGAGATTATCCAACTTAGACCATTTCTCACCTTCCTACCCAACACACAGTAATTATGTGAGAGGGTGGAGAATTTAATGTAGAACACTCTAGCCATGATCTCTAGAAGAGTCACAAACTCCCATTCATTGTTGTAGAAGCTCTATGACACAATGGATGCAACATTTGAAGTTGCAGGGATCCCTAATAGAATGGCCACTACGAAATGGGTCAATGAAGTGCTCAGTTGTGAACTCATGGCCAATAGTTTCAAAGAACATCTCAAATTCATGAAAGAAGGCATCGGTGAGATGAGACAGCATATTGAAGATTTGGTGTAGCTAGGCCTTCCTTCTCTATTTCTAGATGCAAAGATGGTGCTGATGGTGGACCAAATTGAACCATCATTGCTCACTGAATAGAGGGATCAAATAGTTTTCTAGAGCTTGTGAGATGATTCCTCAGTCTCAAAATTCAAAGCTATCCCAGTTCCTATTTCCCAACTACAATTTAGACTAAAAGCCATGGTCTAGATCCTGTAAAACTTTTCACACAAGGATATCATTAACCTTGATCTGGCTTTCATTAAATTACAGAACAAGTGAGGGTTATCTAACCATGAGTGGTCAATCTACCAGACAACACTTTTAAAGCTGTGAAATTTTGAAATTTTAATCTAGTAGGAGGTGGAGTTTTCTTTTTGAGCAGGCTCAAAAGTCCTAAGGGTCACCAGTAACTATAGAGTAATGTTTACTCTACATTGCATTCAATTGTTTGGTCAAGCACTACAATTTTGGTTCCTGCATACCTTGGACGTAATGGCAGAGTTTTGGAGTAGAAGGTAGGTTCATTTTTGCCTAAGTGTTGAAGTGTAGTGGAAGCTACCAGGTGTCACTCTCTGAGCGTGGGTCCTCTTTACTCCTCTTTTGTTTCTTTCATTTAATTTTTACTAAATTTTTGAATGACAGTGGAGCCCACCAAGTGTCTCTTTTTGAAACATGGAGGTGGCCAACTGGTGTCCTCTGAGCCCCTTTTTGTAACTTTTGAGAAGGCCAAAAAATGTGCCACATTCCTAGTAGCAGCTAAGAGAAATTCACCCATGTGTCAGAATCTACATCTCATAGAGTCACCCACATTTCATTCTATTTTTTGGCAAAGACTTTCAACAAGCTAAGTAGTAGAGAAAGTAGAAAGTGCTAGGTGGTAGTCATAAAAGTCACTAAACCACCTTTTTAAAGAAGCAATGCAAGTCACCACATGTCAGCATCAGAGAGACTTTGGTTTAACACCTGGGTTCAATACTTTGGTTAAGTATAGAAAGGCATCATTTATTTTGCTCAAGTACTAGAAAGTGGTAGACGCTACTAAGTGTCACCCTCTAAGCCCCTTCTTACTCCATCCCTAGAAGAAGTGGAATACGCCACATACCCCTAGTAGGAGAAGTGAAAGATGCCATGTATCTTCCTAGAAGTAGCAGAACACACCACATGTCAACTTTTGAGAGACCATCTTCAAGCCTCATTGCTGAATAAAGATTGTGGTGGGTCCCAAATGTTACTTTAAAGGTCTGTAGAAGTGCCAAGCGTCAACATACAAAGACTACCACATACATCCATTCCCTCTTAAAAATTTGCTTAAGCAAGGGATGTGGTGGATTTTGTTTTGTTAAAACTACAAGGTATCCAGGAAGTGGATTACGATAGGTGTCGAAGGTAGAGCATTCCTAGGCAAAATATAAAAGAAAGTGGAAAGCACCAAGTGTCATTCTCCAGTGCCTTCTAGACCACAAAGATAATTTTCATATATTGACTAATTTTCCTCTTCCATTTCAAAATAATAGAGTGTCTGTCTATCTGTTACAATGAAATGGAGGGAAATTAGCTGGAGTTAATTCAAGTAGATGGAATAGTTCATCAGGTAGATTTTTGGAGCCCCCAAAGCATTGAAGGCACCATCTGTTTGTCCCCTGGGAGTGAAGGACAAAGAATATTGCATGGGAAAGATAATGGAAGGAGTGATCCAAGGCTATAAAAGAGGAGAATTGTAAGAAGGGGGAATTCTATAGTTTTAGACTTTCTATAGTTCTTGACTAGTAATATCATTTTCTCTTGTCTCAATTTTCTTGAGTTGTAAAGTTGATATAACTATGCATGTTTACGTGCCTTTTATGTGGCTGAATGAATTAAGAACATTTGAACTCCATGCCTTGGTTGGTGTTATCTGTGTCATTTTCAAAGTAGTCTATACTATAGATTCTCTATATTTGTGATTAGGATTGTCATTTGCTTTTGTCTCATTTTATTGAATCGAAAGGTTTACATGATTTTATGTGACTTCTACACCTCTTATGTGATTGGAAGATTCTATTCAAAAGATTAAACACTATGCCTTTGTTGGCATTCTTTGTATCTCAACAAAAGAATCCCCTGTTGTGAGTCTTTGTTTCTGTTATTCTAATCTTTTACATTGATCATGCACTTGTCTGCTCTTAAATGTGATTGAATCCTATAATAGTCTCATTGTGCTCAGGTTAGGATTAGGATTACACTTAGGTGCATCACCATAGTTAGGTTTCATTTCCTAATTTTTTCATTTTTGTTTAATCTCCTATCCCTTTTCCCCAACACCCAAGAAAATAGAAGAGACTAGCTTCTCTAAAATCTAGAGGTTATTTCAACCCGCATTGTCCCACAACTTGAAACTTCCCATTGTTGATTGATTAAGATCAAACACAATTTTAACTCATCAACACATACCATGGATGTAAATGCATTTACTCATGTCAAAAGGTGTGATAACTATCAATAATATGCTAATCTGATTCATTCCCTCTCCAAAACACTAAACCCAATGCTTACACCATGTCCATTTGTAATATGGGGACTTGATCTCATTGGTAAGATTAACCCTACCTCATCTAATGGCCATAAACACATCCTTATTACTACTAAATATTTTGTTAAGTGGGTTGAAGCTATACCCCTCACTTACATGACTAGAAAATAGGTTTCCAAGTTCATCGTAAATCACCTCATCTATTTCTATAGTATCGCATTCAATATTTTATTTAATAATGGTAGATCATTTAAGATCAAAGATGTTAAAATGCTTTATGCCGAGTATAGTATCAGTCAATATTTTTATACCACATATTACCCATAAGGTAATGGTCAAGAAGAGGCATCTAATAAGACCATTTTCAACATATTTAAAAATATTTTCAATGATGTTGGATACGATTGGCACCTCTAACTATTTTACACCCTATCAACATATCACAGTAATTACTGCACTCCCATAGGAGCAACACCATATTCCCTAGTTTATGACACTAAGATCATTCTTCCCATTGAGGTCGAGTTACCTTATTTGTGTATATCATTGAAACATGTCCTAGAT
Source organism: Torreya grandis (assembly GCA_037957365.1). NCBI lineage: Eukaryota > Viridiplantae > Streptophyta > Pinopsida > Cupressales > Taxaceae > Torreya > Torreya grandis. The sequence goes on from JARHVA010003360.1 coordinate 1,375,917, forward strand.
GATGAATATTATATATTAGCTTGCCTACAAGATCTAGATTTACTTGATAAAAAACATATGGCCATTGTCAATAGCCTTCAAGCTTACCAAAATAAATTCCATAGCCACTATAACCAGTGGGTAAAACATTGATAATTTTAGCTTGGTTATCTTTTTCTCAAATAAAACCAAAATAATATCATAGATGAGAAGAAGGGAAATTTCAAACCCAATTGGATTGGCACATATATCATTATTTCAAATTATGGCTTTAGAGCATATAGGCTCACTACACTAGATGGACATTAACTTGATGAGTTGATGAACATGATACACCTCAAGCATTACTTCACTTGAGAGGCTTGGATTATTGTCTGTGAGGTGTATTCCTATTAAATCATAATATTGTCATTTTGTTTCTAACATACCCAATACCATTCTACCATACCTTCCCTTTTCACCAAAGTTTTTATTACTTTCCCTCCCCAACCCTTTGACCTTATTTCCTTTCCATTATTTATTACACCACCTTTAATGAGGGGATTCATATCAATTTTTAGAATTTGATTCAGTATTATAGATAGAGGTAGTATCTTGGACCAATATGATAGTGGTTTGGCAGTTGTATCCTTCATTTGTTATTTCATTTTATTCTGAGTGTTATTGATTCTAATATCCTTTAGGAAAATTAGTGTCCAACTTTGTGCTATTAATTATAACCACATTTGTTAAAATTAGTATCATTTACCTATCACATTTTTACCTAATTTTAACCACCTATGGGAAAACTAGGAACCACACCTTTATCACACGTTGTAATATCACCTTTCCATTCCTATGTCATACTATGAAATTTATCTAATCCATGAACTTGATTCTACCTAGTTGGATTAATCCACTATAAGGCTGAACTATAGTGACTTGATCTCCTCATGGAACTATGTAGGTAGTGATAGATTTAATTTGAGATCATCTCGATTACACCTTTGCCATGCTTTAGTCATTTTGTGAGAAATTTAAAGTTTGAATACCTCATTATTTTGTGAGTTGGAATATTGAGTATCTCATAAATATCAATCGAGTGTAGATGGTTTGAAAATTTAGAGAACATTTGTAAAATATCTATAAAAATAATGAAGATTGTCTTAGAATATCCATGCAAGATATATCACCATCAAATTTTTGGGATAGGCCTTTTTTTTAGTATATTTCTAAACCACCTTGGGATTTTTCCTCTTATTTGTGGGAGAACTACATCAACCTGAGGTTTTCATAGACCAATTAGATAGAACTTGGATACATGGGGTATCTTGAGTTAGCTTGATTGTACCTTTTTTTCATTTTGATCAATTATTTACCTTAAGGATCTTGGGACCCCTATCTATTTCATGAGTAACCACTTGTAATTTAGCTTCCCCGATCCTTACTAGCTCTAAAAATTATGCTCTTTCCATTTTATGATTTTCTATTGTGTGCATTGTGTATTCAACTTTGATACATTCATGACCTCTAGGCTTCATCTTATGCTCTCATCATTTTGTGAGACCATTTCCATATTCCTCTAAATCATCACTCATATTTACTTATCATCAATTTTATTTTATCCCATATCCTAGGATAACTACATTTTTATTGAATTTCATGTTGTATCTTACATCAAAGGAACTATTTAGGTAACGTCCACTTATCTTTTGCATCTAGAGTCAGCTCGAATACCCCTTTCTTTTCTTCTATCCCCCCATTTCATTTGTTTGTTTCAGTGTCTCCTATAACCTAGGGGCAATGTTTGTCATCTTATTTTTCCTTATTAACCTATAGCCTAGGGGAAACCTTGTGTCATTTTTTTTGTCTTCTATTTGCACTAACATTACAATTAACCATTGTTTGTGTTTGTTTTACTTTTTTTGTCATTATTTTATTTTGTTCTATCTTTTTTTAGTTTCTTGATATTTTGTTATGTTTTTGTTTGTTTGTTTGTTTGCCTATTTTTTTACTTTCATTTTTGTGCCTTAACTTAGTATATCTACATTCATTGGGTGGTTCATTGTGACTTATACTTAAATCCATCCATATTAATATGCCAACATTGTCATTATGAATTTTATCATTGGTGCATTACTTTCAATTATTTATTAGATCTTGTGTTGGTCCTTATCCAAATTAATGTAAGTTATCATTATGTTTTATATCATGATACATACGATGATGTGCTACAATAAAAATAATCTCAATAAATCTTACAAGCAATGATTTTATGGTACTTATCCTTGGTCACCTAAAAAATTTCCAGTCAATCCAAATCATTTACCAAAAATTGAGTAATTAAATCATGAAATAATTTAATCCTTGATAGTTAGGATGTGTATCTCCATATTATCAGGTTACCCAAATTCATTTTTTTTGCTATTTACCAGATTACTCTTGATCCATAAGTATGAATTTGATATGTAATCCCCCTCTTCCAATTTTCCATTTTGCTTAATTACTGTACCAATGATTATAACTACCTTTGGGTAAATGATTATGTTTTGATACAACTTGTCATGAAAATGAATATAACTACCTTTGGGAAAATCATTATGTTTCACTTTATCTAGATGTTAATGATTATAACCACCTTTGGGAAAATCACTATCTTTATCTACTTAACTAGGGCACATTTTCATTATGATAATGACTATACCTACCTTTAGGGAAATCATTATCTAAATCTTCCCAACTATGTCATATTTTCATTTTGATAATAATTATAACCACATTTGGGCAAATCATTATCTATATCTACCCAACTAGGGCATGTTTTCATTTTTCTAATGATTATAACCACCTTTGGGTAGATCATTATCTATATCTACCCAACTGGGGCATGTTTTAATTTTGCTAATGATTATAAATAACTTTTAGAAAATCATTATATTTTTAACTCACTATGCTAATGATTATAACCACCTTTGGTCAAATCATTATTTTTATCTACCCAAATGGGGAATCTCACTATGCCATTGATTATAACCACCTTTAGGCAAATCAGTCTTCCCCTGTTTTCCCATTTGGTCCAATAATTTTCTTTCTTTTGAGGGATCAATCACCGACCTTTATTGATTTCTCCCTTAAGGGGGCATATCCATCACCTGTTGATGTATTAGCCATACATGACCTTTTAATTCTTTGAGAAGATGTTAATTTTACTATAGCTTGTAATACCTTTCCTAACTAGGGAAAATTATAGACACCCCATTTTGGCCACAACTATGTCTCGACCAGAATTCATATTGATTTCTACTAAACATTGAAAATTAAGCCTATGAATCACTAAAAATATCAATTTTGATTGTGTGTCATTCATCAATGCTCAAAACCATGTCGATGCATCCTTATTTGGGGTAATAGCCCATACACAATAATAACCTCTCATGGATTCAACCCCAGTCAACTTACAACCTAACAAATAGTAGTTTGGCTTATCAACCCATTAAGTGGGGCACTTGATCAAATCTTAAAAGAAATAAAAATATAATAAAAAGGAATCAACTAATTAAGCTAGATTAAATGATTATATAAATTATCCATTTAAAATTCATTAATATATAAAAATGAAAATTCCAAAAATCAAAATATGAAGCCTTTTCATCATTGCCTAATGAGTTGTCAAGCTCTTCTAAAATATCTCAAAATATATACTTTAAGAGTCATGCCTAGTAATTAAAAATCATAATTACGTGACAAATTTTAACTCAACTAGAGTTATCCTCAACTAACCTAGTATTATTTATAATGCATTCCATGTTTAAACTCAACTTTAACTCACCTTGGGTGAGAGTTAACTTTTGGAGGCTATAAATACAAGGCCATAGCTATTGATTAAAAAACTATTTTTCTGTAACCTTATTTTGCCCAAATATCTTCAAAGCTCTTTTGGTGTAAATATATTATGCTCAAATAGATTTAATAAACCTTTCAAGTAGTGTTACCATGTCAAAGTCATGAGCCAATCACTCAAGCCAAGGTAACAAGGAGAGGAGAAAATGGAGCTTCATTGATAAAGACTTCTTGAAGTAAAAAACTAATGAAGCCACTTCAAAAATATAGTTAGAGCTACAAGGAAGGTAAAAAATGATTTATTTTGCATTATAGTTTTGTTTTAATTTTTATATTTGTTACATATGCTCTCCCTAGTGTCTAGGCTAGAGGTGTTAGTGTTTAGTGTGTTATTTTGATTTTTTATTGGACTAACACTATACTAACCTCCCCTCTATTTATTCCTTATTTAAAATATGTGGATATAAATATTATCACAATAATCAGGATTATGGTTTACATAGATGAAATAGGCCTTCCAACAGGTTTGGAAATAATAAATAACATTAGGTTCTAACTAACAAGATGCCTAATATCAACATCATAAACATGGCTCTTTTAAAATAGTTTCAAGTACATAAAACCATGAAATATATGGAACTAAACTATATCAAGTTATGCACTATTGTATAAATTTTATAGTAGGAAGTTTAGAGGCAAGAAAATTCCACCATTTAGTAAGAACCATCTTCATCAAATTATTTGAGCAACCCTTGCACGATTATATTTTTTGACACTTATGATTTCCCTTTCTTAGGGGAATATGATAATGATTACGAGGATAACATTGATGAGGTTTAATATTTCTATAAATATCAATAGGTCATGAATAACTATAACCTAAAAATCAAGTATCCCATGACTTTTTCAACACCTCCCAATAATAGTGTTACTACTCCTGATCTGAATGCTAACACAATCCACCCAAACAAGAAAAGAGAATCCACCTCCACCTAGCAAGGATAACAAGCCTCATCCTAATGAAAAATATTATTTATAGAGCTTATAACATCAAGGTAAGGGAGGATATAATATTTTTGAAGATAGGAAAAACATTAATGCCAATAACAATTTTCATGAGCTAGCTCAAATCATTGAATAAAGGGAGCTACTACTCAAAGTCCCAATAAGGAGGACTTCTAAAAAATCTAAGATACTTCATGCAAATGTAATGATGTATATATATATACTTGAGGTACCATCATTCCTATTAACCATTTTAATGTTCAACAAAAATGTACACAACTACGTAGTTGATTCTGGGGCATCATCCAATGTGATGCCTATGATTATTTATCAAAATTTAGGGTTGACTCTTGATAATAAAAAAGATTTGTACTGTAGTTACATAAATCCTTAGTACCATGTGTCATAGAATTGAAAAATGTGTGAATATGTCTATAATTATAGCCATGTGTGTAGTAGACTATTGAAATCTTAGTCATTGACATTCTATAGGCATATAACTTACTACTAAGTTGAGACTGGTCAAAAACATTAAACAAGTACATGGACATGAATTTATCCCACATGTGGCTACCATATAAAGGGGTGCCAAATAAAATCATGGTAGAAAGGGATCCCAAAATTAAATACTTAATTATTGAGTACAACATCAAGAATGATCAAATTGATATCATATTGACACATGTAGGCATGTATACTTTCACCATCAAACAATAATTATATAAACAAGAATTTGAAGGTCCTTCTTAACTATGGAATTTACACATCAATTGGACTTCTTCCGAATAAGGTTCTAGTGTGGGCATGTCCCTAATAGATATATAAGGTAAATAATACCTAGCTATTTATAGGTTATAGTTCCCTTACACCAAAAATAGGGATGAGTATGAAGCCCTAATCTTAGGCATGCAATTCACATTAAATTACAATTCCAAACAACTACTAATGTTTTATGGCTCTAAATTATTTGTAAACTAGATAGTAAATAAGTACCAGTGTAAGATTGTATGCCTAAAGAATTAAACATTAAGCTTGAAACTTCATCAAATGTTTTAAGGCATTTGGCATCAAGTGTTGTAAATATTGTCATTGATGTCAAAGGTCTATAATTATTGGTGATAAATGCCCCATTGCATTTAATGGTGTTTTTAATATTCATATATTAGATCATGTGTGTTAATATTTACTTAATATTAATGAATATATTTTTGGTTGCATATAAGTCAAAATCAGGCCCATGGAGAATTCAAAGATTTATGGGGTAAAAGATAAAAGAGGAATGGGATGCATTTTATCATGAAGATTCATCTTGAGGAATTCTAAGAGTCACCATGTGAATACAAAAGAAGGTATGCCATATTTTTCCATGAAGGGACACTTTGGGGAATATGAAAAGTCATCAAGATAAAGACAAAAGAGGAAAGGATGCATTTGCTTATGAAGGGTCACCATATGAATTTTCAAATACAAGGATATGAAGGTTCATGTAAGTTTGGCACCATTTTCCATGAATATTGAAGGGTCACAAAGGGTGAATGCCAAAGTTCATTTGGAAAGCCATAAATAAAGGCTTGAGAAGCCATTTGTTATATGCAAGAGAGTGCATGGTTTATATTTGTGTTCAAAGAGAGAAAAGTAAGAGATATTGTAGATTTATATCATTTTTGAGTAAGAAACATTGATACATAGTTGTGTTTTATACACAAGAGGGGTTGGTGCTCCTGTGGGTTGGTACTCACAAATCCTTATAAGTGGTTGGTGCTCTTGTAGGTTGGTGCTCACAAATAGTTATCTTGGTGCTTAATAAAGAGGTTGGTGCTCCTACAAGTTAGTGCTTATGAACTTTGTAATTTGAGTTGGTACTCATTAATATACTTGATATTGTTTTCCATGGATTTTCCCACTTTTGATTTCCATGTAAAAATTTGATGTCTCTCTCTCTCTCTTGTGTGGTGCATATTATTGTTTGAATTTTATTACATATCTTGAATGTGTGCTAAGTGGTTAAATAAAAGGAATTTGATTAATAAATAATATATCCATTCACCCCCCTCTTAGTATATTTCACACTTAATAATTATTATCAAAGTATGTTCCTTTTTTAAAAAAATTACAACTTAAAGGTAGATCGAGAAAGCACGATGGCTGGATCACATGAAGGTTTTTATACAAATAATAAAAATTTGTTTGATGGGAAAAATTATGTTTTTTAGAGCATAAGGATGAAGACTTATTTTATTTCCCTTGGATTCAACATATGGCAAGCAATGGTGGAAGAATATGAAGAGCTACAGACACTTGTAACTACTCTAGTATAAAATAAGGCAAACAAAAATAATGCTAAAGCTTTAAATGTTATTTTATATGGTTTATGTGAATAAAATTTTGTTAAAGCTATGTAATGTAAATTTTTTCATGAAACTTGGGTAAAACTTGAGAATATTTATAAAGGTGATGGAAAGGTTCAACAAGCTAAGCTTTAGACTTTTAGAATATAGTTTGAGAGTTTGAAGATGGAAGAGGAAGAAAATATAACAAGTTATCTTTTATGGGTTGATCAAATAGTTAATCAGATTCAAGGTCTTGGAGAAAATTTAGAATAATCAATTATGGTTCAAAAAGTTTTGAGATCTCTACCATTGAGATATGATGCAAAAGTTTCAACAATTTGAGAGATGAATAATTCAGCCAAGCTAAAGATGGATGAGCTACATGGTATGATTACAGCATATGAGATGTAGACTGAATAAGAGAAAACCTCAAAGAGAGAAGCTTCTTTTAAGACATCAAAGAAATAAAAGGCTAAGATTCAAGAATCAAGTGACAGTTTTAGTGATGATGAAGATGACACTGGAGCTCTATTCATTTGCCATCTGAAAAAGGGCATAGATAAATATCAAGGAAAATTACCTTTTAAATGTTTTAATAGTGGAAAGATTAGAAATTTTGTAGCTAAGTTCCCAAATAAGGGTAATAGTCACAATGAATAAGGAAAGTCTACATAAAAGAAGAATTTCAAAAAAAAATTCAAGAAGGGATTCAAGAAGAAGAGTTTGTATTCTAAAGATCCTAGCTCAGTTGAAGATAGTGGAGTTAGTGATCCAAAAGAAGAATAGATTATATTCATGGCCATACATAAAGATGCCTCTCTAAGAAAAAGTATAGATGATAAAAAAGAAGAATAGGATGAATCCAAAGTGAATCTGGAAGGAGAACTTGTTTGTGCCTTATAAGAGTTAAAAGCTCTTGAAAAGAAGAATCAAAGATTAAAGATCTAGATCAAGAAAAATGAAAAGGAATCAAAGGAAATAATTTAAGATCTACAAGCACACTTTGAAGAATCTAAGAATAATAAATAAGATCTAACATCATAGTTAAAAATAGTAAGTAAATAATGTGAAAGGTATGTTATAGAAATTGCTTCTTTAAAAGTAAATCTTGAGAAAACAAATAAAGAAATTAATGATAGAGTAGTTAATAATTCAAAATTTAAGAATAACACTAATATGTTGAATAAGATATTATAAAATCAAAGATCAATGTTAGATAAGATAGGTATTAGATTTTAAAAAGAGAAAGGAGAGGCCACTACTTTCATAGACAAGGAGAAAGGAAAGAGCTATGTTGAAGCTCTTACAAAAGAGAAATAAAAAGGGAAGAATTTAAGAATACAAAGGAAATATCAAAAAAAGGATGGAGGGAAAAAAGATAAAAAAGATAATCATTTTAGAGATACACAAATAGGTCCTATTTTTATGGTCATTATTTTTATTGTAATTGATATGGTCATAAGAAAATAGAATGTTGAAAAAGGGCTAATAATTTTAGAAATAAGAAGGAAAGTCATGTAGAGTCAAGCAAAAGCCACAACTCATTTATTCCTAGATCATGAATTAATAAAGAGGACATAATATGTTACAAGTGAAACAACTTCAGACACATAGCCTAGTACTATAAAATTTGTTTGAGTTAGTCAAGAATGACCAAAGTTTCAAGGCTCCATTCATTAAGAAAAAAGTTTAGACATGTTCATGGCAGAAGAAACAACCTAAAAAATCTATGTTGATATATATAGCTTTGCATGAAAAAATTGTAGAAAATCCATGGTTCATTGATAGTGCATGTTTAGGGAACATGATAGAAGACAAAAACAAGTTCATAACCTTGAAGAAGATCAATGGTAGCACAATACAATTTGGAGATAATACTACTGCCAGAATTCTCAAAAAAGGTACACTAAGTTTGGATAATGGTAGAACTAAAACTGAAAATGTTTTATACATAGAAGGTCTTAAGCATAATCTTTTGAGTGTAAGTAAAATGTGTAATCAAGGGTACAAACTAAATTTTTATGCAGAAGGTTGTGAAATTATGATAAAATATTTAGATGTGTTGATTATAGATGCTCAGAGAATAGAAAATAATTTATATATGTTATTAGACATCAAAGGTCAAAGATGTTGATTGAGTTAGATTGAAGAAAGTTGGATATGACATAGGAGAATGGATCACATAAATTTTGACAATATTATCAACATCAGTAACATACAATTAGTCAAAAATATTGCAAAGATTAAAAATCCATCTGACACACTTTATGAACCTTGTCAGCATGGGAAGCAGGATAGAAGGTAGTTCAAAATAAAAGAGTAATCAACCACTCAAATGTTAGAGTTTGTTCACACTGATCTATGTGGACCTATGAGAACTCAAAGTACTCAAGGTGAGAAATATTTCATTTTGATTATTGATTATTTTTCATGTATGACTTGGGTAATGTTTTTAACAAAAAAATTAGAAGCTTTCAGGCATTTCAAAGCATTCAAAGTATTATTTGAGAATGAAACTAGTTTAAAGATTAAGTGTCTAAGATTAGATCAAGGAAGATAATTCATGTTAGATCAATTTATTAAGTTTTGTGAAAACCATGGAATAAAGAGACATTATTCAGTAGCCAGAACTCCACAACAAAATAGATTAGTTGAGCAGAGAAACAAAATAGTTCAAGAGATGGTGAGGATAATGCTAAATGAATCCAAGATACCAGATAAATATTAGAGAGAGGTAGTTGTCATAGTAGTGAATATTTATAATAGATAATTATTGAGAGTCAATAGTGACAAGAATCCTTATGAGCTATGGAATGACAAATGAACAATAGTTGATTATTTTAGAGTTTTTAGCAGTAGATGCTTCATAAAGATAACTAATGAAAAACTTAGGAAGTTTGAATCTAGAGAAGATGATGGTATATTTCTTGGTCATTCTTGAAAAATTAAAGCTTATAAATATTATAACAAAATAACCAATAATTTTTTTGAAAGTTTAAGTGTCAATATAGAAGAAGATGGAACATAAAGAATTAGTGATCCAATAGACATTCCTGAAATCATTAAAGAGGAAGATTTTGAAGAATCAGATGAAGAAGAGAAGGAGAAAAAGGACACCAAAACTCCATCCAAATATGTTTAGAGAAATCATAATGTAAGTGAATCTCAGCAAGTTAAATTATCTTTGTTATCCAAAATTCAGCTTAGAACTTTCTCAAAAGCTAGACATGATAAGCATTGGGTTAAGGCTATGGATGAATAATTAAATCAAATAGAAAAGAATGATAGTTGGGAATTAGTTCCTAGACCAAAATATCATAATGTAATAGGAAAAAAATGGGCTTAAATAAATAATTTTAATGAAAATGGAGAAGTGACCAAGAATAAAACAAGATTACTATGTAAAGGATATGCTCAAATTGAGGGAATAGATTTTGAAGAAAAATTTGCACTAGTGGCAATGCTAGAGGATATATGAATGTTTCTTACATATGTATCATTTAAAAATATCAAAGTGCTGTAGATGGATGTCAAATCTACCTTTCTAAACACGAATCTAGAAGAAGAGGTCTACATTGAGTAGCCTACGAGATATATGCAGATTGAAGAAATCATTGTATGGATTGAAACAAGCTCTTAGAGCTTGGTATACAAGACTTGATAAGTACCTAAAGGATGAAGGTTTCAAGAGAGAATTTGATGAAAATAATATCAACATCAAAATATAAGGTGAGCATTAATTGATTGTTGTGGTATATGTTGATGACATCATTTTTGGAGGAAACATTTAAAAGATGACAAAAGAATTTTTTGATAATATGCAAAAAGAATTTGAGATGTCTATGCTTGGAGAATTGTAATTTTTCTTAGGGTTTCAAATATTTTAGTCAGATAAAGGAATTTTTATATATTAAAGTAAATATGCCAAGGAAATGTTGAATAAATTTGGTTTTGAGGATTGTGCACCAGTTGGCACACCAATGTTGTATAGGAAATCAAGTGAGAAAGGATGAAGATTCACCTATTGCACATAAACATTTGTATAGATATATGACTGGTAATATTTTATATTTGACAACATCGAGGCCAAAAATCATTTATGTTGTAGGTATGGTTGCAAGATATTAGTAGCTCCAAAAGATAGTCATGTTCAGTTGGTGAAAAGAATATTTAGATATATCAAAGGGATAATGGATTATGGATTATGGTATCCCACAGGTAGATATTTCACTTTGGTTGCTTATACAAATTCAGATTGGGCAATTTGATTGGATGAAAAAAAGTACAAGTGGGTGATCTTTCTTCCTTGGTGATAGCTTAGTATCATGGTTAAGTAAAAAGCAAAATTTAGTATCACTTTCTACAGCTGAAGCATAATATATTGTAATGGTATTGTGTTATACTCAAGTGATTTGGATGAAGAAAAATTTGGAAGATATCAAGATTAAATATGATGAAATTATTTCTATTTTTTGTGAAAACACAAGTGCTATTAATATTTTGAAGAATCTAGTGATGCATTCAAGAACAAAACATATTCTCATTAGATTTAACTTCTTGAGAGAGTAGGTTGTAGATCAATAGGTTAAGATGGAGTATATTAGTACTACAAAGTATATTGTAGATATTTTCATAAAGGTACTACCAAAAGACACATTTGAGTATCCACGAGATAAGTTAGGAGTAATTTCTTTTACTTCCTACCATTGAGGTTCAGCATCAATTGAGGGGGAGCTAAGTGTTAGCTTTAGGTAGGCCCTTTTCCATTGATGTCAAAGGAGGAGAAGAACAAAAACAAGTATAGGTATATGTAAAAGTTTAGTAACAAGTGCAATAATAGGTACAGGTTGTTACAGTAAGGGGAAGTTACTGTATGTTTTTTAGATGGAAGTATGTGTATGTTTCATGATGTGGCAGTTTTAGTTTGAGGTTGCCATCAATGACAAAAGGTGATATTGTTGGAAATATTATCATTGATGTCAAAGGTCTAGTATTATTAGTGATAAAGGCCCCATTGCATTTAATTCTATTTTTAATATTCATATCTTGTATAATGTGTGTTAATATTTATTTAATATTAATGAATATATTTTTGGTTGCATATAAGTCAAAAGAGAGCCCATGGAGAAGTCAAAAGAGGGCCCATGGAGTAAAACACAAAAGAGGAATGGGATACATTTTCTCATGAAGAATCATCTTGAATAATTCTAAGAGTCAACATGTGAAGACAAAATATGGTATGGCACATTTTTCTATGAAGGGATACTTTGAGGAATATAAAAAATCACCAAGATAAATACAAAAGAGGAAAGGACACATTTGCTTATGAAGGGTCACCATATGACTTTTAAAATTTAAGGATATAAATGGTCATGCAATTTTGGCACCATTTTCCATGAAAATTGAAGGTTCACAAAGGGTGAATGCCAAAGGTCATTTGGAAATCTATAAATAAAGGCTTGAGAAGCCATTTTTTATGTGCAAGAGAGTGCATGGTTTGTATCTATTTTCAAAGAGATGAAAGTAGGATATTTTGTAGAGTTATTTCATTTGTTGAGTAAGAAACATTGAGAGATAGTTGTTTTTTATACACAATAGGGGTTTGTGCTCTTATGGGTTCATGCTCAAAAATAGTTGTTGTGTTGGTGCTCGACAAAGGGGTTGGTGCTCCTACAAGTTGGTGATTGTTAACTTTGTAATTTGATTTGGTGCCCATTCATATACTTGAGATTATTCTTTATGGTTTTTCCCACTTTGGGTTTCCATGTAAAAATCCATTCTCTTTCTCTCTCTCTCTCTCTCTCTCTCTCTCTCTCTCTCTCTCTCTCTCTCTCTCTCTCTCTCTCTCTCTCTCTCTCTGTCTCTCTCTCGTGGTGCATATTATTGTTTCAATTTTATTAAACATATTGAATGTGTGGTTAAGTGGTTAAAGAAAAGGAATTTGATTAAGAAATAATATATATAATATACTGATTCACCCCCCCTTAGTATATTTCATGCTCAACATCAAGGTCATCCCAAAAGAAAATAATTAGATAGTTGATTCATTGGTAGCATCTGTTACTAATTTGGCACCACTCCAGGAATAAAAAATGTGGAATTTTTTAATGGAATTGATCCCATTCACTTCTATCCCTAATAATGTGGAAAAATTCCAAGTGTTTAATGATGATAAATAAATTATATAATTATTGAATAGTATAGGATATTTTAAAGCCTATATAATAGATGAAATAAATATCCATCTTATGTAGACTAAAGCTATGGAAAAATAATGTGTTGTAAAGTTGAAAAAAATGAAATCCCCTTGGTCATGGTTTTCTTGGAATGATCTTTTGACAGTGACCCTTAGGTCTAGAAAAGAAATAAATGAAATAAACTTAGTCTAATTTAACCAAAGAAAACTTGGGGACTAACCAGACTCCCCAACTAGTGAATATAGGTCTAATCTATAATGAAAACAAAAAGAATAAGATGAAGGTGTTACTTATAGATTATAAGGATGTCATTGATTGGCAAAATGATGACCAGGATATCTTTTATCTAAGGGGAGTCACACACACCATCTCTTTAAGGAAACAACACAAGTTATTTAGGAAAATACAAAGACTAGTGAACTTAGTCCTAGAACCTCTCACAGAGATTCAAGTACAATGATTAGTGGATGTTGAAATTATTTTCCCAATTAGGCACTCACTTTGGGTACCTTTGTACTAGTCAAGAAAAAGAATAGATAAATTAGGCTATGTGTTAACTTCAAGAACTTAAATAGAGCCTCAAAAAAGGACAATTATCCTCTACCTTCTTTGGATGATTTAATATAGATGATGTTCTTCTTGGATGGATTCTCAAGATAAAACTAGGTATTGGTTAACGTAGAATACACAATGAAGACCACCTTCACCAAAAAATAGGGAACCTTTGAGTATAAAAAGATGTCATTCGACTTAATCAATACAGGAGCCACTTTATATAGAATGATGGATTTTACCTTTCAAGGATTGGTGGTGAAGTGCATCATCATCTACATAGATTATCTTATATTATTTTCCAATAATAAATCTAACCACGGTAGGCCATCTACATAAAGTACTAGACAAGTGCATAGGGTATGGAGTTTTTTTTAACCCCAAAAAATGCATTTTTGAAGTTATTGAAGGAAAAATATTGGGACATATTATCAACAAATAATGAATATCTATCAACCCACAACATGTCTAGTCCATATACAATATAACTCTACCCAACATCAAGAAATATTTAAAGTATTTCTTTGGCAAGATAAACTTGGTGAGAAAGTTCATTTCTAGTTTTATATAAATTAGGAAACCATTGAATGTCATGATAAATAAGATGCCAATATTGAGTATACAATAAAGGCTAATAAATATTTATAGACATAAAAATGACAATCACTCAAGTCCCATTCTCGATCAGCCCAAATTTCAATAAATATTTTTATCTTTATTCATTCTCCTTAGAACATACCATTGTTGTGGTATTGATGTAAAGGGTGGAAGATAATGATCATCCCATTGCCTTTATGACTACCAACCTAAAGGATGCATAACTAAAATATTCCATAATTGATAAGTAAATATATTCCTTGATCTAGGCCAACAAGAAAATTAGACATTATGTTCTACAAAATAATATATATACCATTGTCCATAACTTAGTCATCAAACTCACACTTGTCCAAAATGATATGAGAGAAAGGAGAGGAAAGTGGATGGCCAAAATTCAAGAGTTTGACCTATAAATTATACTAAATAAAATGGTAAGAGGCCAAGTCCTCATCCATATGATGAATCAAACTAATCCATTCATCTACATTAAATAAATAAATGCATCTAAGGTAATAGGTGGGGAATGGTACTCAGATATCATCCATCACCTACTTACATGGACATATCCTCTAGAATTGAATAGACAACAAAAATGATCCCTCAGGCTCAAATTGACTCATTTAATGATCAATAAAGTGGTCCTTTATAAAAGTAACTATGAGGACATCTATTTGAGGTGTGTTTTTAAATAGGAAGCTAAGGATATCCTAGATAACTTACATCATAATGTTGGTAACAGACATCCCTCTGGTAGTATTAAAAGTCATAAAATTATAAGGATGGGTTATTATTAGCCTACAATATTCAATGACACCAATAAACATGTAATAATCTAACACAAGTACTAGGTGTTTGTGAAGAGAGTTGAATTCTTCTATGCCTTTATATCCATTCATTGAAGGATGGACTTTTGCCTAATGGGGCATATACTTTAGTGGAGTAATAAATCCAAACTATTCCACAAGACATAATTTTATCCTCACAACTAATAATTATTGTACCAAGTGGACAAAGGTTATTTATAATAAGAATTTAGGAGCCATAGATGTCATCAATTTTTTGGAGGGAAATATAGTCACCAAATTTAGCACACCCATTTAATTGGTATGTGATAATGGTATAGCATGCCAATATGTTGAATTCATATAATGGTCCTACCACAATCAAATTTCCCTCAAGTTCTCTTTAAACCATTGCCCATAAGAAAATAGAGTGGTTGAGTCAACCAATAATAACCTGATGGATGTAATAAATAAGTCTACATAAAATAAACTAAGAGAATGGCATCTCTTACTAAAATATGAATTATGGGTAGATATAAATAGGAATAGGTAATATCTCAAGGATTCATCTATTCTACTAGTATATTGATGATAACTAGTATTCCCCATCACTCTCAAGATACCAACATATGAATTAATTCTTGAGTATATGGATGAAGATGAGACAATAAATTTTAGACTACTGATAATATTTAGATGAGCTAATCCCAAGATTTATGTCATCAGATAATGTCAAACTCAAAAATCTAGATACCATAATAATAATATTCTATTCTACTTACTATTCATCAAAATACATTAGATATATATAGGTGTTGTTAGTCCTGTGTTCAATAAGCCTAGTTCAAATAGTCACCCCATAAATTTATCTCTCATTTTTTTTAAAGATATTTATGTGAGTTATTGTAAAAAACCTCACTAACTAATAAAAAATATATCACTCACTCAATATTATAATGTACACACTAAACAATTTATTTCTAACATCCCCCCCACTTAGTGTGAACATGGGGAAAACAATATCCTATACTAAAGCTACCACCTCTACAATCTCACGATCTATATGGTTTTATTTTTTAGGATAGACAAAAACCTCTAGAATAATTTTAGAAGTGGATTACTAATAACCACACCATGATGAATTTATAATTGGTTAACCAATAACCATAATGACATTTTTTTGAATGGTTAAAAAAATCATGAATATCATGATCCTATAGTACTCTATCATATCTCATCACTATATTAATTTAGGGGAAACTATAAATAAATCATGCTCACTCATTATAATTTTTATTATGAAAATTGCCTTTATTCTTATTCAAAAACACACAACACAAAAAAATAAAAATCAAATGTTCCACCAAAACATATGGGCCTTATCATTAGTGACTAACAAGAGGCTCTAAAAACCTCCTTCCTCCATGACCTCTGACCTTCTTTAGGTCATTTATTATTACTCAACCACTAAATACTTGAAGCTCATATGCATGAGGTTTTCAAGGATAAATCCCCCCCCCCCCCCCAAATTTAGACATTGCGTACAAGATATAGTGTGTCCACGAGGAATTTCTTTTTGTTTATTCTATTGTTGTGACTTTTGACTATTGAATACAAAGACAAATTTATTTACACACTTAAAATTATTTAAACATATAAGACCTAAATAGTCATAGAGGGTTTTATATCTTTTATTAACATGGACTGAATGACTTTATTTGACATAAACTAACCTTATATTGACAAATATAGAATAAAATAATGGACTCTAGACTCAAATGATAAGCACATATGTACTAGAATAGAATAAACTCAAAAGACACATAATACCTATGTATTTTAAATTGAATGCCATATTATTATGACATAATTTTTTTTTAATCTAAACTATAAAAACATTAAAAAATAAAAAGAAATATAAAAACATAAAATTAATTTAATCTAAAAGTAAACAAAAAGGTTAAAAGGTAAACAAATTGAACACCTAAGTAAATGTAGAGATGCTAACTCTAACTCGTGACAAGTGTTTGGGCTTGGGATCAAATCGTGGTGTCATCTAGTTATAATTTTGAATTATAATTCATTGGATTACTTTATACATATATTTTATTTATTCTATGTGGTAAAACATGGTAAATGTAAGTGAAAAGAGGGTTTAAATTTTAGTATAGACAATATTATTTTTATTTTTTTTGAACAAATTGCAATGCCATGTCCAAATATAATCATATTGAATTATATCTGATAGATGTTTTAAATTTATGATTCAAACAAGAAATGAAAATTTGGATGTATGAAAAATAAAATATAAACCAATGTTATTTGAGGGTGGATGGTGATGCCAAGTATTGATAATTATGATGAAGATGTACAGTGATCAATTGTTATGTAAATATAGAATCACATGAAGACTAGATCATATCAAATGCTATAGGAACACAAAATATTTTATTTATATGAGTGCCAATCTAGGATATTGTTAAACTTGTAAGACATATGGTGATCAGTTGATCTGAGGTGGAAGAGATCACCAATTTATAAATCAAAGTAGTTATTATTTTGCCTATGATTTTCTCAAAGGAAGCTAGATAATGGAAGTTAAAACCATTACACTAAGAATTCAAACTATAGATACATCAGGTGAGGCTAAGACAAATATTATGACTACTCCTACAAATAATTTAGGTTCCAATCACAAGTCAGGATTAATGACTACTTTAATACCACAAACTATATTTATATGAGCTAATCCTCAGATTTATGTCATAAAAATAATAGAAAGTTCATAAATACAAAGAAAACATAATAATAATATTCTGTTATACTTATTATTCAAAAAAATACATTATATATATATATATATATATATATATATATATATATATATGCAGTGTTACTCCTATATTCAAGGAGTCTAGTTCAACTAATCACCCCATAAATTTATATCTCAATATATATATATATATATATATATATATATATATATATATATATATAAATATATATATATATATATATATATATATATATATATTCAGTGTTACTCCTATATTCAAGGAGTCTAGTTCAACTAATCACCCCATAAATTTATATCTCAATCTTATAAAATCTATTTATGTGAGTTATTCTAAACAACCTCACTAACTAATAACAAATATATCACTCACTCAATATTCTAATGTACGCACTAAACAATTTATTTCTTACAACTCCTTGAGATAGTTAAATTATAATGTAATGATTGAAGCATTACACAACTTCATCAAACATTAGGATATTATCAAATGATGGTTTGATAAAAGATCCAAAATCAAAGCTTTTAGGATTTCAAATGTAGTGATCCTCTAGGATAAATCACATGAAAAGAAATAAAAACATGCCAAGTTCACTCCATTATGGATTTTTAGGTATCTAAAATCCTTGAAAATAATGTATTTTAGTTGAAAGACCTCCAAGTTAAGGACCTCACCTTTCCAATAAATGCATAGTTTTTAAAACATTACTTCATGGTTGTACCAAATGGAGATGCATCATAGTGATATATAAATGGAGATTTAGAGTACGAGTAGATTATATATAATGATTTATAAATTAGATTCCATACTTTATAGATTATATTTATTGCTTTATAAATTAGATTTCCTACTTTCTAGATTAGATTTACTATTTTCTAGGTTAAATTTACTACTTTCTATACTAGGTTTCTTTTAGGGTATTTCTATTGTTTTTGGTATCTTACTTCATTGATTTCTAATTTTACCTTCTAGGTTACAAGGATTTCTCAAATAATTTCTTTAACTATATCCAAAAGGATATTCTAAAAGAAAAGGAATGATACCTAAAGGGAATAATATATTTTTGAAATTTTTGGTTCTAAAATTACTCATGTGTATTTTCCCCCATGTGTCACCATTTATTAAGCCCTAACACACACCCCATTTTCAAATTTTAAAATAGGGACCCATTATTGTAAAATCTTTATCTAGGGAGCTATGATCCTAAATATCTATGACTAGGTTATCATTCATTTGTCACCAGAGTTATTTTTATAAAATATACCTTTTCACAATCAAATTATGAAAATACAAGCTTAAACTAGTAATTTAAGTCATTTTAAAAATTGAGTTTTCATGTATTTTATTTAAATATTGACGTTCTAATTTGTTATCTAATGGAACTTATATTTTTATGTTCCAATTTCTATATTTTGGATCACATTATTAAAATCCAAGCATCATTAATATCACCTAATCAATAATCCATTATTATAGTCCATGTAGTTGTGAAAGACATCACTTTCAAATAATTTAGAGATTTGGACAATTAAAAATTTTATAATTCTTTAGAGCTATGTACATTTACAATATTTACACATTGTTAAAATGTTAAGTCTTATTGTCTCCCAAGATCTCCAAATTCACAACATGAAATATTTACATTAGAATGGAAACATGGAGGCTTCATCTATTTATTGACAAACTTAGTAATTCTACTTTCCCATGTGAAAATAGTTTTGAGCTTCCAAGTATCTATGGTTTCAAGTGCCTGATACTTATAACATTCAGGCAATCCATTCCCACATGAAATTTAAGTGGTTCTTTAGTCTACAATCCAATGATTCCAAACTCCCAAATCTCTACAATTTTGAAATCATTCAAATTATCTTGATCATGGTAACTCTTAGCCATGAAAATTATTCATTGAAAGGGATATTTATGCAATGTTTTGAGATTTCATGCTTCCTCTACTTCAAGATCAGGGCATATGGCTTCATCGTGTTCACTTGCCACTACAACACCTACTTAACACAATGAAGAGATTTAAAGGTTCAGGTTAATGAGGACCTAATAAGTTGCATTATATGGGTAAGGCATGGATAAAACATAAAGGGGAAGGATCGAAATCATGATAGAGAATCAAATCAATGAGTAATTATCAACTGTCTTAAGAGTAATGACTAGACACAAAGAACTAAGAAATAAATACCATTTAGAATGTAAGTGTACTTACCAAAACTAATTGAAACATTTAAATTGAAATTTGAATTAAACTAAAATTTAATTATCTTTATTGAAGTCACATAAATACATTCAATACTCATGCATGGGAATGATATATTCAAAATCTATGACAAGAAAAATTCACTTTAGTATTTCTCTTTTGATTAAACAAGTGCATTTTGAGCTTCCTTAATGTCAAATGAGCCCTATATTTATTCAAATAGAAACCATAAAGGAAACCAACATAATACATCAATATAATTATATCATCCAAAGGATAATAATGGTTTCTTCATCAAAATAGGGTTAGAATTTAGTCCCCTCTCCACACTCAATTACAAGATTGACAAAATATGAAGATACAATATTCAAGAAGAATGCCCTAAAATTAAAATTTTCACATTACTCAATGCTCTAAGAAGATGTTTAATCCATCCAATAATATTAATTCAAATATTAACTCTTTCTATATGCTAAGAAATACATAGATGATTTGCTACTAATCAAAGACGAAGGGCTCCACCAGGCAGTGACCAAACCTAAGGTAATGTCATGTATTGACCTATTGAAATTGTATTTGTTAATGGAACCACTATTGGAGATATAATTCATGTAGGTAAAGTCAATAATACCTCTACTTATATCTTAGGTAGGGCATTTTCAATATACCTTTGGCTTTCCTATCATGAGATCACCTATAATCAAGTCTTGACCAATGTTTGGCTTGAGTAAAACACCATAGATATAAATCTAAAGTAATGGCTTGTAAAATGTTAGAAGATAAATATAAAAGGGTATATCTCCTAAAATTAAATCATTAAAATCATACCTATATTTTTAATAGCAATGGAATTGATTATATGGTTTTCTGAGTATTATCTATGTTTAGGTTGAACAGGTTCCATTATTAGATATACTCTTGAAAACTAACAAGTTGGTGGCACTTGGGGAGATTATAAGTTCATGATTAAAATCATATATACTAAAACCTAATATAAGGCCTGAGTATTTTAATTATTACATGATGTCCTACTTATTAGATGTAGTGATGGCCATTATTTACAAACCCTATAGTCAGGAATGGAAACCCTTAGATGAATATTTGGCAAATAGGGTCAGAGAGGATTTTTATTTCATGGTAATTCATAGGTATAGGAATGAAATTATAAGGATAAGTAATGAGGTATTTCATCATAAATATCAAATAATATAGGAGACCCTGATGCCCAAACTATAAAAAAACATGACAAAGGAGCCTAAGCAAAATGGGAGATTACTAGTTATACCTAGATGTAATCATCATCTGAGTAGAAGGAATCAAGACTGCTCCTATACTATTATCATATCATGTTTCTTGTCATATATTGGAATAATAAATATCATATCAAGTCTTTAATATTATCAATGAGGAATTAGGTCAAATGAATTTGGCAAACTACTTCAAGACACTTTTCAACATAAGATAGAATTAATATGTGATCAAGTCACATTTCATTCAAATTGGTAAATATAGAACATAATATAGCTTATATCATGCACATTTTGTATAATGGAACCCTAATAATAAAATAAGGGGATAACTCAAAACTATACATTAATTTTTTTTAATTAATTACCCAACTCCCAAGAAAAAGTTAACCCAAATAGATCTTCCCATGACCTAGCCATTGGCCATGCCAAAATCAACAATGATTATTGAAATAACCACAAGTCTAACTAGATTATTGGTAGAAGTAACACCTATGAAAGAAACATCCTTATGGGAAATAGTTAGGAATAAACTTCCCCAAGTACCTATTCAAATAAATGACTCCCTATCAACCACTATGATTACATCCCTTCCAATGACCTCTCTACCTTCTACATCCTCAAATCTTGTTTAAGAATAATAAATAGGAGAACTTATTAGTCCCCAATGGGTGAGGGAGATAAATAATGTTAGAGATTAAAGTTAATATTTATTCTTAACTAAGATACCCATAGTATCCACTTGATTAGAAAAGGAAAGTAGGACCATCCAGAGAGTGAGTAAGAGTAAAATGGTCAACATGGAAACAAAAGGTGAAATAGAATTTAAACAAATATAAAAATAGTTATAATTATATAATAACCCCCAAATAAATCCCAATGACCATAATGAATATATTGAGGATTTAAAAAAAAATTTGCATTCTGCTAGGGCGGTAATTAAGGAAATATACTAGAGTAATAAGTGGGCCTTGAAAAGATTGAAGTAAATGCATATTACACATGCTCCTTAAGAAATTATTGCTAATGTTCAAAGTGAAGCTATAAATTCATAAAATATTTTGTATAACATCAAAGTGTCTAAGGAAGGTATTTAGGCCCACAAATAAAATATTTTTACATTATGGAATAAGATGAAGGATAAAGAAAGAAGATTGGATTTCCTAGTTTAGTTCTCCAAGATTAATGTTTTTTATCATTCAATCTCATGATAATCATAAATTATTATTTGTGTTTAAACTATGTGATTACCAAGAGGTATGCCTCCATAAATTGGAAAAAATAAATGAAAAATATTATATGACTTTTTATTATTCATGAAAGTGAATCACTATGGGTTTTCGTAGATATGAGAGTCACCAAGGTAATCACCTAAACTGAGGAACTAGTCAACAGACCCAATTTTGAGAACTTTCTCCACTTGGTTGTCAAAAAATTTAGTAAATAAGTGGAATGTATTTTTTATAAAATGAATTAATAATTATTATAGTAAATTAGTATTTCTAAGGACAAATTAATTATAGTATAGGTTTTAGTATCCAAATTCATGAGCTTAAAGGTATAGAAAGAAATATTAATGTCTAATTTAGTCATAATTTTGAAACATTTGTTACTAAATTTTGAAATCATAGATAAATAATATGATGTAGATTACACACTAGGTGAAGAGATAAAATCTAAATAAGTAGCTTATGGGTTGATCTCATGCACATGACTAGCTGACAATGCCCCCCATCTTCAAAAAGCTCCTAGTCTTTACTTTATTTACAACTTTTGTATCTCCATCAAAACCTCTAGTTAATGGTTATACATTAGAAATTTAATTTTATAATGATTATGTATTAGTGTTATTATCACCAAGGTGGGAATTTAGTTCCCAGTCTATTTATTACACATGCATATTTTATTTTTAGCTTGGAAGTCTATTTTGGGTATTATCATTATACATCCATCCTTGCATGATTTTTAATGAAGGATTCTATTTTTACACTTGTGATTTTAGGAAAATTTGAATATATGATGCATTTCCAATCCAAAAATTATTAATACATGTAACCTCCTAGTCTTAAAGTGAGGATAAATTTAGCTATTTGGACTAATAAAAACTTTAGAGAAGTTCTGCTTGACATGAATCTATGTACAAATATCAATTTTTATCCAATTATGTGGATTACTCGAAAAATTACATAATTATAATATCTTAGTGTTTTGATTGTGTATAAGGTATCGATTTTAAATACAATCATTAATTTTTATCTATATCCATTTTAAATATATTTTTCATGCTTATCATAATCTCTTGTAGATGTGTAATAACAATCTAGCAATTATACAACCTTTGATTTATATAGGTTTGAGTATATTGTGTTTATAATTCATTTTAATCTTAATTATATTTTATTTTTCATGTGTTATAGCATCTTACAATAATTATTGGTTTTGATTCCTTGTCTTATATAAGTTCAAATACTAGTCTTGAATCTCTTTATCCCTAGTTGCATATAGGCTCCCTTTTCTTCTTTAATTTTATCTCTTTTTGAAGTTTATTTTGAAATCATACCCACTTTAGTTACAATCATAATCCTTCCATCAAATCCAATTATATCTAGGTTCACTCATATCCATTTCACCCATGGTAAAAAATCTATATTACTCACCATTATTCCACCAATAGGTTGTTATAAAACTAAATAACCTACAACTTATGACTTGGAGTGAGTTTGTTTATCGAAACTAAAATTTTATATGCAAACTCATAAGAATTTTTAGGGTGTGTATAAAACCCACATGAATATAAATTTTAAATTAGCATTAGAAGGAGGGCCTCCATCCTTTTACTTTATACTAATAAGTAAGATCACTTGATTTGTGTCGGATACACCCAGATGACTAACAAGGTCAACATAAGACAATAACCTATTTCAAACACCTTTTGAGTTCTATATAAAATTTAGGTCTGATAGAGGTATTTCTAGAAGACACAAGATAGAATCACCATCCCTAGGAAGATATCCTCATCTTCCAATAGTTTTGATTGTTAAGTATTAAATATACTAAGAGAGGGGGTTTGAATCAATATATTATATATCTTTTACTTAATATTATTTATTTTCTTTAACCACTCCATAATACATTCAAGATATGTAATAAAACTAAAATAATAATTTTCACCACATGAGAGAGAGAGAGAGAGAGAGAGAGAGAGAGAGAGAGAGAGAGAGAGAGAGAGAGAGAGAGAGAGAGAGAGAGAGAGAGAGAGAGAGAGAGAGAGAGAGAGAGAGAGAGATTTTTTACGTGGAAACCCAAAGTGGGAAAAACCATATAGAACATTCTCAAGTTTATGAATGAACACCAAATCAAAATACAAAGTTCATAAGAAACAACTTGTAGGAGCACCAAACCCTTTACTAAGCACCAACACAACAACTATTTGTGAGCACTAACCCATAGGAACACCAACCCCTTAAAAATATTTGTGAGCACCAACCCACAGGAGCACCAACCCCTCTTTTGTATAATAATTTTCACCACATGAGAGAGAGAGAGAGAGAGAGAGAGAGAGCAATTTTTTACGTGGAAACCCAAAGTGGGAAATACTATATAGAACATTCTCATGTTTATGAATGAACACCAAATCAAAATACAAAGTTCATAACAACCAACTTGTAGGAGCACCAAACCCTTTGCTAAGCACCAACACAACAACTATTTGTGATCACTAACCCATAGGAACACCAACCCCTTACAAATATTTGTGAGCACCAACCCATAGGAGCACCAACCCCTCTTGTGTATAAAATACAATTATCCCTCAATTTTGCTTACTCAAGAAATGATAGAACTCTACAATATCTCCTATTTTTCTCTCTTAAAAAAAATACAAACCATGCACTCTCTTGCATATTACAAATTTCTTCTCAAGCCTTTGTTTATAGCTTTCCAAATGACCTTTGGCATTCCTCCTTTGTGACCCTTAAATCCTCATGGAAAATGGTACCAAACTTGCATGACCCTTCATATTCATGCATTTTAAAATTCATATGGTGACCCTTCATAAGAAAAATCATCCTTTCCTCTTTTGTCATTATCTTGGTGACTTTGCATATTCCTCAAAGTGTCCCTTCATGGAAAAATGTGCATAATTTTTTTGTCTTCACATGGTGACTCTTGGAATTCCTCAAGGTGACTCTTCATGAGAAAATACATCCCATTCCTCTTTCATCTTTTACCCCATGACTCTTTTACTTATCCATGGGCCCTCTTTTGACTTTTATGTAACTAAAAATATATTCATTAATATTAAATAAATATTAACACACATTAGCCAAGATATGAATATTAAAAACATCATTAAATGCAATGGTACTTTATCACCAATAATGCTAGACCTTTGACATCAATGACAATATTTCCAACAGTCTCCCCCTTTTTCATTGATGGAAACCACAAACTAAAACTACCACATCCTGAAACCTACAAATACTACCATCTAAAAAACATACAATAACTCTCCCTTACTATAACAACCTATACCTATTCCATGTACCTATTTATACACCTGTACCTATACATGTACCTATTATTCTCCCCTTTGACATCAATGGCAAAGGACCTACCTAAGATAACACTTAGCTCCCCCTCAACTCGTATTGAACCTCAATGGTATGAAGTAAAATAAATTACTCCCAACTTCTCTCATAGATACTAAAATGTGTCTTTTTGTAGTGCCTTTGTGAAACTATCTACAATCTACTCTGTAGTATTGATATACTCCATCTTAACCTATTGATCTATGACCTGATCTCTCAAAAAGTGATATCTAATGGGAATATGTTTTTTCTTGAATGCATCACTAGATTCTTCAAAATATTAATAGCACTTGTGTTATCACAAAAAATAGAAATAGGTTCATCATACTTTACCTTGATATCTTCCAAAGTTTGCTTCATCTAAAGAATTTTATTACAACATAATACTATTGTAATATATTTTGCTTCAACTATAGAAAGTGATACTAAATTTTTCTTCTTTCTTAGCCATGATACTAAGCTATCACCAAGGAAGAAAGCTCCTCTACTTGTATTATTTTTGTCATCTAAGAACCCTATCCAATCTAAATCTATATAAGCAACCAAAGTGAAATCTCTATCTGTGGAATACCATAATCCATAATCCAATGTCCCCTTGATATATTTGAATATTATTTTCACCAACTAAATGTGACTCTCTTTTGGGGATGACTGATATCTTGCAACCATACCTAATACATGCATGATGTCTGGCCTTAATGCTATCAAATACAAAATACTACCAATCATAGATCTATACAAAGATTGATCTATAATAGGTGAATCTTCATCCTTTCTCACCTTATTTCCTATACACTTTGGTGTGCCAACTGGTGCATAATCCTCAAAAGTAAATTTATTCAACATTTCCTTGGCATATTTACTTTGAGATATGAAAATTCCTTTATCTGATTGAAATATTTTCAATTCTAATAAAAATGATAATTATCCAAGCATAGACATCTCAAATTCTTTTTGCATATTATTAGAAAATTATTTTGTCATATTTTCAATATTTCCTCCAAAAATGATATCATCAACATATACCATAATAATCAATTAATGCTCACCTTATGTTTTGATGTAGACATTACTATCAGCAAATCCTCTCTTGAAACCTTGATCCTATAGGTACTTATCAAGTCTTGCATACCAAACTCTGGGAGCTTGTTTCAATCCATACAATGCTTTATTCAATATGCATACATGTCTACTAATATTTGAGAGAATAAATCCCTCAGGCTTCTTAATGTAGACCTCTTCTTCTAGATTCTTGTTTAGGAAGGTAGATTTGACATCTATCTAAAACATTTTGAAATTTTTTAACACTGCATATATAATAAACATTGTAATAGCCTCTAACTTTGCCAATGGTGAAAAAGTTTCTTCCTCAATCTAATCATATCCTTTACATACTAATCTTAATTTATTTTGGTCACTTCTCCATTTTCATTTAACTTATTTCTATAAACTCATTTTGTTCCTATCACATTGTGATCTTTTAGTCTAGGCATTAATTCCCATGTATCATTATTTTCTATCTAATTTAATTATTCATCCATAGCCCTAACCCAATGCTTATCATGTCTAGCTTCTGAAAAAGTTCTAGGCTAAATTTTGGATAACAAAGAGAAATTAACTTGCTCAGGTTTACTTGCTATCATTCTTCTGGTGTAAATTCCTTCATTTATGTCCTTGATGATGTCACTTTCATTATGATTTATATAAACATATTTGGATGGAGATTTGGTGCCCTTTTTCTCTTTCTTCTCATCTTCAACTGATTCTTTAAAACCTTCCTCTTTAATGCTTTTAGGAATGTCTACTGGATCACTGATTCTTTGTGTTCCATCTTCTTCTATCTTGACACTTACACTTTCAACAATTTTCTTGGTTCTTTTGTTATAACATTTATAAGCTTTATTTTTCAATAATAACCAAGAAATATACCTTCATCTACTCTAGATTCAAACATACCAAGTTTTTCATCGATTCTCTTTATGAAGCATCTGCTACCGAAAACTCTAAAATAATCAACTATTACTAGTTTATCTTTCCATAGCTCATAAGGAGTCTTGTTGCTATAAACTCTCAATAATTCTCTATTCTAAATATGCACTACTATAAAAACTACCTCTCCAATATTTATCTACTATCTTGAATTAATTTAGCATTGTCCTCACCATGTATTGAACTATTCTATTTGTTTGTTCAACTACTCCATTTTACTATGGAGTTCTAGCTACTGAATAATGTCTATTTATTCCATGGCCTTCACAAAACTCAATAAATTGATCTGACATTAATTCTCCTCCTCAATCTGATCCTAGACACTTAATCTTCAAACTAGTTTCATTATTAACTAATTCTTTGATTGCTTTGAAATGTTTGAAAGCTTCTGGTTTTTTCTTTAAAAATATTACCCAAGTCATATGTGAAAAATCATCAATAAGTAACATGAGATATTTCTCACCTTGAGTTCTTTGATTTATCATAGATCCACATAGATTATTTTGAACAAACTCTATCATCTGAGTGGT
This sequence comes from Torreya grandis, assembly GCA_037957365.1. Classification (NCBI taxonomy): domain Eukaryota; kingdom Viridiplantae; phylum Streptophyta; class Pinopsida; order Cupressales; family Taxaceae; genus Torreya; species Torreya grandis. Next base: position 1,404,537 of record JARHVA010003360.1, read on the forward strand.
CAAGTATTCTTTTGTTTTGAACCACCTTCTAGCCTTCTTCCCATGCTGATAAGGTTTACAAAGCGTGTCAGATGGATTTGTAATCTTTGGAATATTTTTGACTACTTGATTTTTGTTTATGTTGGCAAGATTGTCAAAATTTATGTGCCCCATCCTCCTATGACATATCCAACTTTCTTTTATTTGGCTCAAACAACATCTTTAACCTTTGATGTTTGATAACATATACAAATTATTATCTATTCTCTGAGCATCTGCAACCAACATATCTAAATATTTTCTTCTAAAATTATAACCTTCTACATAAAAATTTAGTTTGTGCCCCTAATCACACATTTGACTTACACTCAAAATATTTTTCTTAAGTCCTTCTACATAAAAATATTTTTAGTTTTAGTTCTACCATCATCCAAACTTAGTGTACCTTTTCCATCAATTCTGGTAGTAGTATTATATTTTAATTTCACTATGCCACTATTGATCTTCTTCAAGGTTATGAAATTTATCTTGTCTCTTATCACATGCCTTAACATCCACTATCAATTAACCATGGGTTTTCTTCATTTCTTACATGCAGAGTAATCTGCACCAACATAGATTTTTTATGTTGTTTCTTTTGCCATGAACCTGTTTAAACTTTCCTCCTGATGAATGGTGCCTTAAAACTCTGGTCCTTCTTGACTAACTCAAACATGCTTATATAATATTTAGCTATGTGTACAAAGTTTTTTCACTTGTAGCATATTATGGCCTCTTCATTAAAGCCTGATAGAGGAGTAAAAGAGTTGTGTCTTCTACTTGATTTTGTATGAATTTCCTTCTTATTTCTAAAACTGTTAGCCCTTTTTCAACATTCTATTTTTTTATGACCATATCCATTACAATAAAAGTAGTAACCATGAAACTATGACCTATTTATGTATCTCTAACCTAATTTCCTTTTCCAGATTTGTTTCCTCCAACCTTCTTTGTTTGAGATGTCCTCTATATTCTTAAGTTCTTCCTTTTTTATTTCTTCTTTTGTAAGAGCTTCAACATAGATCTTTCCTTTTTCCTTGTCTATGAAAGTAGTGACCTCCTCTTTCTCTTTTTCAAATCCAATACCTATCTTATCTAACATTGATATTTGATTTTTTAATATCTTATTCAACATTTTAGTGTTATTCTCAAATTTTGAATCATTTATTGCTCTATCATTGATTGCTTTATTTGTTTTCTCAAGATCTAATTTTAAAGAAGCAATTTCAATAACATAACTTTCACATTATTTTCTTAGTATTTTCAACTGTGTTGTTATATCTTATTCATTCTTCTTGGCTTCTTCAAAGTGTGCTTGTAGATCTTCAATAATTTTCTTTGATTCTTTTTCATTTTTCTTGATCTAGATCTTTAATCTTTGATTCTTCTTTTCAATAAATTCTAACTCTTCTAAGGCACAAATGAGTTCTCCTTCTAGATTCACTTTGGCTTCATCATTTTATTCTTCTTGATCATTTATACTTTTTCTTGTGGAGGCATCTTCATGTATGGCCATGAATATAATCTCTTCTTCTTCTAAATCACTGACTCCACTATCTTTGACTGAGCTGGGATCTTTATAATACAAACTCTTCTTCTCGAATCCATTATTGAAATTACCTTTGAAATTATTCTTGTATGTAGAATTTCCTTCTTCATTATCATCATTACCCTTATTTGGGAATTTAGCTAAAAAAAGTCAAATCTTTCTACAATTAAAACATTTAAAAGGTAATTTTCTTTGATATTTACCTATGCCCTTTTTTGGATTGTGAATTAATAGAGCTCCATTGTCATCTTCATCATTGATAGAATTCTCTTGATTCTTGAATTTTAGCCTTCTCTTTCTTTGATGTCTTGAAATCCACTTCTCTCTTTGAGGGTTTATCTTATTCAGTCCACATCTCATATGCTATAAGAATACCATGAAGCTCATCCATTTTTATCTTGGCTAAATTCTTCATCTCTTCAATTGATAAAACTTTTGCATCATATCTCAATGGTAGATATCTTAAAACTTTTTCAACCATAGATGATTCTTCTATATTCTCTCCAAGACCTTGAATCCGATTAGCTATTTGATCAACATGTAAAAGATAACTTGATCTATTTTCTTCTTCTTCCATCTCCAAACTCTCAAAATGTCTAATGAAAGTCCGAAGCTTAGCTTGCTAAATATTTTTATCACCTTTGTAAATATTCTCAAGTTTTACTTAAGTTTCATGAGCAGATTTACATTGCATAACTTTAATAAATTCTAATTCACATAAACCACATAAAATAGCATTTAAAGCTTTAACATTATTTTCACTTGCCTTTTTTCTACTAGAGTAGTTACAAGTGTCTATGGCTCTTCATATTCCTCTACCACTACTTACCATATGTCGAATCCAAGGGCTATCAAATAAGTCTTCATCATTATGTTCCAAAAAACATAATTCATCCCATCAAACAAAGGTTCCTTATTTGTATAAAATTCTTCATGTGATCCAACCATCATGCTTTCTTGATCTTCCTTCAATATATAAAACTTTTTCAAAAGGAACTTGATTTGATACCAATTGTTAAGCATGAAATATATTGAGAGGGGAGGGGGGTGAATAAGTATATTATATATCTTTTACTTAATCTGATTTATTTTCTTTAACCACTCAATCATACATTCAAGATATGCAATAAAATTGAAATAATAATTTTCACCACAAGAGAGAGAGAGAGAGAGAGGGAGAGAGAGAGAGAGAGAGAGAGAGAGAGAGAGAGGTAGAGAGAGAGAGAGAGAGAGAGAGAGGAGAGAGAGAGAGAGAGAGAGAGAGAGAGAGAGAGAGAGAGAGACCAGATTTTTATGTGGAAATCCAAAGTGGGAAAAACCATGGAGAACAATCTCAAGTATATGAATGAGCACAAACTCAAAATATAACGTTTGCAAGCACCAACTTGTAGGAGCACCAACCCATTTTTTGATAACCAACATAGCAACTATTTGTGAGCACCAACCCCTAGGAGCACCAACCCCTCTTGTGTATAAAACACAACTATCTCTCAATGTTGTTTACTCAACAAATGATATAAATCTACAATATCTCCTACTTTTCTCTCTTTGAAAAAAAATACAAACCATGCACTCTCTTTCATATTACAAATGGCTTCTCAAGCATTTATTTATATCTTTCCAAATGACCTCTGAAATTCACCCTTTGTGACCCTTCAATCCTCATTGAAAATGGTGGCAAACTTACATGACCCTTTGTATCCATGGATTTAAAAATTCATATGGTGACCCTTCATAAGTAGAAGTGTCCTTTCCTCTTTTGTCTTTATCTTGGTGACTTTTCATATTCCTCAAAGTGTCCCTTCATGGAAAAATGTACCATACTTCTTTTGTCTTCACATGGTGACTCTTGGAATTCCTCAAGGTGACTTTTCATGAGAAAATATGTCCCATTCCTCTTTTGTCTTTTACCCTGTGACTCTTTGACTTCTCCATGGGCCCTCTATCAACTTATATGCAACCAAAAAAATATGGATTAATATTAAATAAATATTAACACACATTATCCAAGATATGAATATTAAAAATATCATTAAATACAATGGGGCCTTTATCACTAATAATACTAGACCTTTGACATCAATGATAATATTTCCAACATTTATGGTCCATCTCTAGAATTAGTATGTGGCTTGAGGAAATTTTTCCTATAAATTCTCTCCCTCTATAGAACTATATACGAACTAACTTAGTAATTACTTATGGATAATTTATAAATGAGTGAGATATTTTATGAAGCATATTTATATTGTTATTTTATAAACAACTATATTTATTGGTAGTGGTATACTTATTATTTAGTTATTGTACATAATAGTGGATGTAACATTTAGTTATTGATAAATTGATGTATTTTTATACTTGTTCATTTGAAAGCATTAATTTATTGGTAACATTGATTATGTTATATCTATTTAAAGTTTAAACTATGGATACATATTTTTAGGTAGTAATTTAAATATTTATCATGCATAATTAGTTGATTAATAATTATTGATTATTGTTGTACTTTTACTTTCAACATATTTCAATTATATGTATATAGTGTGTGAATTATAACATGATATAAGGATCACATTATGAATTTTCTAACATCCATTAGTATGATGATAATTATAAAAGGGTATTACCCCCAATAATTTAATGTGATGGGTAGGGTGTTAATAATTAAGAGGAAATTTTATTAACTTATTATCAAGTAGTGAATATAAAATAACATGTTTTATATCATGTTTTATCAAATGGGAGATTAATCAAGTGTTATTCTAACTATGGTAAACTATCAAGTAAAATTAGAATGTATAGAATATGTAATAAATACATAAGACTAATTTGGAACTCATATTAATATAAATATGATAAAATTATAAAATATTGTACAAAAATAGCTTATCTATCACTCAAATCTAATGGACTACAACAAAAACTATGTAATTGATTGTGGGATTATAATGTCACTGGGAATTAGGAACATGGATCCATTTGATCTCAGAGTAAAGAAACATTATTCAGTCAAAGATGGCATGTGTTTTCATATATAGGGTTTACTAAATCCATTATGGTTTTAACCTCTATGAATTTATATTGGTATGCATTCTCTTATAGGTCATGTGTGTATATTTTGGGTCACTCAATTTGTTGAGAGAGATGTTATATGCATTTTTATTCATTTATAACCCTAACTTAATGATAATGAGAAACACATGTAGTAAAATGGAAAAGAGTGGTTAGGGGATGAATATTTAATTGACCTAAATACCCCCATATGTTGAGCATGTATTACAAACCAATACTATGAATATGGATCAAACTCCATATAGTTTTCCCATTCTAAAATGGTGTGTGAGATACTGGTATAATGTTAAATGTTGGTGTAATTATTGATTGAATAATGACTTGTGACATTGATGGTGTATTTAGACTTAGTTCAAGGATAATTTGGATATATGGACTCATAATTGGGAAGAATAGGTTCTTTCCTCTCAATGTGCAGTTAGAATAATTTTAGTGATCAAAATATGGAAGCCTCTTACCAACTAGTGAAAAAATGAATAGAAAATGTGCTTACATAGTTGTATTTTGTAACTTTATTTAATGAGACTTGTGAAACATGTGGGATAAAATTTTAGTGAATTTTAATTTTATAAATAAGACATTTTTAGTGGGAATATAAAACATGTGGCTTCAAACACTACCAACCAATGGGATTGTCCTAAAGGAGAGACTTTATTTAAGGAGTAAAAACATATAAATTAGAAGAGTAAATTAATATAACAGTGATTATAGGTAGCTTATAATTAATAATAGGAATATTTAATATCATAATTGTGTAAGGATAAAATATTGTCTGAATAGAATTACATGAATAATAGTTTAGAACCGTAGAATTTAGCATATGTTAAGTGTGTATAGAGGATGGTCATAAGTGCATTATTAAATTTAGTAACTACATCCTCTCCTTTATTCTAGTAATACATTAAAGAAAAATTACTAGAATAAAATGAATATTTTTTATACCTAAGATTTCTTGTGTTTATTAGGTTTGGATGTAGATCACAAGTTGAACTGTGCTTCATGAAAAACATGCATTGAAACATGTATAAATAAGTCCTCAATTAAGATAAAAATTTGAAAGTAAAGACAATAAAATTATAGATTAAATAAAAAATAATGAATAAACCTTTTCATGTATAATAAATTTTGTGTTTTATAGTCAAAATTTGGTGATTGAATGGGGTGGAAAGCTTGGATATTTTATTTCCATTGAAAAAAATGAATTTTATTATGCATGCTCAAATTGTCATTGGTAGGATAATTTGCTTAATAACTCAATATGTACTTAATTCCATCACCACGCAACTCAAATTAGTATAATAATTTAAAATCCTTGTATAAATTATAATAGATAATTTTGGTGAAAAAAATTAAATCAACCACTGAAAATAGAAAAAGATTCATTCTTATGTAAAATAAGTGAAAAAAATGATTATTTAAGTCTAGTGTATACAACATAGATAATGACATGAGTTTTCATTTCTTATATAAAATTGGTACAAAATGTGATCAATAAATTTCCCATGTGTCATGTGCATGCCCATAATCTAATATATGAGTATAATAATTTTTATAATTGATTAAAACCTTGTATGACAATTTGGAACACATATCTTGCATGAAGCCCCCAATCCAAGTAAAAAACTAAAATAATTGTATGTATAAATCGAAAAACCATTTATGAGCAACACTGAAAACTATTTTTTAGACTGATCATAAATATGAGAAATCTATAAAATATTATTATGACAACTAGAATGAAAGTGCAATGTCATAGATAGCTATGATTTGAAATATTATCTAAATGGCATGGTTCTATCTGAATATTATTTCTAGGCCAAAAATGAATATGCACTATGATCAATTGAGTAAGTATTATATTTTCTTGTTTTTGTAGTGGATTATTTTAGTTTATCCTCTAAGATAAACCACTATGTATGCCCCTTAGTTTAACCTTTGTGATCAATTGTGAAGCCTTATCAATGACTTAACCCAAATTAAAAAAAAATGTGAATGATGTTATACAAAATATTGGAATCTAGAGTAATAAAGATAATAGTTAAGATCATGGAATCATATTGATGATCTAAAAAAATAGTATTGCATGATACATGTAGAGATAAACATGCATAGTGTCATGTCTAGATATATTTTATCAAGTAGGCATACAATGAATAAATGATCAAAACTAAGTACTTGGAACTAATATAAAACTACTCAGGGAGGATGTATGATATTGATCATGGAATCAAAAATTTGGGGAGATGCATGATATATATCACCACATCACAAATTGAGAAAACAAACACAAAAAAGTTATGGCCATGACACATACACAAAGAACACATGAAAAATTACACAAAACATGGAATACATCTGAAGGGATGTATACAAGTTACATGTTAAAATGTCACTCACACACATAGAAATACATAATAAGACTTAGAGCTTCAAACAAGAACATGTTCAAATCTCCACATTCTATAGCAATGAATACACATAAAGCATGAAGCAAAAAAGAAACATGATAAATATACATGAGTAATGAAAATTATCTATAAGGGTAATTGGTAACATCATGTTAAACAATAACTCTTACATATAGCAAGATAGTAATGTGAAATTAAGTGAGAAAATATGGAAATGTTACACAAAATCTATTGTATTGGAGTTGGAACAAAAGGGATAGTCATATATTGATAAAAATCAAGAAAAATATACCCTAATTGAAATTTTTGTGATGCACATAATTTATATAATTCCTATGACTGTTTGGGATCTAATAAATTAGATCATACATTCATTGGGATAAGTCTACTAGAATCAACAAGATTGCATTGTGTGACTCTAAAATTGAGCAGTTTTATCTATGTAAATTTATAGGTCTAAGACAATATCACATATACAACTAAATTTAAAAGTGATAAATTATATATCACCAAACTCACTAAAATACACTTATGAATCATATTTTATCTAAAACTCGATAGATAAGTATTTCATAGATTGAATCACAAATTTACAAAAGTAAATGAATTACACATATCATACATTGGTCTTAATTTATATATTTTTTGAAATATTTAATATTTTTGAAAATATATAATTGAAAAAAGGAAAATTCTAATTATATAAACCTAAAAAATTTATGGTTTGACATTTCTAATACAAAGTCTAATGATGATATTGTGACCCCAAAATTATGCTCAAGTGGGTTCTCTTTGATGCTCTAATCCCCAATTTCTCTCTATTTCTCTCTCAAACCCTTATAAACGTCTTTTTTGTATTTTTCCCTTTTATTCAATTAATTTTAAACCCATTATATTTGGGATGAAACCACCCTATTAGTAAATTAAATTTTCCTTGTTCATTACAAAACTACCTTAAAAATGGCATAACCACTGCAACAATTTTGCAAACTACTTTGATGAAACCATCACCAATGGGGTAGTTTAATCATAATTAGGGGACATTTTTTAATCTCATGGGGTGATTTTGTAATGAAACATGGAAAATTTTTATTCATTACTTACAAATAGAGGCAATTCTATTATTTTGTGTTTGTGTGTTACTTATAGCTTCTAGAGCTAGAGTTTTCATATGTTTTGCATGTTTCTCTTCACATTTATTTATTTTTATGCCTTGAGTTCATCCCATGACTACCTATATCAATCCCACTCTTTTTTTCATCACTACCCATCCTTCTTAATTTTAAATTTTAATTAACTAATAATTAAATTCACCCTTGTAAGCTCCATGCTTCTCCTACAAGTATCTCAATTTTAGATGAATTTCAGATCCTAAAATTGTATTTAAGATTGGTTTTAAAATTTATTATAGCAAAAAAGTCTTTTCCATTTCTTTGGATCTCTATCTTTAATTTTTTTCTATACTACACAATTATAGATAAAGGATGCCATTGATTTAGAAATCATTTCATTACGATTAGTGTACCATCTAACCACAATTAGTTGTTTTGTTGTTTTGATTTATATCCTTATTCATTCCCATTTTTTATACTATTATTTTTATATCACATTTATTTAAATATTTCCTATAATATTTTTTGAGTAGAAGGGCTAACATTCTGAGGGAAAAATCATATAAAATACATCTCTTACTTCCAATGGTCTCACCTTAATCAAGTTGGGGGTTTCTAGTTATAGTTTTTTTAAATTTAATTAGGAGATCAGATTAGTTTAATTTATTTTAATTCAATATGTTATATTTAATTTCAAAATTAAATAAATAATAAAATAAATCTCTCATTCTCTACTTCTCTTGCATCAAAATCAATAATTAGTTTCTTTATTGTTTAAATTCACATACTAGATCTCTTCAAAGTAATTAGTTTTGATTTAAATCATTAGGTAAATTTTATGAAATAAAAAATAATTTTAACCTTTGAATAAATCCATTTTCAGGGTTGAAATAATCTTTTATTCATAAATAATCAAGCACACAAGCATGTAGAAATCTTAGAAGAACATAATAAAATAAAGTATGTTATGTTAGCATTGATTTTAATTATTTTCATGAGACAGGAACATTTTTTTTAACTCTAAAAAAATAAAATTATATATTATATATTCACTTTAACTTCATAAAAAATATTTTAAATTTAGTTTCCATTCATCCAAAACACCAAAAATTAATTTTAGCTTACTTATACCAAAGAATCTCTAAATACTTGGTAGTGTTAGTGATTAGGATATAAAAATGATTTTGTATTTGCTTTCATGTTATATAATTTTTATTTTTCATAATAATTTAAATCATTTATAATCTTAAAATACAAAAAAAAATGTTCATTTAGCTCACATATAGGAAAGTCAAAAATCAACACTTGCATTGTTAGGCTAGATTTTGTTTTATTAGTCTTGTATGCATTGAAAAGTGAGAGAATGATTTAAAAAATATATTTCATATACACACACACACACACATTATATATATATATATATATATATATATATATATATATATATATATATATATATATATATATAGGAAAGTCAAAAATCAAATATATAGGAAAGTCAAAAATCAACACTTGCATTATTAGGCTAGATTTTGTTTTATTAGTCTTGTATGCATTGAAAAGTGAGAGAAAAATTTAAAAAATATATTTCATAAATACACATACACACACACATTATATATATATATATATATATATATATATATAATTTTACTTTTAGTTATCCACTACTCTTTTATTTTTCTCATTTATTTTCAAGAATTAGTTTAGTTCACTTTTATTTCAACTAAAACATTTCAAAACCCAAAAATACGTAAATAAGCAAAGCCTTATATAAATGAGCACAAACATTATAAAACCTTGATTCTTACAAATGATCAAGTATTATCACATAAAATCCTCAAAATAATATCTTACATTTACACATTAAATTACCTTACCTCTTAGATGACACTCCTAGAGCATCCTTATCTCCATAGAGTAGGAATTTTTCTTAAGGTTAGAGCACCCGATGCTACTATCAACACACAATCAAATATTAACACTGAGATTAGGAAAGAAGTTTTTCATTTTACACATATTCCACACTTTATTTTCAACTCTCTCAATTTTATATAAGAGTAAGAGTAGATCACCAATACACCTATCATCATTCTTTCCCAAAATCAATGTTGTTAGTATAATGTAATTTGATCTTAGTTCCTTATCTCTACCCAAATTTCTTCTCCTCAAGTATATCATCATCATATATCACTGATATTTGTGCATGGCATTGATAGGGAATATTTGACCTGATATAGTTGGTCACATCCCCTAAGTTATCCAACTTAACCACTCACACTTTGTTATTCCTAGTATCGATCTATAACTTTGCCTCCTTATCAGTATCAACATCAAGGGACCTTGGAGTTTAGTTTCTACAATTTTTAATGTTAAAAATGATAAATGTGACACAATGGGACTCTTTTGGTAATAAATAAAAAATACTTTACCACCCATCAATCCACCAAATAATTATCCCAATCCTTAGTTTATACCCATCATCCATATTATATGTCAGTTGTCTCATATGGACCTTGAGAAGTCAACTGCATAATTTAGTGTTTGATTTCCACGTGTATATAAATTGATGAACCCAACATGAAGGGATAATCATTTTTAATTTTATTTTTTTCTTCCATTTTTTCCTTTTTTATCCATCCCTCTACCTTTTCCATATTTTGTGGGTATCCATATACTACCCACCCTTCCACAAAAAAATGTATAATCTATATATAATTGAAATAAGCATGGATTTTTACACTTATAGAAGGAGTTTTCAACCCCAAGGTGAAGCCTCTCTCTTCATTTGGAACACTAGTAACTTGATTCAAAACATTGATCTAACTTATCAAATCCACCATTTAAATTCTCATAGTAGATTAGGAGTGTCTATCCACAAAGTGTAGTATCCATCTGAGACTGATATTAAACATCTCAAATACAATAATATGACTCTCATTAGTGGGAATAGGACTAGTCCTAATGTAGCATTCAAACCTTATATTACCCTAAAGAACCTACATGTGGAAAGTGCAATTAAATTTGATCACTATATTAAAATAATATGTTATTTAGAATATGGATGAACAAACTTCAATCACCTCAAAACCCTCCCACCCCCATCCAAAATGTTCCCACAACTCATGAATAAAACATGACACACTTTATGTTTTCAAACCTCAATCAAATAATTTTGGGATATAAACTAATCTCACCTGAGCATCCAATAAAGGATATCATTTATAAAAACACTCATTAATATTTTAATTAACTCATCTCAAATTTATTGAGTCACATTCTATATTTTGAGAGCTAACATGATTCTTTCAATCATGTATATCCTCCTCCTAGTTTTATTTATGTTTTAACTTAATAGGTATATCAATATATTTTCAATCATCCTCCAATTAACCACATCCAAATACATAATACATGAGACATTATTATACATGAATTGTTTAACCATACAAAACCCAAACCTCTAGTTTATCAAACTATTATCCCAACTCTGTTAGGAGGTTCTTCTTCTTACCTCTCTCCTAAAAATGTAGTAACCAATCAACCATTACCATATGTCCCTCCTACTCATGTGTAAAAAAATTAGACACCACCTTAAATACCTCTAAATAATGTGGTGATAAACCAACCACCACCTTATTTTCTTCTTATGTATACATTAATTAACTGACCACTATATTATAAATCTTCCAGTTACATACAAATAAATCAATTGCTTATGTATACCCATCTAATTAAACCAATACTTAACATTTATTCTAACTAATTACCTCCCTACTTCCACACATTCTACAAGTCCACTAGCCAAATAATTATTTTCTAGTCTATTTGAAACCACCCTACCAACCACCTCCTTTTCCTCCTAGTACTCATGTAAACATCCTTTATCCAACTCCCCCTTCAATTTAGTTATTTCATGCCTTCAACTACTTTTAATTCCATGGGGCCTTAACATTAAATAACTTAAGGAGCTCCTAGATCACATTATACAAGGAGTCCTCCTACCTTATCCCATACCTAACCTTCCCAAAATTTTAAGGGGAAGGATATCCTAATGTGCATGTCAAACATATGCTACTATTGCTAGGGAACTCTTACCTTGGGATGGGTTTCATGAAAAAATATTTACCAAAATGCTATAAGGAATTTCTATTGACTATTTTTACCACCTCCATGAGGACTCAATCCTTTAATTTAGATAACCCATGGTGGAATTAGTTAGATTATTTGATATGAACAAGCTTCTAAAAATTGGCACTCTAAATTTCCTTTATATCAAAAAAGTAAATAATAAATTGGCTACCTATTTCATCATGAAATGGTGGTAAGTTATATCTTTGTTTAGTAGTGAACCAAATATGGATCAAAGGAAATTATGTGAAATTTTTCTTCCTTCCATTAATAAGTATACAATGGAATATGTGTAAAAACTACCTCATCAATATTACAAATGAGATCTTGAGAGCATTTTATAAATCAATTAAGTGGCCATTAATAGTGTTCATCAAAATTAAGGTACCAATGGACATATTATTTCCCATAACCATAATAATGGGGAATTTTAAAATACAAACATGAACAATGTTAAAAAACAAGGTCCAAAGATTCTTAACTAAAATAGGAACACCACAACTAACAATGTGATTGAACAAAATAATAAATCAAGCCCTCTCAAAAATAACCAACAACAACCCATGAGCAATAATAATAAAGGAACTATAATCCTCCACCATCATTTCATGCAATTAATTTTAATCATATTTCACCCAAAATATGCAATACCAAAACCAAAACCAAATAAAAAAATAATTCTATAGCACTAACCATTTCCCATAATTTCAAAACCAACCCTTAAATCAAAGAAATAACCAAAAAGGGTTTCATCAACATGGATAAAACCAGAGGCCTAGGGACTATGACCCAAACATCTACTACATATTCCATTATGTGTTTGGGAATGACACTTAATCATGTTAAGAGTATAAAAATTTAATTTAAATACTCCCAGAATAATAAAGGTAGATGTTTTTGACATGTTCTTAGGGAATACAAATATAAACCCTCAAGACCAATTTAATGGCCTTATGACCCATCAAAACCAAAACATCCAAATTTATCAAAACCTTTTCCAAAATCATCAAGGATTAGTTATCTATAAATAATCACAAGGTAACCTATAAAAACCCATGAAACACAACCAACGTATATTGACATGCACTCATGATGTTGAGGTTTTTACTTCTATCACAACCAACATTGATGTCTCACCTCAATTGGAGGAACAAAGGAAGGCCATAATGATTGGAGTGGTGGAGTTATAAATATAATAAGAATTACATATTATCACTCATATAATGGAATATCATCCCATAACTCCCCACCCTTATAACATTTATGAGGATGATGTCACTCCTAGACCTATGGGAAACTATGACTTAGTTGTAGACCTTACAGAGGCATTTTCCTACATCTCTTTTCTTGATTTTTTCAAGAGATCACCTACCCACCATTTAAATAAAATATGCCCTAGGGTTGAAACATTTAACCATCATTACTCCCCCACTTCAATAAAGGATCAACCATATTGATTTTAACATGTTTCTACTTGGGAATAATTCAAGGGATGTTGGTTATTTATTTGATATTGCATGTCTCACTTTTGATTCTAAAGTGGCTAGGAGATGGGATCCATCTATGTATCTAAAAGTATTAACATATAAAAACTATTTAAAATGAGAAATGGATGAAAATGGGGTGGCTATAAACATCATCCCCATTTCATTTATTCTAAAACTTGGGTACAGAGAAACCACTAGCTCTACTCCTAATAACACTTTGGTAGGTTATCATAACCTTAAGTATACCTCAATAGGGACCATAATGTTTCTAGTCACTTTAGATCCCAAGACCATGTTGACATAATTTTATATGAATGATGTAGATAAAAATTACAACATGATCATGAGCAGACCTTGGATCCATAGGATGAAGGCAATCCCTACTACCATGCTCCAACAAATCAAGTTCCTCCACTTGGGGAAAGTTTTCATCATTAAAGGAGACCCTAATACATTTTATATCATTAAAAAATAACCAATGCTACACATTGATTATCACTTTCCCATCGATGGTGTGGTAAATCCAATATAGTTGGTTGAAGATAAAAACCCACTAAAACCCATGGTAGTTATCTTAAATAGGATTGTTAAAGTTCCTAATCCCCCAAAAATGAAAAACTTTAAGAAAAAAGAGTTTAAAAGAGATAAAAATTGAGTTAATAAACTCTTGTGATAGTGTTAGCCATCTTGACCAAGTCTACGAATGAGATTATCAGTATCTTAGAAAGAGATAAATTAATCAAATTTTCATTTTATCCTTATAGTATCAGAACTTATGCTCCTCACATGCATCTTATCTTAGATTATTTTAAACATAGTGTTTTATACCACCAAATTCACAAAATATAACTCTTAGAGCATGAGGATAAACCCATAAAATATTCTAATGATAAATATTGTTAGCATATTCACTCAAATCCCCACCACATGGGGACAAGTAGTATTTTATATTATAATTTAGACTTTGGGATAGATAAATAAACCATTCATCCTCCTCTAGCCATGCTAATTCTTAAGGGAAGGATTTGTACATTAAAAATAGGCACCATATAAATTAAAACTAGTTCTAATTATAACCAAACATCCTCAATGTTGTGTCTTCTCTCCCTCTCATAAGAGAAGAAGAACATAAAGAGTTACTAAGTGTATACACATAATATTTTCAAATTTTATGAATTACAAATTTTTTATCTCTTATAATAACCCATCGAGTCTCAATCTCTCTAATTGGACACCTTAAGGGGTGCACCAAAAAAGGGGTGGATAGACCATTAGTGTTTTGTAAGATTTTTTCCCCCTCTACCACCACATAATATCAATATAACCTTCTCTTAGACACTTTTCCAAGACTTATATCCTATATTACACCCTCCTATAGTCATATTTTGCATTCATTATCCCTTCCCTAATCATGAAACTATTTTCAATTATTTTCATTACACTATCAAACCCTTTGATCCTATACTTTAATTGATAAAACTCATTTAGGGTCTAGGTTAGCCCCTAACAGACCTAGACCAAGACCTAAATTATTTGTTTCAATAACAATATAAAGTTAATTAGGTTGACCCTATTGACAAAAACCCTAAAAAGGTTTAGGTTTAGATTCAACTATATATACACATTCATTTCACTTTTTCTTAGAGAGACACCAAGAGTTAATTATTCATTTGTGCTTCTTTATAATTTTTTAGATATTATACTTGAAGAGTTATAGCTTAGGGTTTATACTTATCAAATAATATTATCTTGTGGAAAAGTCTTAGATTATTTGGAATTTATTAGTGATCCTTAAAAACCACAAAAACCTCTTATGAATCACCTTTGGCCAAGGGAGAGATTGAGTCTTGATGGGTTCATCTTCACGGTATGTATCTCTAACTTTACTCATCTAATTAGTAGATAGAATTAGCATAAGTAATGTATTTTGAATATATTGCTCTCTCTATGAATTGGGGTTTTACCCATACATAGATAAATTAGTATTCTATTATGCATGTTTAATTTTATGTTTAATAACCCCCATTTTATGTCATAAGCTTTGGGGAGCACTAGATTAGATTTTACCTTAATTATCATATACTTTTGTGAATATGAAAACATAGCACCTAGTTGGGGTTATTATATATATATTTTTTAACTAGAGGCTTTGGAACCCTCCCTAATGATTTTTTTGTGGTAATATATCCCTTGGACAAGTCTAGAGGATACATATTGGTCATGACCTATAATATCTAATGTATCAACAATTGGAAGTGTAAGTAGGATTTATCTTCTATGACATAGAATTGATTAATAAATCAGTTGAATCCAAATTAAATCTAACCCTTTTAAGTTTTCTTTATATCCATAATTTATTCATCATGTTATATTTTACATGTTTTTAGTACTATATCAAACCAGTTAGTCTAGTTATAACATTTTGTGTGTAGGTTTAAGACATTGTCACTTCAAAATGAGTATGTTATGTCTGTAAAGGTCTTCTCCAAATATAGGTTACTAGATAAAATAGTTATGCATACCATTCTTCTTTAGTATTTGATTGGCATACATTATCAAACCAGTCAACTCTATTCACCATTTCTTCTTCAGCATTTAGGGTTTTGAAAACTTGGTCAAACTCGTTGACCCAATTAATAAAATTTTAAAACAACATTCAAGCATCACATCATAAAAATTTTCAATCTAAAATAGCTTCAAGCCCATAAAATATAATTTATTTATCTCTCTATCAATTCAATTATTCTTTCAGTACTATTTTTCACAAGTTTATAGTCTATAAAGTTGTAGCCCTAAAACCAACTAAGTCAACCTATTTGATACAGTTTTGTAGTTTATATTTTATCTAGAAGGAATAGTCAACCTATTCAACTATGTTATTATAGACCTTGATTATATATAATAATAGTAATCCAATCAACTCTATTATATATTGTTTAAATATAGTGTCACCTAAACCAAATCTATACTATTCTTAATCAAGGAATTAACCTCTATTTTCTAGTAATTAATTCACCTTTCCTTTTCAGTTTCTTGTATGCTTATAGTTACTCACATAGATTAAATATGTATATTTTCAATTTACCATTTTAGTCACAATGTTTTTATACTTTACACACACTTCCAATTCACTTTAAATTCAAAAATCATTAATCACTTATCTTCCCAAGGCCTACCTACTTGGATTTCATTACCAAGGGGGAAGCCGATTTGGTTTTTCAGCCAAGTATAATGTATGGTTGGTGGTATATATTTGTATAGCACTTGACACCCTTATCACTATGAGATTGTGAAGTGAGGGGGTAGGCTCCAATACCATTATAATAACATCACCAATACATTTCCATTTCATATCAAATGTCCTAAAACTTACTTTAGATTTCATTTAGTTCCTTATTTTAGACAACTTCCTTATCACATTAAAAATAAAATTCATTATAACTTAATAACACTTAGGATTACCAACTAGTTATCATTTACTTTCTAGTTGTTGCTTGTTATTTTATCATTATATGTTGTATTTCAAAACTTACATGACTAGTATTGGTTCAAGGTTTATTTTGTGTGTTCTAATTGGGTGAGTTAGTTTGATCCAATTTCTTGTGTGCTTAATTTTATTTTTCTTCAAAATTATCTTGAAATTTTTTCTTCTATTTCAAAACACTATCATTGTAGTCAATATAGTAATTTATAAACTATTCATCCTTTCTACCTGTAATACATAGTCAACTTACATGACTATGTATCCTTATCTTCATGTTTAGTTCCTTGTTTAATAGCACATAGTCAACCTACATGACTGTGTTTCCTTATCCCTCTATTTTATGAATTTTATTTACAAGATTCTATTGACCTAGTCAACTTTGTACTTGTTGGCCAACTTTATTCTATATTTGGCCAACTCTATCCCTATTTTTCACTCTTATTTCATAATCTCAGTTACTTTCAAGAAGCATCATGAAATAAATATCAAAGTATGTTTTGATAACTTTAATCCATTTATACACTATATGTGGTGTTATTTTATTCCTCTCTTTACTTCCCAAGAGGATCCTCACTCTTGGAGTACTTCCTCTCCTCCATCATATTTAAATTGCAACATGATTAAAATCACTCCACAAGATGATATTGGTGGATTATATCCTTCTCATACCTATCAATACATTTCCCATTTTCAAACATATCACCGCAATGTAAGGTAAATTTACACAAGTCTATCTAATAACCCCATAGGGAATCCACCTCCTAATAACCCTCCCCCTAATACCAATTTGGGTATTCCTCCTAAAAACACTAATACATCAATTGATACCACTCATATTCTTGCATAGATAGTTCAATAAATGAACATAATGAAAACATCTAACACCTCCCAAAAATGATGCAAATACATCATTTGATCAACATTGCTAATAAACCTCCTATTATTCTTCCTCAAAACAATCAAAATTTTATTCTTCCACCTATTAAAGATGTTAATTGAAATATCATCCCCTAACCTCTCATGTAGAATAAGATGCTTCAACACATACAAAACAAGTATTTATCCCATTTCATTATTTCTATTGATATTGATAACATATATGTAACTATTAAATATGATGGGACTAAAAACCCTGCATCTTTTCTTAAGTCATTTGGTAATATATATAAGGAGTGGATCTAAGGTAATACATTTGCCACAGCTAAAATCATAGTTAAAAATTTCATTGGAAATGTATTAGAATGGTATTATCAACTTCCCCAACATTCCATATGAAAATTAGAGGATTTAGTCAATCCTTTAAATAAAGAGTTTCAACACAATGATCTTTCTGAGAATTGCCTTAGCCATTTCATAAATGCTAAGCAATCTCCCATAGAATAATCTCATGATTTTATCAAATGATGAAAATATTTGGATCGTAAGTTTGATATTAACATGACTAATGATAATTTGTTTAAACTCTTTATAACCACAATAACTCCCTCACTTCAATATATGGTTTAGAATTTTTGTCATCAAATGCTAAATGAAGCTCTTGCCCAAGCCAAGTGTCAAGACTTCTTAATGAAATTTTTTTAACCTAATACCAAAATCATTAAATGATATTTTAAACATTTAATTAGTACCATAATTGATAATCCTCCTCAACCCAAACTAGGAGTTACCAAAGCTGACCATCCCTAACCACCTCATACACCATTAACTATGCAACAAATGAAACAATTTTTAGTGTCCTCTACTCCATTCACTTATCCAAATAATCCTCCTAGATGGTATGACCCTAATCAATTTTTTTGGTTCCAAAATGACATAGTTCATTCCCATGAAACATGTAGAGGGATTACCAAAGTTGATGTCTCATATATTTTTGGAAATTCATTCAATCATGAAGTTATGATTTAACTCTATCATTAAGATTACAATAACACTTCTCAAAAATGTTAGGATCCAAAATTTTATTATTTTAACAACAAATTTTTTCCACGTCTGATGCTCAATAAGGCAATAGGGATATTTTTGAGATTAACATCAACTATGACAAATATTACACCAATTCTCAATATGTCAATGTAGCGAAGGTAAATTATTGAAAAATGCTAGCCCATAATGATCCTCTCACCAAACTAAAGAAACCATATTTGGAAGAAAAAATACTCAAAGATAATATGACTACTCACTTAGCTTCAAAAACCAATGAGGAACCATATCTTCCTTCTAAACCCCCAACCAATTCTCTTCCTTATAAACCTATTTGACCTTCTAAGCCTCATGTTGATTCTTCTTCAAAAACCCATTGGAACATCTTAAAAGAACTCAACTTTGTGCTTTTAAAAATCCCTCTTATGGGGTAAGTTCATAGCTCTCTTTATTATTTCAAGTTCCTCATGTAAAAAATTAAATAAATTAAAGAGACATCTTCCTTAAAAGACGAATCATCTTCTCATGAGCCTCAACCAATTGAAGTACATACCATTGAACCTATTTACCCTTATTTGAAACCCTCCATAGAAATCCTTGAAGAATACATGATCAATAATGAGATTCTATTTTAAGCTGATGATCCAACCTTCTTCATCAAAATAGCCATTAATACCACCCTCATACAAAAAGTCCTAGTAAATGAAGGATATGATATTAATGTGACCTATTTATGGCTCATCCAATAGCTTCTCTACAATAAATATCATCTTAAACAAACTCATTTAACATGTCATGGATTTGAAAAAACTTATAAAAATCCACTTGGTTGTGTTTAGATCCCTATTACGATTGGACCTAAGACTATAAGAACTAATTTCATGGTCCTCAATTTACCTTCATATTACAACATACTCCTAGGATTCCCATGGACTCATACAATGAGAGATATCACCTCTTCTCATAGCCAATGTATAAATTTCATAATGGAAAAAGGTATAAACATGGAGCTGATCTTAACCCTTGGATTATTAAGCTTCCAAATCCTAAATCTTGATATTGAATTCCCACCATTCTAAAGATTAAAAGTGCTCTTTTTCCCAAATTCATCAATATGAATCAAAATTTACATGTCACTCTTGCTTATTATGATGATGATGAGCCTAATGACTTGTAAAATACCTAAAAAACTATCAAGATACCTTATTACATCTCAGAGTGGTTACCTCCCTCTTTAATACCTCATGATTGCATCATCCCTCTCATTGATGAGATAAATGATTTCCCTCCTCCATGTAATGCTTAGGAAGCCTCTTATATAGAATATGAATTCATATGTAATTATCATGGAGTGTATAAATTATTCCAAGATCCTTTAATCATATATCTATGTAAATTCATTGATTTAGGAATCTTCCCTTCTAAAGTTCCTCTTGAATCACAAACATGTAAAATTTTTCATACTTATGATGATAACTACATAATGACCCAAGATCAATAATGAGATTTGGATGTTCAAAATTATAAGAAAAACATAGCTCAAATACATGCTTTAAATCATGGTGTTCATATCATTTCCATAAATTTCAAGTTAGTACCTTAAGGTCATGTACCTCCTATTAATTCTCTACTTATAAATACCCCTTAGGTGGTGGAATAAATATTACCCTCTGAACCTTTAGAGTTGTAGTCATTCAATTTGATCCTCTCCTCATCAATAATGTTAATGACAAACCCATCAAATATCATCAAACTTCATCTCCTCTTCCATCTACTCCTAAGATTACCCTATATTCCATGGCCATATATGTATAGCAATACATTTTGAATATGATCACCACAATAATAAAATTATTACTCTGAAATTATATGTGGAGTATTATGATCCTTTTTCCACATTGCCTAGCAATAAAGCCATTCTTAAATTGTTTCATGCCTAAGAACCTCAACTCCCTTGGCAACATCATAAACTAAATAATTTCAAAAAAAAATCCCCTAATTTTAATAAATTTATCACTATTATTGATCCTAAAAAAATACCATTTACTCTTTACCAAATGCACCATATCATTTCCAAGATGGAAATGCCATGATTATTAGAATATGGCACCCCATCATATCCTCAACCAGTCAAAATCTGTAGATAATTAATACCAAATGAGCTTAACTTTATTTCATTATTTGATAAATATCATGATAATTTTTCTTGGTCCTATGAGGACATGCCTGGTATTGATCCTAGCATCATGATGCATAATATCATCACCTATCCAAATGCCAAAAATATGCAACAAAAAAAGGAAATTTCTACCTAAATTTTCCAATTTATGTCATAAATAAATCATTAAAATTCTTGATACTAATTTTATCAATAATATGGAATCTTCAGAGTGGGTCTCAAACATTGTCCCTATTCAAAAAAAGGTCACCATGGTTATTCACATTTGCATCAGTTTTTGTAATCTCAATCATGTTTGCCCTAAAAAATAAATTCCCTTTACCTTCTATAGATTCCATCATCAATTCCACTTATGGCTATGAAATATTTTTCCTTATGGATGGTTTTTTAGGTTATAATCAAATTCAAATTACCCTTGAAGATAAATATAAGACAAATTTTACATCATAATGGGGAACCTATTGTTATGTTAAAAATGCCTTCAACCTCAAAAATTCTAGAGCTACATCTCAATGGGATATGACCCATATTTTCCATGACCTTATCTATAATATTGTGTTGGACAACCTCATCACCAATTCTAAAATCCAAAAAACTCATCTTTAAGATCTTTTTATCATCTTCAATCACCTCATGAAATATAAATTTAGATTAAACCCCTAAAATGTGTCTTTGGTATCACATATAAAAAATTGATAGGTTTCTTAATCTCTCTTCATGGTATTGATGTCAATCTTGCTAGGATAAAAAATATTTTAAACATTCCTATCCCTCATTCCATTCAAAATATATACACTTACCTTGGAAATCTTGGGGAAATAAGATGATTTATCCCTAAAGTGGATTACTACATCTATTATATTCATTTTCTTCTAAATAATGGTAATTCTCTATAATATATGGATCCTTTTTATAAATCATTTGCAAATCTATATGAATTTTTTCTTCATATGCCGACCCTTCCTCCACCTTCTAATGATTGTCCTTTAATCCTTATTCCTCACTTGTATTACTTGGGGAAATGCTTGCATAGCAAGATGATACCAAAAGAGAGTATGCCATATATTATATCAGTCAAGGTATCACTGACTATGTAAACATTATAAAAAAGTATAACATGACTTCCTCGATATATATTTTATAGTTGAAAAGATCCATCATTATATGCTTTATCAAATAACTTATGTTATCATTCATTTTATTCCACTACATCACTTTTTATCTAAAGCAATTATTCCTAAAGAAAGAATTGGAAAGTGGATGGTCCTTCTAATGGAATTTTATCTCTTCATTATTACATAAAAATCTATCAAATGATAAATAATTTTTGACCAAATCATAATAGTTCCCATACCTACTACTAACCACCTTCAAAATAGTATCCCAGATGTTAATATCCTTTATATTGAAGGTCTTAACCAAGCTATATCTCTTAAAAATTACTTCCATAATTTCACTATTGACATTGAAGAAAATAATATATAAGAGTCATATATCCTTCTCAATACTACTAAATCTAAAGTATTCATCAAATAACTACTTAAAATAAATGTCAATTTACATGAAGATACCTAGACCCTTCATTTTGATGGCACAAAATGCCTTCAAAGAGCAATGATAGGTTTTATTATTACTATTCCTCTTTTAAAAAGCATCCATTTGGAATTTTTACTTACATTTGATGTCACTAATAACATGGTGGAATACTAATAATTAATCCTAGGTATGAGTGTGGCACTTGATTTAGACATTACATATCTGCATGCTTTGGGTGACTCCCAACTCATCTGCCATTAATTTAATGGCAATTATCAATGTAAAAGAAAAAATTTAATTGTTTATCATCAAATATCCACTACCCTTGCCAAAGAATTTTCTTCTTTTACCATCGATCCCATCCCTCAAGATTAAAATTCTATTGCTTATTCCCTTGCTTCTTCAACATCTATTTTTCATTCACACTGAGTTATTATTGATTTTACCTTTCTTATCCAAATAAAAAAGTACCCATATTCCATTCAACCACAAGATTCACTTATATTCCATATTGATGTTGTATCTATTTGACATAACCCATAGTAAAAAGACATCATTCAATTCCTTGAGCATCAAACCTATCCTCCAAACATGAATTCCCATGAAAAGACTCAAATTCACAAAAAAGATTTCAAATGTCTTTAGATATAACATAATTTATTATCACAATGTTGAATTTACCTTGTTCTTATATGTTATGAAATAAGAGGTTCATCCTTTTCTTTCACAAGAACATGGGTGCATTTATAGGGGTCACTATAGCAAACACACTACAACATACAAATGTTTATGTATGAGTTATTTTTTTCTCATTCTTGAAAAAGATACCATTAATTTTGATAAAAATTATATTCCATGCCATGTTCATGATGATCTAATCCTTTATCCTCTTGTAAAGCTTCAAAATATGGAGTATCCTTGGCAATTCTCAAAGTGGGGATTATATCTCATAAGCAAACTACCTAGATCAAAATATGGACATTTCTTTATCATCATGACTATTGAGTATTTTACCAAATTCATTGAATCTATGCCCCTTATCAATGTAATGAGAAAATACATTTATAAATTCATCCTCAATCAATAATTTGTCACTTTCGTATTCCTTGTACTATTAGTTATGATATTGGTGGTAATTTTAAAAATAAATATGTCAAACAATTTTTTGCTAAATTCAAAATCAATAACAAATTTTCCATGCCCTACCATCCATAATACAATGGCCAAGTTCAGGCCACTAACAAAATTATCAATAAAATTTTCCAAATGATAATTCATGACACTCACATGGATTAGAATATTCATCTATATCCCACTCTTTGGGATTATTGCACTAGCATACACATTGCCACTAAGGCAACCCTATTTTTACTGTTCTATGGTTCTAAATCCATCCTCCCATTAGAATTTTAGATTCCCTCCCTTTGTATATTTCTTCATGGTATCATACCTAATGAAGAATTATGTGCATCTCACCTTCATTCTCTTGATATTCATGATGAACACCATATTTCCACTCTATAACACAATCACCAATACAAGGATCACATTGACAAAGAACATAACAAAAGGGTTAAAGTCTATACTTTTAATGTTGGTGATTTTGTCCTTAAATTAGAGTACACTAATGAAAAATAAGGAAAATATGACCAAGTTTTTTTGTGACTTAATTAGTAAAATACATCCTTGGTCTAAGCACCTATCACCTTAAAACTAATGAAGGTTATATCTTAAAAGTTCCTACCAATGCATAATTTTAAAAGAAGTATTTTTCTTAGAACCTTCTCTTCTTATCATGCTTTCTATCTGCTATCCTTCTAACACTTTTTGTAGGATATCTTCATGGGTCTCACCCTGCACAAAAATTTATCTTTACATAAACCATAGTCCTTTATTTTTACCCTTGGGTTTCTTTTTCTCATGAGTTGCATTGTAAAACTATGGATATGAACTGGTCTTCCTCATGACTTCATTTTACTTTTATTTCACTTGTTTCTTTCTTTCGTGAGTTGTAGTGCAAGAACATGGATAGGACCCAACCTTCCTCATAAATAACATCTTTCTCATTTATTTTTCTCTCATTTTTTTCACCCTCAAGGTTTCTCTTTTATGAGTTGTAGTGTAATAACATGGATAGGACCAGACCTTCCTCATAAAAATAACCATCTTTAATTAAGTGTTCTTTTTTTAGAATGTGTTCACAATGGTTAAAAGTTCATGATCCCTTGTTCTTAGATTTATATTTTACTTCTTTTATAGATAAATTTTTCACAGAAATAAGGTGTTATATTGTTTTTCTACACTTCCCTTTAGGACTACAAACAAAACTAACAACCATCTAGTGATAAAGCTAAGTTAGGGTATGCATACATTACTTTTATTTTTAGTTATTTCCATTTTAGTCATTTATTTTTAGTTATTTTATGTTTTAAAATAATTTAATTTTTTATCTTCAAAATTATGTGTTGATATGTTTTTTCTCAAAGTACCATCCCCTATTGCACCTGAGTGACACATGATGATCTTTGAGTGGGGCATATGAATGCACATAATATTTTCAACTTT
>JARHVA010003360.1:1435000-1437500 GCA_037957365.1 Torreya grandis
TTTTCTCTATTCCAAGTTTCATGGCTGTATATGCAAGTCAATTATACTTTCTGATCAATTAGTCCTCCTAATTAGGCCTCTTTATCCTAAAAGGCTAAAAATGTCCATTTTATTGTTCTAAAATGTGTGAAATATAAAATTAGAATATGATTAATTTTTTTTACCTCATCATCCTTCATGTCCAATTTGAGTTATTTATCATTTTTAGAGACCCCTACTCTAACATTAATTGTTCTTTCTTGACCCATTTCGTATAATCCTATACTTGTAGGTATGAACTAGTAGCATGAGATGAACCTTAGGAGAGTCTTATAAATTTTTTAAGTGTTTTCATGGCTCTTCCACCCTACCTATATGCTTCATTTTCCTTCTTTTCCTAATTGATTCCTTGAAAAGGATTTGCAAGGGTTTTGAGGTGGTTTTAGGTCTTAACATTTGTTCATAAAGAACATACATTGGAAATATAATAAAATTCCACTAAAGGATTATTTAGGAACTAATATATATATTATAATCACCTTAGTTTCCCATTCAAGGTGTCAATGGAGTTCTAAGCTTCTCAACTTGGCCACTCGAGCCATTTTTAAATAATTTGCATGGTCTAAATTCTTCCTAAGCCAAAAATTGTTTCTTGGAGACTTTATATACAAGATAAAGGTTTAAAAACCTTCATATACATTCCATAAACATGTTACCATCACTATAATATCTCCCTTAGAGCTAGAAATTAAGAATGACCCTGTCTAGCAACTGGATCGAGACCTTGCAAATAGGTTTGTCTACAACAAAATCTCAAACTGACCCCTTTGATGTTTTATTTACATATATATATATATTATAAACACATAAAATACCTATCCTAACATGAATCAAAACATTTAAATTCTTGTAAAAATTTAGAATTGGAAGTGACCATCCTTACCAAGCCATTTGCTTGCCATTCCTTGCCATGGTGACTACCTCAAACATTATACCAAGGTTTTTTAGGTTTTTATATATGTGTCACAACTTAAAAAACCCTAATTTTATCTTCCCATTTATTTTGGTTCACTTATTTAACATATTTTCATGAAGTAGTAAGGTCTATGCAAGGAAAGAGTACTCTACCTTTGAGACAAAATAGAGGCATATTTTCCTCTTTTTTAGAAAATAAAAGTGTTGTGTAAGGTTATATATTTATAAAGGATTACATACACCAAAATTAAACTTTTTATGAGGTTATTTTACCCTCTAACCCACTCCATCTTCATGACAAGCCTTTTCTAGGGCAAACTATGCAAGGGTACTTTAAGGATTGATTGTGTTTTACATCTTTGGGAGTTTATCTTGCACTTTATATTCAATATATATGAATTATAAGTACCATTATTATCTTTTATTTTATTTCTCAATCCCACTTATCACTCTATCTTCTCAATATACTCCCTGTTGTCCTTGCACACAGTGTTTCCCTCTATTCCCTACCTATAGGTAGTCATGTTTGGATTAAGCCTTGATATCAAGTTAGAACCCTTTCCATGGATCTTCATTGGTGTAATATTATTATTTATACATGTATTATACCTCATATGACACATTAAACCTTATTCAAAAGTTCAAAATAGTATGGGTTGACCCAATTTGACTTGGGATCAAATTTGGTCAACATGTAGCTTATCTACTAGGTGCACCTCCACCTCTAGGAGTCTATCACAAACCTATGTGGTCATTAATAATACCCTAATATCAATTAATTATACATCCCAATACCCATTCATCCCATAGTAAAACATATATAATAATTTAACCACTGTCAAAGTCCCAATTAGCCATGAAAATGCATAAAATGGTATTACATTTATCCATCATGCAACCCTGTTGGGCCTGACATCTCCAAATACCACTCCCTTATAATATGAAATAATCCTCTCATATATATAAATAATTAGGATAATATAATGTTTTATTAAAATGCTATTTATTCATGTGATGGGTATAAGTCCATGTATGTAAGGTCCAAGGTATCTTGGGTCCAAAATAAATGAGTTGTTATCTCCTTAAACCTATAGATAAGGATAATTTATGTAAAAAAAAATTTCGCCATTGTATCCCACTATTTTTTAGGCTAGGATACCCATGATCACCTTCTACATTTTTGGGATCATTTATACCTTAACCCCATAAATATTTACTCCACACTTCACACCCTCTTCAAGTGTGTCGATGTCACCAAAGTGTTATGCCCAACCTTCTACCTCTTCTCTACTCATGGATTATTGAATGGACACCAGTTGACTTATCTTATATAAAATATTAATCATAACACATCCATAAGAGTTATAGTCGATTCTCATGGGGCCTAAGGGAAGACATAAGTGTTTTGGTGAACATCTTAGTAAGTAAGTAGGTCATATAGTAGCATGTTAGAGGTGGTTATGATCCATAATCATGTAATATATAAGATGTTGGTGTAGTCTAGTATTTATATCTCATCCACCATGAGTAAGGCCATTATATAAGG
>JARHVA010003360.1:1442500-1475000 GCA_037957365.1 Torreya grandis
ATCCCAATAACATATCAAAGAATCATACATTGGGTACTACTATGAACTTGATGGCCACATATGTTAGACCAATCTATAATGGTAATGTAATCTCACCAATATAACTGTGAATATGGACATTGAATCCCTTTATTACTATTATTATAGGAATTATATGCTTATCTATGTATCAAAAATGAGAGATAACTATGATAGTGCACATATTCACACCTAAACCATTATCAATCATGGTAATATATATAGGTTAATGATAAATGTAAGTTTGATTGAATAGAGAGTTTAAATTAAAATTATAATTGACTTGTTCATTCTCTATGAATGTGATAAGTGGTCTAGATAGAAATGAAACATGATATGTTCCAATGATTCCATTCAAATGATGGTGTGCCTTTATATGAGGATGATAATAAATTGGTGGAGTATATGCATTATATGTGTAATGCACTTCTAATTTATCTATTATTTATTGAGTTTATACTTAGGTAAAGTATCTTTGAATATATTTATTATTCTACTCTAACTTATTTGTGCCTTTGTACTATTAGTATATGTACCCACATCAATGATGTTATCATCTCTAAAATCATGTATCTTATGTCTCAAATTAATGCATATATTGGTATTATTCCCTAGTAATTTATGAAAATCACAAAAATCATTTTAATAAAATCCATTTGGAATTATGTTTACTCATATCAACCTATTTAATGAGAGTGAGTGATATGAGGTTACAATCAAATAATTTTTTTATGACTTCATATGGAGCTTTTGGCAAGTTGGTAAACTATATCCTTGTAGGAGCTAATAATACAATAAGTGGATTAGGTTATGAAATTACATTCATTGTTATATTTTGATCACTCTTATTATAATTTAGTCTCACCTTATATGGATGCTTACTTGGATTCTTTGCATGAAAATTAGAGACTATGTTGGTAACACACTTTATCTTATTAATTGCCAAAAACCTAACCTCTCTTTCCTTAATCGTGTGACTTAAATATATGAATGATTGAAACTTATTAAACATAATAGATTAATTTATAGGTGAAATAAAACTCTATATTAATATGCCTTAGGATTCTTTATCTATGATGGGATTCATCATTTTAGATAACATGGTCTTATACCATAAATATATAATCTAAGATAGGCTCATTGGATTCATGTTTGATTTGAGCAAAATGAGAATATGAAATCTTTCCACTTATGTTAAATGATAAACGTTTAAGTAAAAAATATAATAAATGATTAGATGCTTGAACTAACTAATATGGCAAATTTTAAAACCATATTAAAGAAAGCTCTTTTAATTTAGTGGAAATAATTTGGTCAACAACGTATCATTGGACACATAGTCCAAACATGTTGTGTGAAATGCTTTGAAATGTTGTTTTGGTCACCTATTCCATCATATAATGTAATTTTAGGTGCCAAAAAAATATTTGGTAAGGGATATGCTAAAGTATGTTAACCTAATGGAGTATGCAATAAGTATTATGAATAAATTGCTTGATTAGGTTTTGTATAACATTTTATTTATTTATAACACCTTTGTATGTAGAGCTAAAATAGTTTGCACAAGTGATTGTACATTAGGAAAAGAATGTGTACTAACCAAAGGTATTGTAAATAGTGACTAAGTAGAGATTGGAATATTGATCTCCTAAAACCTTAGGTTTCCCCCATAGTATATGTTGGTATGAAATTATATTAAGTGATGTAGATAAATGAATGAAACCCATAAAAATGAAAGTTTCATACGATTGACATTTATATGATTTATGTATTCCCTCTCTAAAATATTAAAGAAAACATATTTTATTTTTGGATTATTTGAAAGAAACCATTTTAAATATATTTTGTCTATGTCATCAAATCTATTAACTGATTTTACCATTATTTTTTTATCAACTAGAATTTGAAAATTTTCAACTTGAGCACCACTTAGTCTAGTACTTATTATAACATAGGTATAAATAACTTTATCATATTATACAAAATCTGAAATATAAACATGCCCATGATGAAAACCCTAATAAAACATTTGGAAATAATAAAAATAAGAAAATAAACCTTATAAACATGGATGGTTAAGGTTTGAAATATTTATTAATAGATAGGTTATCCAATATATTTTATCAAAATTAGAGATTAAGTGTTAATATAATTATGACAAAATAATGAGTAAAATTAAGGTGAATAAAATATGTAATAAATAAAAAAGCCTCTATTTATATAAATATGCTAAAATGGGAAAGTATTAAAGGTAAATAATATATCTAGTATTTATATTTGATGGACTACAACAAAAATTGTGTAATCGAATATGGGACTGTGTGAGGTCAATATGAATCAGGAACACAATCTTGGGATAATGTCAAACTATTAAAATAAGGATATCATATATTTTTATCTATAGAATATGTCAACTTTTATTAGTTTTTTACCCTCTATGCAAATTTATATTAGCGCATATTCACAAGATGGTATTGTGTGTATATTTTGGTCCACTCAATTCAATGTATAATTTATTATGTGTCTTCTTATTCACTTTGAACCTTAATTCAATGACAATGGAGTAAAATAGGATTCTAATTATATATCTCATACTTTTCTTGAAATCTTAGATTAATGACATAAGAGGATAAATTTAAACACAAAGATAAAATGAGTTAGTATTTGAATTTGTGTTTGACCTCAACACCCCTATATTGAGTGTTGTTTTCATACTAATATTATGAATATGGATCAAACTCCA
Source organism: Torreya grandis (assembly GCA_037957365.1). Taxonomy (NCBI): domain Eukaryota; kingdom Viridiplantae; phylum Streptophyta; class Pinopsida; order Cupressales; family Taxaceae; genus Torreya; species Torreya grandis. The sequence goes on from JARHVA010003360.1 coordinate 1,445,262, forward strand.
TGTTTTTATCCCATGATATGGTGGTCTATCTAAAATACTAGTATAAACTAATAGATGATGGTGAAATATTGGTGTGATTAATTGATAAAATAATGACTTATAACCCTGGAAGTGTATTCTTAATTTAGCTCAGGTCTAATAGGGTTGTACATAATCATAATTGGGTGAAATATGGAATATCTCTTAATGTCAAATTATAATTCTAATAATTTTTATTGTGGAATCCTTTTGTGTGAAAAATTGTTTGACATATGTATTTATAGTGATATTTTTATAATTCCTTCATATGGGGATTGCTAAACATTTAGGATGACCCATTTCATGAATTTTAAATTTGGAAATTAGTCATTATTTGGTGGGAGGACAAGAGTGGTGGGCCTAAAAAAGAGAAAAGTGCATTGATGTCCAATTAGGGAATTATTTTCCAAGGAGCACAAATAGTGGATATAAATAACCTTAATAGTGTTTGCGTTAGTCTAAACTACTTTTCCTAAGGAATAGGGTCATTGGTTTACTTATAATAATATGTCCTTTATGCATAAAGTGAAGGAAAATTATCAAATGGCTATGGTATCAGGAATGAGATAAGTGTGTAAAAATGGTGGTCACAAGTGCACTATTTTATATTTAATGTTAATTTATGCATCCACATTTGACCTATTTTTATTCTAGTAATTCATAAAAGTGAAAGTACTATAATTAAAGAAAAATTGTGTATTTGAACTTAAATATGAAGCGCAATATTGAATGTATGACATAACATTAAAATGTATTTCATGCAAACCTATAATGAAACATGTATAAAATAAATCCTTACTTAATCTTAATATCAATAATTAAATACAATAAAAGTATATATCTAATAACAAGTAATGACTACACCTGATTGGGTACATGAACTATTATATTTTTCCTAGTGTAAAACTGATGACTATAAAGGGTAGGAACCTTAAATATTTAATTTTCATTGAAAAAATGGATTGTATTGTGCATGTCCTATTCATAATTGGTAGGAGAGTGTGATTAAGAACCCATGGTGTGTTTTAATCCATCATTTCATACCCAAAATAGCGAATTAGTTATAAATACCTATCTGAGTTCTAATAGATATTCTTCTAGTTAAAAAACTAGTGAGAAAGAGGTGAACCAACTACTAGATACAAAATAATACTCATTTATAGTTTAAAAAATGGCACAAAACTAGTGTAAAAGGTTAGTATAATGTGGTTATGGTGTATATAATATAGATAATGACACTAATTTATATTCCATCTATGAAACTAGTTCAAAAGTGAGTAAGGAAGAAGTCATATGTCACAAAAATTTCTTAAATCTGATATCTAATGTATATAGATTATGATATTGAGTAATGATAACTAAAATTATGAGAAAAAACCTATGTGATAGGCTGTAACACATGACATGCATTATGTTCCCAAAGCCAAAAAATATGAGATAAAACTGATTATTTTATAGAATTTATGACTCTAAGCTTATTGCTAACTATTATGTACTATCTAGGATTTGTATAATTATGAAAGTGACTATTTTTTTCATGTTTTCACAACATCACACTCTTTTAGACAACAAGAGGGTGCACCCTTCTCCAAATGGAGTACTCATATTAACAGTGATTCTCTAGATGATTTTGTTGCATGTTTTCCATGATTAACTATATGAGGTCTATAAAATTACTCTTATGTAATGTACTTTATGATTTTAGTCTCTAAGACGAGTCATTGTGTATGCTCTTTTTTTGAGTTGAGATTTTTATCATATACAATAACTTAACTCAAAATAAAAAATTATACAATAAATTTTATGTAAAATATGTAAATATGATTAATAATGATAACATAAAGGATCATGGCACCATCATATATATAAAATAATCATAATAGTAATGTGATATGTATTTATAAATAATCATAGATAGTGATATTATGAATACAAATGTTAGTTATTAGGCATGCATATCAAGGATTAAAATTGAGTATTAAAATTTGAACTACTTTGGCGAGATGTATTATATCCATAATGGCTTAAAAATGGTTGGAATATGCATGATTCAAATAATGTAATAAAAAACTAAGTAAACAAGTGTCATGGACATGATGCACACAAACAAAGAATACACACAAAACATAAAAAACAATCAATAGAGGGCCAAGAGGATACATACAAGGGGCATGCTCAAATGTCACTCACATGCATAAAATCATGAAATGGAGGCTTAAAGACACACATAAGGACATGTTAAAATGTCCACAATATAAAAATATAATATAGACTAGACATAAAGTTATAAATAAATCATGAAAAACATGCATGAATATATGTAGTTGATCAACATAAGCAATTTATAACACTAGTAGATTTAGTAACTTAGGTAAGTAATAAGATATTAGTTTTTGATAATCTATCAATATCGATATATTTTATGCCATATAAATAATTGGGGTATGAATAATAAAGGATATCCAAATAAGGATAAAACTTATATAAAATATGTCCCTAATGGGATTTTTAATGTATATGCAAGCTACAAAATTAATGTGTCTAGTTTGAATATGAGAAATTATAGTGTATGCTCACTGGGGAAAGATCAAGGGAATATGAAAACAACATGATTCAATCTTGTATGAATAGGGTGTTCTTATCTATTTTTAGCTTATGAGGCTGAGATAGTGAACTAACCTACAATTATGTCTATCGATGGCATATTGTATGTTCTAAACTCACTCATGTACACATTTGAATCATATATGATATGAAACTATATATAAATAAGTACTAAATAATTATTATTAAATTAACTATGCAAATGAACTAAACATAAGCATGCATAGGTCCTCATTTTTTTATTTTTTAAGAATGTTTGATTTTTTTGTATTTTTTGAATATATGAAAACATGATAAGGAAAAAACTAACCAATTAATCCATTAATATATTTGCCATTAATTTTTCATGTATCTATTATAGGAAGGATAACATATCTTGAATGGAAAACATCATAGAATAGTGAGAAGTATACTAGCTTATGAGTCCTACAAGAGACTCAAAATCAATGGGACATGTGTCTATGATAGGAATGGTAATCTTTATTAAATTGAAATGGATATATTTTTGAGATTGGACTAATTTTAATGGAGAATATGAATATTGATTAACCTTTGTACCTTACCTACCACTATCATATTGATGATCTATAACATATAATGCATGTTTTTTTAGCATGATTAACTCTATGATTTTTGTAACCCATCATGGAGTGTACAAATATTATGTTAGTACCTTATGTGAGATAACCTTAGTGTATTATAATTTAAATTTATGACATGTATGAGTAGAGAGAGTCTCTCTATAATCTGTGTCTAATCTCTTTTGAGGTGTAATTTCAAGGGTAGATTCATGCAATGTAAATATCTAAGTAACTCACACCTTCTTAGGTGGCTTAACTAAAATATTATGTATAGGAACTATATTTGTCTATGATATGACATACTCATATGGGATACCCCAAACTATGATGACCTATTTAACATAGATATAATTTAAACACTTGTGAAATTTAAAAGGAACAATCCAACCTATTAAATGCAAGGGAGTCCCAATAATATATTAAACCCATACACTAGGTACTACTATACTTTTTTGGGTCATGTGTGTTGTACCAACTAGTAATGGTAATGTAATATCAATGATGAAGCTTTGAATATGACCGTTGAATCATCTTATTACCATGGTGGTAGGAATAAAATATTTATGTGTATCCAAGATGATTAAGAAGAATGATTATACAAATATTCATACTTTAATCATTATTAACCATGACACTTTGAATAGGCTAGTGATCAATGTAAGATTAGATGAATAAAGAGGGAAAATATGGGTCATCATCTACTAACTCATGCTCTGTAAATGTGATGAATGGCCTAGATGGATTCTAATTATGGTAGGTACAAATGATGTCAATTAAAATATGTGTTACCTCTATATGAAAATGGTAAGAAAATAGTAGAGGGTGTGCATTATATCCATAATTCACTCCTAGTGTATCTATTGTCTCATTAGTCATATGATTAGGAAAGGTATCATTGAATATTTTCATTTATTTGATTTAACTTTTAATGATTTCAAACTATTATTTGGTGTTTCCACATCAATTATGTTTTCACCTATAAAATAATGAATCTTGTGCCTCAACTTGATACATTTATTAGCACTGTGGCTTGGTTCCCTATGATAATCATAAAATTCATTTTGATCAAAACATTTTTGGAAGACAACTATTCAAATCAGCCTATTTAATGTGAGGGAAAGATATGATATTGTATTCCAATAGTGTTTTGAGGACCTTATATAGATATTTTGGTAGATTGTTGAACTAACTCCTTGGAGAAGTTGATCAGACAATGCATGGAGTGGAGTAAGAAACTTCATGTACTATTTCCTTTTGGTCATTATTATTATCTCTTGGCATCACCTTATATGGTGGCTTGATTTAACTCTTTATATTATAATTTGACTTAGTTTTCTAATTAAAATTTATCATTGTCAATAATTTGACTTTCCTTTCTTTGACTCTATGAATGATAAAAAATTTATTAAACATGATGGACATTTATAAGGGTGAAAGCAAAATATATTAGAAAATATCTTGTAATTATTTGTCTACCATAGGACTTGTCATTTTGAGTAACATAATTGTGTATCATAATAAATATTATATGATGGGATAATTAGATTTATGTTAGAGTTGAGTAATCTAAGCATATGAAATATTTTCACTGATATTGATTGAAAATGTGTTACGAACATATCAACTAGTTGATTAAACTCATACACCAATTAATGAGGTAAATTATAAAACCATTGTAGATCATATTATTTTAAACTCCTCAGGAATAACATATTAAATATAATATTATTAGACATGTAGTACACACATTCTATGTGGAAGGCTCTAAGATGTTGTTCAAGGTCACCATTTCCATCATATAGTGTAAGTGTGGGTACCATAAAACCTATAAGTAGAGGATATATTTATATATATATATATTCATAATGAAGTGTATAATATAATTTAATATTCTATTACCTAATTAGGTTTTTAATCACCTTGCTCCAAATATAACACCTTAACTTATAGAGATTTAATTCCATGCATAAGGGATTGTACATAGAGAATAATAACATGTGCTTAAAAAATTCATTATTCATAATGAATGACTAATAATTGTAATATTATTATATTGAATCCATTAGGTTCTCCCATTGTAAATAGTGGTACAAATTTTTTAGCCAATGGTTCAAATAAAGGAATAGAACTTGTTGGAGTTATAGGTTGCACACTAGCTAAGAAAAGGATTGTTAAAGTCCTCCACTCAAACTTAGTCCAACATGGGAATGACCCTAGGCTATGTGTTACCTATTTTTAGGTCAAACCTCTATATTTTAATGGGATATCTTCCTTGATTTATAAATTCAATGCTATTTATCTAAAATCTAAAATCTATGGGGGATGAAAAGGGGTAAGAAGATTACATAGGAATTAAAACATACACTAATATGTGATGATGCACCATGAATTCAACATCCACTCATAAGATTAAACTCTCCACACACTAATGGACTAATTAAAACAAAATAGTGATCTTCATTAATCCTACACACAAGTGTTTCATATGGAGGTTGGACTAGATGAATGGTCTACCAAGGATATGACAAGTAGGTCTATTGTAAGACTCACACTAGTCATGTCACACTTTAAGACCATTATCTATACTTTAACACTCCACATGATCTGAATAAGACATCTCTTTGACATCTAGGTGAACCAAGACTTGCAAATGATAGGCAACTATCACATTTTCATATCAAATCAATATAAATAAATTATAATGTCACCATGAAAGAGCTATAAAAATCTATTATTTAGTCCAAAATAGGTGCACAAGAATAATTATGGTAGAGTTTCCTCTACCATCCTAAGGAATACAAACTAAGGCAAAAATATTTGAATATATAGAATAATGGAATGATAAATAATGGTATAATGGCATAAAAGAGTGGATAATGGGTCATAATTAATCAATTACACTCAAAAAGGAAGTTACAACATCCACATAATCCTCACTCTGGCTCCTTTATGCATTAGATCTCCTTAATTTCTCCTTAAATGGAATTTTAGCATTGGAAAATAGGTAAGGGAGGCTAATTAAACCCTAGTTAAAATTTTAAAATTCTTTACCATGATAAAAATAGTCCATAATTACTCCACATGGTAGGTATAAGATTAATTAGGCCACCATAGTTATGTATCAGTTCATACTTCTCTGAGGTAGGTTGACAAAGTCAAGGAAACTATCTCATTTCTCCATCACAACCATGAAATTATCATTAAATTTACTTAAAGGGTTAGTTACCAATGTAGCATCCTTATATTGATCCATTTCATTAGTCCTTCAATGCCAATTTGACTTCCTTTGATGACCAATTATGCCAATTAAGCCTATTTGGCCTAATTGTCTAAGTGTTGAAACTTGTCAGCAATTAGAGATATCAAAAAAAGCTTATAACCCCATATATTAATATAATAAATGCCTAAAACATAATTTAAAACCATGGAATAGGATTAGAAGGGCATTAAGAACTTGAAACTCCATCTTTCCAAGTTGATTGTTTCATCCTCCTCATACATTAGCGAATTGGTAACTTTGGATGCACTTGAAAATGATCTTGTAGATAAATCCCTATTCATTTGATTCATTTATAAGGTGAATCAAGTCTTAAACTTTCTAACCTAATGGTTATAGTCATTTTTCACCACCAAATACCCTCTATTTTTCTCAAAATCTAGAAAAATGCTTATTTTTGAGAATTTTGTATAATGTCCATACAGTCAAGTACCATAGATGGATTCCTCTCTAAATTTGATTTATCTTCCATGTGTTTCTTAGATCATCCCTTGGTTTTAAGGCATCAAAATATCAAATTTTATAAGACTAGGTCCGCCAAGGGTTTTAGGGAGGTTTATGACTATCTAGGGGTCTTAAGGATGGTTTATATAATTTTTATGTCTAAGATCAAAATAAATTCCATGAATTCCTAGGGCATAGACCTACTCAGCTTCCTTAAATGGCTTGGACTTCCATGAAAATTATGGACAAAGATATGAGTGCCAAAAGATGACCCTATGGTAGTTTGCAAGCCATTTATGAGTGACTATTTTCTTATCAATTATTCATATGGTCTATCCCCCCATTTATAATTATATTTACATGAATTTTTAGTGCATATGGAGACTTAAATTCTTATAGGATATCTAGATCTAAGTGTATTTGTGGTGAAGTGGGTGAGCATGAGAAGATGGCCTTCAAATTGCATGTGCGTAAGGTGACTAGTTATAGCATGGTATGAAGGCATTTTTATCAAAATTACCACTTTTTGGGTCCTAAAAATCATTATACACATTACATTGACCATTAGATAAGTTACAATAGATCAAAAGGGTCCTCAAAAGTCACTAGTCTCTGTATGCAGGCCTAAATGCTTGATTGTGCTTACCATTCTCCAAGGTTCTTGAGCATAGTATATGACTAGGATTTTTGAGGTGAATTTGGCAACCATTTATACAAAATCACCTACTAAAAATACCCTCTATAGGTTCCCAACTATTATCTAGAAACTTATATAACATATTACACATTTCAACCCATTGAGTGGTTGTCTTAGATATGCTTTGGTCTAAGAAAAAATAGTGGGTATACACACTATTTATCCAAACCAAGTGAGTATATTATCCCCTTTAATAGGTTATTAAAACTATTTATATCAAATTTTGGAGGTTGGTTATGCCTAGAAGAGTCTTAAAACACCATTTTATCCAAAATTAGCCCCAAGTTGATTGTTGTCTATGTGTAGGCAAGGAACCTCTGAGTATACTCTGTTTGGCATTGTCCCCCAAGGGATTGGTGAACATGGAGAGGTTTATCTATATTCTCAATTCATAATTATTCCCAAGTGATTGTCATTTGATGCCCCTTTCTTATATATACTACCCTCTTCATGTTAGGACTCAAGCCTACCTATACTTGAATATGCCTATGGGACTTGACTCTGTATAGGTTATTATTTGCCTTCTCTAAGATGGATATCCTTGATTTGGCATTATATATTAATTCAAACCCTAACCAACCTTCCATAAACACTTCCCTTCTATCATGATTCAAAAAAATTCCTTCATAGGCATCAATCTACTATACGTAGACATTCCCTCATGTTGATTATGTGCTTAAGACCTGAGAAGATGTTATTTTATCTCCCATTTTGATGACCATCACTCTCCATATGTTCTTATTTAAAAATATAACCCAAACATCTTGTATAATAATCACTATTTTTAATAATTGAAGTGTGACCTTTGGTTTACATATTATAGGTATATGCTCATGATACTAACTGATTGTAGGCTTGGGTTTGATGTTTGAATGGGTGAATAATGATAAGTAGATTTATTAGAAAATGAAAATGCCTCAATATCTCCATTAACCTCCTAGGTTAGTCCACATTTTACATGCTAAGTCTCTAATCCATTTAACCTTATATACTATACTTTTAGTTTCATAGGTTCTAGACATAATCATGAATATGATACCATAATAGCTATGTTTTAAGGATTCCTACTTCATATAGGTTCGTAAATACACTTATATTTCCATTTTATATGTGTTTCCATGCTAAATAACCTTCATTTTCAAATGTGAGTTCATTGATTGCCTTGCACAGGCCTTTTTGAGTCATAGCTTCTCCATAGCCTTTAGGTGCCCTTTAGTTTTCTTGGTTGGGTGAGGGGGGTTATCCCCTTGATGTGAGTGTTTTTATTATTCCTTTACCTCACCATGGTGTTATTAAATGGGTATCATAGGAAATCACCTTTATTGAATTTATAATTACTGAGTTTAGATTGAAACCCAGTTCTTTATGAACACAATCAGTAATGTGGAGGAACCTAACTATAGATGCCTCTTTGGGCTGAGCTTTTAGGCCTAGAATAGGTCCAACTAGACCTTCTTATTGAGGTGATATTTATTATATAATTTCTCATCTTATTCCTTTTTCCAATACATAGAGTGGTCCAAACTCTATTTCCTACAACTTTCATGCTTTACCCTTTGACATAGTGGCTACAAGTTCCTAAGGTATTATTGTAGGTTCTCATCATGCATGTTAGGCCTTCTTAAAGGAAAAAATTTATTATACATGTATGTGTTATGGCTATAGGAAATACTAACACCTTAAACTTAAAAAAAACATATCATAACCTTTTGAAATCCACCTTTTAATCAACCTCCTTCATATACTAAGTTTAGTCTACTTGAGGTGGTTGTAGGTGTTCCTCAACCTATCGACACCTTATTGAAGTGGATTCTTAAGGTGGATGGTTGATGACCTCACCTTAAAAGTTTCATCATCCATATTGAGATAAAACATTGCCCTTTATTTTTTAAATATCAAATTATGCTTTTTATTCGCAAAACATAATCATCAAGAGAGGTGTAGGCTTTGTGTACGGACTATGATAATCCAAATGCACCACTAAAGTTGGATGCTTTAAGGTTACTCATGGTGTTCATATTGAATTAGAGGTTTAACTATAATTTATCACCAGTCTCAATTTTCTCATATACTTTTACTTGAATGATCTTTATGATATCCTTTATACACCCTACTACAATACCCCTCAACAAGTTGTAAATGCTTATGAATTATCTTTAGCAGGGGGTAGGACTAATGTGCATCCAAGACTCCATGATCTCATAGATTATAAGGTTGAAATGGGTCTATAGATTTTTAGTTTCATGGTTTATAATTTTTATGGAGGAGGGTGGATGGGGGTTAGGATAGACATGGAGTGATAAGGAAATGAAAACAAGAAAATAGGGGAATACATAGTAAAATGGCAGTGAGGATCAATGGAATGACAATGACATGGTAAGGACATGAAATTGAGGACAAGAATCCTTACTAAGACTAGATACCTATACTTTGGAGGACCTCAAACCATACCCTTAAGCAACCATGAAGTTTTAAGGTAGGTAAAAACCATACACAACCTTAAATGAAACCTCAATATCCCATAAAACCTTAAATTTGATGAAGAAACCTTAATTAATGCAAAAGAGGGACCCGGTGTTTGGGAGATGAAAAAGGTAGATTCTATCCCTTTTGATCTAAAAAAGAGGTAGATAATATTATTTACCATGGCATGAGTGTGTTATATATGTAGTTTAACATCCTTTTCACATGCTTTGCACTCCCTTTTGGATTTTTATAGGTGTCTTTAGACTTCACATAATCCATTACATAGTGAACTCTACCTATGTATGAGTCCTCTTCCTTGAGACCATATAAGGTGATAATGGCTATAGGCCATTCAAAAACATATTGAAAATATCTATGCACCTTTGAAAACTTTCTCAATCAGCTCATAACTTCTGAAAATCATTCAAACACATTGTTTATTGCATCAATTTCTTACTATAGGTTGTGCTCAGAGACTAGTATTGAATGTTTTCCATTTACATAAGCTCACATGTGTGAGGAATATGTTGAAATTTCCATAAGAAATCAATTAAAAACTTGATACATCAACATCAATCATTAGATTAAGGAAACAAATAAAAAATACATGAAAACTACTCAGCTAAAGATGTCATGTGCAAATGTGAGAGGCATATACATTCCCTAACTTCTTAAAAAAGTTTCATAAATCTGGGGAGACCAATATTTAGATAATTTTTCATGATGGGAATCTGATTGAGTCTACTTCTTGGGCCAAGAGATGGGAGCCTAAATTTATCTCTCCTGTATGGTACAAGCAAGAACCTAAGGAGTAGTTTGAGCTTACAAAGAAGGGTTGAAGTTGTGTATAAATATTTTGGGATTTAATGGAGTCCATTTATCATGAAAATTGGTAGAGACATCACATATGAGCTAAAATTCAACATTATATCCCATGTATATTATAGTTTTTACAATCCATATAATGTGCAAAAAAGCCTCAAAATAGTGAGTTTTCCATCATTTCCCCTAAGTTTAGACTCTATAAGGTCATATTAGGGTCAAGTGGAGGGGACAAATCATTAAATGAACATTTCTAAGTAAATGAAAATTCAAGGGGAAGTGTAGAAGTCATAAAATGCCATGTGGGGCCTAATTGGCTTAGTGGAAAGGTGTGGGTAGCTCATAAAATGATTTTATGTGGCATGAATTTCATGTGAAAGGAGTTTGGCATGAATGGAATGTAGTCAAGTCCCCTTTTAACCCTCTTTAAATATAATTCATCAAAATATTTTCCCTTTTCTAAAGTTTAATAAGACAATATAGGCTCATGAATGGGTTAGAGTATGTTTGATGGCTTAGGATTTGTAATGAAGGTGTTATATGACTTATATGAATATGTGATAGATAATGGAATTTGAATATAACACAATATCCATCTCTTACTCTGTAGTATTTCTAAGATACCTTCATACTACCAAAGACCAACACACTTCTCAAATATGGCTAAAACATTAATTAGATTTTATGACCTTTTGATAATCCTCTTTTTCATTCAAAGATGATGTGATGTCTGATATATCATCACAAGAGATTGAGACACTAGTAACACCATGGACTCAAACATAAAACCATGGCACATCATGATGTTCTTGATAGGACTCAAAGAAACTTATTAGAACAAGTAGGACATGACCATGCCAGGAAACATCAAAAGAAAACTAAAACAAATATAACTAAAAGTTTTGAATATATGGGGTTGACATTTGTCCTATGAGGCCAAAATGTCAACATTTATAGTGACTTTGATGGGTGACTAGACTATTGGTCAAGGGAACCTAGACACTTTCATGATTCATTAAAGAAGCATCACTGGATGAATCTTGTAACATATAACTAAATTTTACTCTTGACACCTCTCATACTTGTACTAGCAATAATACACACAAATACAAGAAAGGGAAATGAACATAACACTAAGAACACACCTAAAAACTAAGGACAAACAAAGGGAAGAACTAAGGAAATAAGACACTAACTATAACTTATTGAACACACTTATTTGGAAAAATAATTAAATACTACAATAATAAATTGAAACTGATTTGATTCCCATAGGATCAAATGGGAATATTTGATTATGGTGGAACCATGAGGTGGATCTTTTATGTGCTAGCTTGAGCATGGTTAGGTACTTTGCATTAGAAGGTTCCCATTTGAAGCTATGATTAGGTGTATGGTCATGGCCTATTATGACATAATATAAACTTCCTTGATCCATATCTTGGTGTATGAGTTAATTAGGTGAGTCGAGCACCCAATAATACTCATTCTAAATCTCTCTCCTTTGCATGAGAAGTACTAAATCTACCTCAGATATGAGATACATCTAATTTATCATGTCTTCACTCTAATTTATTACTATAGTAAACACCTCACCATTATTTCTATCATATTTTTATTGATCCTCTTGTGGATAAACTTTAATAGGCTCATAGGTGAGGTGTCTCTAATGTTCTCTACATGATGTGTGAGTCCCCGAGAAGCCTGATATTCATTGTAAATGTCTCTAAACTACTACCATGGGTCTTCATTATTAGTTTGACAATCCATGTCATCTTTTTCACCTTTAAATATCTCATAAAATAATGATGTCTCATGCATATCATCATATTTATATTGGTAATAAGGAAGGGACTATTGATCTTTAATGAAGTTAGAAAACTTTTGATCTCATACTTTCTCTTGAATTGTTGACCCTTGGAGATTATCACCTTGAATTATAACTACTATATACTTAGTACATGTATCATTATCATATTTTTAGTCATATTATTGCATAGGATGTCTACCATGTCATGAATTAAATCTTCTTGATTCTAATCTAATATGTCTTCTCTTTGTGGTTCATCACACTCTTGTAATTCATCTTCTACTCCACCTCTGAGAGCTGAATAGTATCTTTATTTTCTAAGGGGCATTCTACAAATAAGTTCCTCCTTAGAATGATCCAAATAATAATAATAATAATAATAATATGTAGATTAAATATAATTTTGAATGTCTAGATCTTAAAGAATGGCTTATCTTTCTATAAGTGGCATAGAAAATCCTTGGAGTGACTCCAAGAGAGATGAAATGTATACCACATTCCTTTCATCTAGTTTCTTAGCTTTAATAGCACCATTTCCTCCTTATATTAATTATAATGGAGTTACAAGATGTAAATTACTTATACTCTTGATTAGGGGAGTGTGGGGATTGAATGGATTTGGATTTGTTTGACTACTCCTTTCTTGATTCCAAGACTTGACTCCAAGATAGGAACTTAGGCTTAGGATTTTCTTGCATAGATTGCAATATTATTTGGGACATCAAAGGAGGAATGTGTAGATAAGTTTGAATAATTTTTTAAGATCATATATTTTGATACAAATTATTATCTAAAAATTCAATTTTTATAGCAAAGGAAGCTTCAAAATCGTATCTCAATTGCTCATGATGACTAGCTCTTTCAACACAAAATCTTCTTTCTTCATGGACTCTCCCTTGGATAGATTTTCATGAGAAGGAGGTTGAGAGGAGTTGGGAAGAACCATGATGATTCTAGATATTTATCATGGTGATGTCATGGAAGTGTCCTGATGATTGGATGAAGTTCTTTGATAGCCCATGTAATAATGAAAAAGTGTGTAATGTGCTTGACCTTATATGTTTGATGTTGGCTTAGTTGATCTTCATAGTTTCATTGATCAAAGATGTTTAGGGATGAGTATGGTGATTGGATCTTGTTTAATATGTCCCTAAGATGTTATATATTCTTTAAGATCTTATGTGCATAATTTTAATTCATCTATTTGATCATAGTTTTTATCTAGATAGTTGGGTCTAGTGGCAAAAAATCTGAGTATGTAGTTTGTTGATGTCACCATTACCATGTGGGAATGAGTTAAGGGGAATTGGAAATATGGTTATGATCATATTAATCCCTATTTTTTATTCAACATATATCAATTGATGTATTTAATCTCAATAAAATATATTAAGGTACAAAGTTGTCTTCTGAGATAGATCTCATTATTTTCCCATACTTAGCCAAATTTGCAATATGACTAAAAAGAGCCAAGTAAGAAGTTTGATGATAGATGATGTCACACATGTGGCCATTTCAAAAGAATGTGATCAAATGGGTTTTTTTAGTTTTTAACTTAGTTTATTTTTGATATTTTTAAATAATGTGACGTAGCATGTCAATAGATATGCATGTGTAAAGTTGGGCTCCTAGGCATTTTGACTATGTTTTCCCATACTTAGCCAATTTTGCAATGTGGTAGAAAGATTCAAGTGAAAATTTTCATGGTGTTATATCTTACACATGTGAAGGTTTAAAGAGAAAATGATAATATGGGTTTGTTTAATTTTTATCCTAGTTTATTTTTGCTAAATTTGAGATCATGCATTGAAGCATGATAGAAGTTATGCAGGAACAAAGTTGGTCCCCTAGATAGATTTTGAAATGGTTGGATCTATGATAGATTTTTTTGAGAAGGCACTTTAATGGCATAATGTCTCATACATGTGAGAGTTCTAAGAGTATTGTGTCACATAGTTATATTCTCCTATGTGAGTAGATCATTTGGTCTAAGTTTGAGATCCTACCTCGAAGTGCAGAAGAAGTTATTAATGATCAAAAATGGATACTCAGGCATATTGATAGGGTCCCCATAGTCATTTTTGAAAGTGTTAAATTTTGAGCAAGATCAACGGTGCATGTGGCTCCAAGATGTTAGGAGGAATTAAGATGAGAATAGGTGCATTATGTTTAATGAATGAGTAGAGGTATAGTATAAGGATCCAATGGTAAGTGAGCATTCATACGATTGATCCAATGGTGAGCATTGATCATTATAGACCCAATTTATCCATAGAGATCAATTTAGGGCATTGAGTTAATGATCCTAGATTACATGAGATGAGGTCAAACTATAAAATTTTTAATCTTTAGCTTTGGTATTTTATGCATTAAATTTTAGGCAAGCTAAATGATGTGTATTTGATCTAAACAATGAGTTCAAGAGATTTGAGCATTGTGTTCTAAGGATAACTATGACCATTTTCATTTGAATATTTGAATTTACAAAGAAAAAAACTAGTGTATATTTTTTGGGCAATACCTTTTTACAGAATATGAATTTTCTCATGCATTAAAAAAGCAAACATGTAGAGGACTCCAATGCACATCTAGAAATATGGATTTGAAGATCTAGAAGTCTGCATAGACAAATATATTGAGATCTAAATTTGACTATGTTTTTGTATATGTTTTTCAAGTGAGCCAAGAAGGATATTCAAGCTTATATAGATGTTGTTTTGGTGTGTCATGGTTAATTAGTTATTAGGGAGTATTTCATAATCCATGAGGATGGTCTATGAGTATTTTGGAGGTGTGATAAATCTATCTTAAGTATGAAAATTGCTTAAGAAATTGAATATTTATTCATTAGTGGTGTTCATGTATATAAGGTCTTTGTTTAAGTTGTTTGAGCATATGTAGAGGTGAGCTAAGGTGATTGAGATCATTTGAAGATGTCTTACGGGACATAAGGAGTGGAAATATGTGTTTTAAAGTGGTCTTGTGTTCTTATTATGCTTAGAAAAGTTTCAAAGAGTTTAATGGGTCTCCATAGGACCTAAAAGTGTCTTATACCTATTTTGAAATAAGACAATGCTTATGTGTGACCCATATGAGATGCCTTAAGGGTGAAGGCATGTAGTATGGATGACAAGGATTATTATGAAATTGATAATTCATGATTTCTCTATATATTATAGAATGAAATATGTTGAGTTCTAGATTTTGAAATAGATAAAATTATAAGTGAGAGATATGAGAGAGGATTGTGTATGAGAGGGAAGGATAGGTAGTGTGTATATTGGTGGAGTTAATGAGCAAAATAATTAGTTCACTATGTGTATGATCTATAGGTCATGTTCCTAATTTTAGGATAGTGCTCTTATAGTTTGTGTATATGTGAAGAGGTCTGAGTGTGCAAATGATGATAATTTGAGTGAAGAAGGAAAGAGTTTGTGACATGCCTATGTGAAAGGCCTGTTTGAGATAGAAAGTTTGTAAAATTTTTAGATATTCAAGAGGTATATCATTATGTATTGAAGACATTATATCTAAAGTGTAAGTGTTCATCTCAAAGAGGGTCTAAAGAACTTGATCTTCCTTAAGGGTAGCTACTCCTTGTGAAACAATGTTTCACTAAATACCTTTGATTAGAAGGACTTGATCAAGGTTGTAGGTTAGAAAGACTTGATCAAAGGTTGTTGATTAGAAGGACTTGATTAGTATCTTATTTGTTATCATATTATAAGATAGTAGTCCATGTGTTTATAGGTTTTAGAATGGGTTTCATTCCCCAAAAGGGTTTCTCATGTAGATCTTGTGTTGTGTATGTGATCTTACATTATGTTTATTATTTACTACTATGAATGATATGTATGCTTCATAAATGCTTATGTTGAATGCTTAAGTATTTTTAAGGGTTTAGAAATTGAATTGGATGGTTTGTCATCACTGATTCACCCCTAAATCAATTGATTTTACCTCTAATATATGAATTTGAACCTAATTTTATGGGGGCTTATAAGAGGTAATGGGAAGCTCATCATGAGGTTGACATGGGGTGAACGAGGGAAGGCAAAATGGGTGATGGGGTATTTGTTGCCATTTATGGGATATCAACTTATCCTCAATATTGGAGATTAGTCTATATTTGTCAATCATGTGACTATTGGTCCTAGGATAACCTCTCTTAATGAAATATGTCCACTCTTCCTTTACTTACTGTACTAAAGTTATAACCCCCATAATGACATATTTTGGATTTTCCTATGCATACCCCTTCAATGTATCAATGTTTATCATAATCTTTTTTTGGTCCAATAAGGTTTGTTTAAGGCTAAATATGGAATGGATTGGGGTATTATTAGGTTGTTAAAGAATATCATGCTACTACCATGACTAATCATGAGGGTGATCATGTATCAGAGGGGGTAGATGAAACTCATATTAAGGTTGATATCCCTTGTTGATATGAAGTAGGATATGGTTACAAAGTGTCATAATAAGATTGGATAAGGTCATAGGCTAGCTCATAAGAGGGTGGGAAACATGAATCTACCTTATATCTATTAAGACCAACATACCCCCATTTTTATACTTTTGATGAAAGGGTACGATTGTGAATGTTTTAAAACATTTGTGTTATGGATTGAATGTGAAAGGGTTATTATCTCTTGAAATTTAAAGGTAATTCAATTTAAAAAACATGAGCCTCAGTGTATCTATTTGTGATTATGTTTTATGGAATAATATTGCTAATGATTGTCTTTGAGGTGATTAGTTTTAGGTTCTATGGAGAAAGTTAGGGTTCCTAAGTAGTAAACCCTAGCACTTTGAATTTTAACGTCCACAAGAAAAGTTTAGTGGGAAATTATATTTACTTTCAATTATAGAAACTCTAAGTATAACTTTATATTAAGCTTTGATTATGTTTTTTTAACATGACCAAACATTAATATAAAATCAATAAATGGACCTCTTATTTTCCCCTTTAAAACCCAAAATCCCTTTGGGATTAACTAGGTTTTTATTAAGGTTTGAATATCTTGGTGTTTGTAAGCGCAAACAAACTTTTAAAGGTCAAAACCTTAGTCTAAACATCTATACATATTGGGCCTTAAATTAAATATCATGCACTTTTATAGATCTAACACCTCATGTTTAATCAAAGATTTTGATCAATGGTGTAAACCAAAGCCAACGCCGAAAGGGAGACCAATCACTATAAAACACTCAAATTATGATCTAGTGGTCCTTATTACATCAGGGGATTTGATCTAATAATACACATTGACCTTGAATCCCCAAGAATTATTGATAACCTGATGTGTCTCACTCAGTAATTGGACTGAAGCAATTCTATTGTCTTAAATTTGACAATCTCACTTCCATCATTTTACATCTATGAGGATGTAATTGAAGTTATCGATCTTGCCAAATTTAACCTAGACAAATTTTCAAAGCCTACACAAAGGGGGAATTTATAAATACCCTTTAGAAAGAATTCCTATAAATTTTCCATATAAATACTTAGCATAAAAGGCATTAACCTAAGTTAGTTTATGTTTCTTAACATAAAAAGACCTTAGGAACATCATTGTAAGTCTAAGTTCCTATAGTCATAGGATTAATTAAAATGTGTGCATCTTGTATGATATAATGGTGATATCTCACCTACTATATTTGATAAAATAGTGCATCAAGATTGAATACATTTCAAAATGTTTCATGAGCTCAACACGTGGCCTACCCACAGCTAGGGTAATTGATAGAGGTACATAGAGCCCCGTGAGGATGCATGGTAGTTTGCTAATAAAAGGATGAAAATATGATGGGACCCACTTAATAAAGGTGCTAAATTAAATGAATTAGACATTTTAAAAATAAATTATGATCACTTACCTATTGGATCTGATCCAATGATGCATCGAAATTAAAGACTTTTCAAATGCCCTAGGAAATTGAAACATGGCTAATATATGACTAGGATAACAAATGGCAAGAATAAGCAACATGGGTAAGATTTGTTGGGGTGATAAGTGGTATAGCCATGAAACTAAATATCAAAGGAAAAATAAGAAACCATGAACTTGGATTTTTATGATTAGAGCAAAATAAAGAAAGATTTTGAAATCCAACTGCTAGTCTCCAACTATCATTTATGAAAATTGCCATGAAAGGAACAAAACCATACCACCTAGGCTCCACATAAGCATGGAGTAAAAATAAAATATCTCCTAAGATTAAAATCATAGAGGGAACAATAATAAGTTTCCATCAAATATAAGGCATGTATAAGATTTAGAAACTAGATATTTTCACCATTAAAGCTCAAAATACCCTAAGCCTTTTATAAAGAAGACCCGAGTTAGCTCAATTAGTCATAAAGAAATTAGAATAGTGAAAAGTAACATTGAATAAATTTATATATTGAAACATTTATCAACCTTAAGAATATAATTTAGTGGCATTAATGGTGGTGGGTAGGTAACAAATGAAGATGGAAGTAGAACTTTATCTAACTTCAGGCAACAAGACATAGAGCTAGACCTGATAGCCCTAAACATGAATGGGATTGAGAAATAGTCTAAGTTATTATTCATTATAGATAAATTACAACCAATTTATTAGGAGGAAAATAGGAATTCCTATATATTCTAGACATATAATGACCTAGTCTCAATTTAGCTAGTAGGCCTCTACCATGTTGTAACCAAACTTGAGGTAATGCATTATATCAACCTCATTGCTCCCATTTCAATTGATTACATAATATATAAATAATGTATCATTCAAGAGGGAATAAATAACAATGTTTCATGTATTACTCTTATGTCATTCTAAACTTATTATAAGCTCCCCTTGCCTCATATTGATCTCCCATCCTTGAGAGAGTGTACAAATACCCAAGACCTAGATTCAGTCCTCACAACTTGGTTAATCCAAGGCTGCCATGTTTTTAGATCCCATAATGGTGGGATTCCTATTGTCCAATTTTGGGAGGGAATTAAGATATCTATGACCTTACTAAATAGATCCTTTGGTGCCCCCTCCACCTATTATGTAAGAAAAGTTTAGGTATCTTACATCCACTGCATGTTGGAGCAGAACTTAACCCCTCTTATTGGAGACATAATAAGATTTTTCTCGGCCAAAAAATTCAAAAACATCAAGATAATGACCTCAAAATAATTTCATATGATGTCTTACCTCTTGGATTCACTTTTGGCCTCTATATATTTCCCTAGCATCTAAAATTGGTCCTCTAATGGCAGGACCACTATTTCTCATCATTACTCTAAATTACATATATTTAAATACATGAACCACATGTAATTGATCTATAATTGTGTTTTCCTAGCTATATATAAGGTAATCACTAGTGTCCCTATGCCAATAATCTACCTTCAAATCAAAAATCAAGTAGAAGCCATGGGGGATGTATGGTTCTATTCAGATTATACTGTAATAAGAATTGAAGGAATCATGATTAAACCCTACCAATAGCCCATTCATGTCCCTAGTGAGATTGCAGAGCAAGATATTTCATATAAAATCATCCAAGGTATGGATAGGATATGTAAGAAAAATAAGAAGGCTCAGGTTCACCCCTTCCCACTAGACATTGGCAAGATTGTGATCAAGGATTGGAAGCAACTAAAAGTTATGGTGATCCACACAAAATATTTTGATTTCTAACTAGATTAATTTAAGATGTGGGACCCCAATAATAGAGTTACCAACCACATCTAAGATAAAAAGGTCCCAAATATTGTATACAAACATTAATCAGGCATGGGAGGTGGTATTTATATAAGGGTAAATAACTTTAAAGTGGTCCTATCCAAGATAAATGGATATAATATCCTATTGTAACATAGGATGGCTAGAGACAATAAGCCCTTAGGAGAGATATAGGAACTACATCCATTACATTATTACTTGTTTCTAGGACCATTTGGGACTGCTCATCAAGAGCCACCTATTGGAGGATAATATTCTAAGCCTCAATGAGTAGAATTGATAAAGCCACCCTAGGTTGGCAAACTTGAGGATATAAAAAGAAAAGGTAAAGTTATGGATGAGGAGTTAAATATCTAGCCTAAACCTTGTGAAGGTACTCAACCCCACACATCCCAATAGAGGCCTCCTTCCCCAGTGGAAATCATTAGCATGATTTCCCTAGAGGTAGGAGAAATAGTAGAGAGTGACCTTGTTGACATTACAACACCATATGGATATGATAGGGAAGAGGATCCCTCTAATGCAATAAGCAAGGATTTGATCCCACTAGATGGAGGAAAGAGACAAGTAGAAATGGCCTTGGTATCCTTGGCACCTAAAAAGAAGCCTAGGTTAACCATCACTCACCTTGACAGTGAAGTTAACATTTTTAGTGATGAGAACCCTATTTATAGACTATCCATTCTTGACTAGTTTGTTTATGAGAAATTATAAAAAATCCCATCTCTCTCTCCATCACGGGCCTTAACTTTACTTGGCATAGATGTTTAGGATAATGTCAAGCCATGGATCTAGGACATTGTAAATAGATAAGTAGAGAGAATGATCAAAATCCTTTATGACAAATAAAGTCAGAGGATTGACACCCAAAGGGCCTTTGGGAGTTCAAATGTAGAAGTTCATGAGCAAACATAATTTAAGGAGTCTAGCACAATAGTGCATTTAAATCTAGATACATCATGTTTGGAGAGAATACTGATAGATAAATACACCATTAGCATTTAAGAATTCACTTTTCAAAAGGTGGAACCTTTTATGGGCTTAACTCCTTTTCAAGGATAGGAAGTAGGAGAGCATCCCATCCATCAAGAGGATGTAGCTAGTTTGGTCTTGGCACAATCAGTAATGACTATGGTTGAAATCTAAGGAATGAAGTGAAGGATCCTCAACTTAGAGAAGTAGAAGTAGGATTTAGAGGCTCAAGTCCTACTCTCAATTCCTAAAGACATATTAAAAGTGCTAAATAAATCATTTTTGGACACATTTGAGAATTTAAAGAACATCAAGATTATATTAAGTTATTTAAACCATCAAGCTGAGATAATACAAGCCTTAATCACCTAGTAGTAGGATTCTCAAGCTCAGATGATATAACTCATCAAGGTGCATAGGACAAACAAGGCCCTAGACTTCAAGATCATCAAGCTTAGACATTTAAATATCCTCATGGTAGTTTTGATGGATAATCAAGAAGATTTGATCACCTTGTGCAATAATGATGACAAATTCATCAAGGAAGACAAGGAATTGGTAACTAGAATGGAGAAACTTTTGGGGAGCTTATTGGACAACCCTTCTCAAACCATTGCTATGGACCTGATCAGTGATGGGGAATTCAAGCAAAGATTTGGTGTCCACATCTAGGGAATTAAGGACAATCAAGGCCATTCTACCAAGGATAATCAGAAGATACTTGGCACCATCCTTACTTTAGGAAAGTAGATCTTGAAAGCATAATGTATAAAGGAAATCATGGCTAAGGTTGACAAGGAATTTGACACATTGCCAAATCAAGAGGAAGATTGTCTAATGAAGCCTATAGTGGATTTTGAGCTAATTAAAGAGCAATACACCAAGGTGAAGGACTTCCACAAATAAGCATAATCAAGGGGCCCATTAACAATGTAATTTATAAAATAATATCCCTTTGTAACAAATATATGTTATTTTTTTAGCATATAAGGTTTCCTTTTGTTAATTTTGATGTAATACGTCATATACATTATAATCTTTGTATTAAAGAAAACTATCCTTATATTGCATGTGGATATTTTGAGAAATTTAATCATTGAACCACCTATGTTTCATATAAATAGGTAAGGATTACCATTTTGTAAAAGAGAGAGATTTTGAGCAATTGTATACTAGGAGCATTTAATATAACTAAGAAATTTTGAATATAGTGTCTATATAGTTTGTTATATTTCTATTTTGTCTCTCAATTACATGTTGTCATCTTAAGTTTATATTATTATCCATAATTTAAGTCATATTGTCTATCATAGGGTTATTGATTTTTGATGATGCTAGATTAATTGTAAATATCTCAAGTATACTTCATTTTATATTGCTCTACATTTGGATGTGCTTAGGCTATTCAAACCACAGTAGCAGACATTTAAAGTTAACATGGTTCTTACTTATGATTTATATATTACCTTTCAATATTGAATTATTTGTGATGTAATATGAGTTCATGATATTTTATAACATAAATTGGTTCATGTGTGCTCAAAATAATTAGAATTTTGTCATAATATTTGAGATGAGAATTTGTAATCTCATTTCCTTTCAACCTTACCCTTTCCTTTTCTTATTTTTTTATCAAGGCTGACTTTAGTTTAAAGATAATTGTTAATATTCATTTAGATTAGTTTGGAAATCATCAAATTCACAAAGACCCAAATATTTAGACCTTGGTGGCTCCTAACCACTAAACTATACAAATATTGTGGATAATTCCCATACTCTACTTCTATTCCACCACAAACATCACCAAATTGTCACAAACTAAAACTCATGCCTTGGGTTTTTCAAATCCTAAAATGAGAAGTGTTCATCAACACTAAAGAGTACCTATGGTACATTTATAATCATCAACTAGAGGAAGTTCTACTAGTGCTAAAAGGAAGGTTATGAATCTTTAAAGATCTTTGCTAGTTTTGGTGTATTTGGTCAAAGATCACTCTATATTTTACATGATTATGTTTATTTTAGAATAAATTATGTAAATATTGATAACATTCATGGTTTTATACTGATCTTTGGGTTTACTCAGATAGAGATTGATATTATTTGAATACATATGCTTAATTCTAGTAAATACGACTTTTGGTGCTAAGAATTCATTAGTATTTGAAGTTAGAAAGGATTATTTTGGTTGAAATTGATAATTATTTGTCAATAAGAAGATTATTTGAGTCATAAGTTGCAAATAATCATCATATTTGAGTAATTTAGTACATCTTTGAGCTTGTTTAGTCAAATATTGATGTGTTTTGTCCTATTATGAGCAATAACTTGTAAAATAAGATTACTATACAAGTTGATTTTTGATTATCTATGAATATCTAAATTTACTCATCATATTTCAAATAGGATACTTAATCCTCAAGCTATAATTACCAAGGATCAAGACCAAATCACACTCAAATACTAGAGAACCCTTGCTTGAGCTAGAAATCCATAGAAGAACTAAGAAGATAGAGGAAAGCGTAGGTATTCTAAGTCTCTACCATCTTCACCCTTGAAAGGGATTCACGTGTTTGATATTCATCCAAATATGTCATGGATTTGAAGTTCCCCCATTAATATACCAGGGGTGGTTCATGACTTACCACATAATCCTAAAAAATATTTGCCAATATTTAATCCAATTGGTATTGGAACTATGGAAGAACATGTTAAATATTTCAAAGCTACATTTAGATTGTTAAACAACATTCATGAAGATGTAGCATGTATGTTATTACAATTTAAATTCAAAGATGCTACATATGAATGGTTTCTTAATTTTCCTAACAATTGTATTACCTCATGGAATAACTTTAACACTATTTTTATTGATCAATTTGGAAAGATCATAAGCCCTTGTGTCATCTATCATCAATTCACACCTAGTAAGAGAGATGCAAGTGAGTCTATTATTTCCTTAAAATATAGGTTCTAAAATATGTTTAGTCATACCATGGATCCATATAAAACTAATGAAGCTTTAGCTATGGAAGTTTACAAAGATTCCATTGACCCCATGACTTTTGTATTTCTTAAAATAGATATACCAGTTATCATCACATTGTCTCAAGTTTATTCTAAATTATTGGTTATTAATGACCAAATTTAGCCCCAAGGATAGATGGCTTATTCTATCCCAAATGTTAATCCTCAAATTCTTGCATTAAACATTTTCCCAAATAATAACTAAAATACTCCAAAATTAAACTAGTTCCCTACCTTAAATATACTACCTACTAGCCATGTTGCCCCTAATCAAAACCTAGGTTTCTTGAGCCATCAAGCTACCAATGGATCTCATATCAATGAAAAAAAAAATTAGTGCCTATAAATGTCATTAAAAATAGCCAAGGCCAAAATTTTTAGACTCCAAATAATGAGAATGAATCTATACTAAATATGGTCCAAAATCTTAGCACAAACTTTTTGCAATTACAAAATCAAGTTGGTAATGCTAATGATAACCCTAGAAGGAACTTCACTTTCCAAAAGTTTACCAAGCCTAGAAATAGATTTTAGAATAAAAATTTATACAATTATAAAGATGATGAGCCTTCCTCTAAAAAAAGGACTATGGATATCAACCTCAATGATATTGCCTTACCAGACTATTGTACGGTGCATGTTACCTCCAAGGATGGTGAGATTAACTGCATTGAATTTTTAAAAGCCTTTGAAGATTTTCAAGAGGAAATTAAAATGTTTGAAATGTTTCTAAACAAATATGCTACTAAAAATCTTTCTAAATCTAAGCCATCTGACCAAGTGCATATGGTAGAAACTTTTCAATTCCCTTTTCAAGAAGATAATGAGCCTAAAAATATCCCTAAAGAGATTAAAGCATTCTAGTAGTTCTTGAATACATACCCTCTAAGAAATAGGGAGAAAAAATAGCCATTGAATACTACTCCATCTAAAAACTATGGGACACCTCTAGACATTATATCAAAGAATAATCTTGAACCTCCCAAAGGAATCTCTTCCAAACCTACTACCGATATTTCAAGCAAAACTAGTTACAATATTAGGGAAGATATGAAAAATATTAAAGCCAACATCACTCTTCATGAGCTAACTTAGATCACTGATCAAAGAGACTTAATCTTGGAATCCTTGTCTAAGAAGCCTATCAATACCCCTAAGAGTGATAGTGCAAATTTACCTATGCAAGTAACCAAAGTAGAGTCCTCACCCTTCTTACTTATAGTTAGGATATTTGGGAAGAATCTCTATAATTATATTTTAGATTCTGGAGCCTCAACCAATATCAGGCCTACTAGGATATGTGAACAACTTGGGTTAACAACAATCAAGACTAATAGGGTGGTTAATCAATTGGATAAATCTAGAGTCAAGGTCATTGGGGATTTATTGAATGTGCTATGTAATTGGCTAGTGAACCAAGGGTTCAACAATTCATTGACATATAAGTGGTAGATATTCCTAATGCTTATGGATTTCTCTTGAGTAGAAAATGGACTAAGGCTTTAAATGGTTACATGTATACTAATTGCTCACACTTGTGACTACATTGGAAAGGTGTGCCAAATTAGATAAGAGTAGAAATAGAACATAGAATGAAACACATGATAATAGAATACAATATTGTCAATGAAAGGGTAAACTTCCTAGATTCTGATCTTTGAGTTTTCACTTTAGAAACTATAAAGGAACTTAGTTCCAAGAGCTCTCCTCTAATGCCTCACCTATGGAAGTTATCCCTTGCACTAAAAATTTGGCTGAGTATGAGGTTCTCATCCTAGGATTATACCTGGCCATCAAGCAAAAGGTCAAGGAACTCCTTGTTTATGGAGATTTTAAACATGTAGTTAATTGAGGAGCAAGTACAATGCAATTTATCTTACCTTAAGAGGTATAAATTTAGATTTTGGGACTTCATATAATCTTTTGATGCCTTCAATATCTTGTCTATCCCTAGGGAAGAAAATAATGTTCTTGATGACTTAAATCTACTGTAGCTAACCTCATGCCTAATCATGATTCTTAGGACCTTAGTATTCAGCTTGTACCATGTCCCTCAGTCCTTGAAAAAATAAATCACTTCCAAGTTTTTAATTATGATCAACAAATTATGGATCTCTTGACTAATTCTAGAGCTTTTGAAGCTCACATTATTGATGAAGGGAAATTAATGGTAAAATCATCCAACTAAGTGACAATAAGATACCTAAAGGGATGATCCCATTAGAAAGGCTATTTAATCTTGACAATATTTTTGAAGCACCTAAATAACCTAAGGTAAGTGGTAAGGACTATCATGCAATAAACCTTAGCCCACATGATTAGCCCCAAATGGTGAATATAGGGAAGGCTTGCACTAAAATGGAAAGTAGAAAAGGTAGAGAGCTACTTACGAAATACAAAGATATAATTATTTGGTCTTATGAAGATCTAAAAATATTTGACCCAAGGGTTATTACTCATACTATACCTCTCCAGGAGGGTTGTAAGCCCTTTAGATAGAAGCAAAGACTAGTTAATCCTATTTTACAACCCATGATATTTAAGGAGGTCAAAAAATTGATGGATGCAAGGATCGTGTTTCCTATTAGGCACTCCACATGGGTTGCAAACATGGTCCTAGTAAAAAAAAGAATGGGTAGATAAGATTATGCATAGATTTCAAAATTTTTAACATAGCATCTAAAAAGGACAATTACCCCTTACCTTCTCTGGACCAAGTTATCCAAGTTGTTTTAGAATCTACCATGATGTATCTTTTGGATGGATTTTTTGGATATAACCAAGTGCTTGTTGCTATAGAAGACATGATGAAAATAACTTTTACTACTAAATGGGGAACATATGATTACAAGAGAATGACTTTTAGATCAATTAATGTAGGGGAAAAATTTTAGAGAGCCATGGATAATGATTTACAAGTTATAGTGGGAAGATTCATCATCATATATATAGATGATCTCACATTATTCTCTAAGAATAGAGAAGTACATTTTGTGTATGTGAGACAAGTATTTGATAGATGTAGGAAGTATGGTGTATCTCTTAACCTAAAGAAAATCATATTTTGTGTCAATAAAGGAAAATTATTGGGGCATGTCATTACCAGAGATGGGATCTCCATAGATCTTGATAGAGTGGAGGTCATTTCTAAAATTAGGTTTCTCAATAGATGAAAAAAACTAAAGTCATTTTTTGGCAAGATTAACTTTTTACGAAAGTTTATTTTAGGCTTTGCTAAGATTGTCAAACCTTTGAATGATATTCTTAATAAAAATGCTAATATTTCCAATAATTAAGAATCCAAGAAAGCATTTGATGACATTAAAAGAGTAATCAGTCAAGCCCCAGTCTTGATAAGTCTTAATTTTTTAAAAGACTTTTTCTTGTAATCATTTACTTTTGACCACACCATGGTTTCTATCTTGACTCAAAAGGTTTATGGGAATGACCACCCTATATCCTTCATGAGTACCAACTTCAAAAATGTAGAGGTGAACTATTCTATAATTAATAAACAAGCCTATACATTGGTAAAGATACTAAAAAAGTTTAGAAAATACCTCGTTAGAAATAAGGTGCATGCCATTTTACCTGACTTAGCCACAAAGCTTATGTTGAGTCAGAATGAGATTGGGTAAATAAGAGGTAAGTGAATGGAAATCCTATAGGAGTATGATATAGAGATGAAAATTTCAAAATTAGTGAAATGTCAAGTCTTAGTTTATATGATTGACAATATTGACCCCGAGCTCCATGTCATGCAAGTGGACCAATAGAACTTCTAACCCAATGAATGGTATGACTATTTGGAAATCCTATAGGAGTATGATATAGAGATGAAAATTGCCAAATTAGTGAAATGTCAAGTCTTAGTTTAGATGATTGAAAATTTTGATCCCAAGATCTATGTCATGCAAGTGGACCAATAGAACTTCTAACCCAATGAATGGTATGACTATTTAATGCATCTTTTTTATCAAAGGTAGTTGTCCCCTAGGACTCACTAGAGAACAAAAGAGATATTTAAGGCTAAAAGCATCATATTACCTCATCAAAGATGGAGTCCTTTATAGGAAAAACTTTGAAGGAATATACTTAAGATATGTTTCAAAATAAGAGGCCTCTCAAATCATGTCTACTATCTATGAAAAGTTGGGCATTGGACATCCTTTACGGAGAACCACAACCCAAAATATTCTTAGGGATAGGTATTAGTGGCCCATCCTTTTCAAAGATGCACATAAACATATGAGGGAGTGTCATTCCTACTAAATATTTATCACAAAAGAGAAAAAATCAGCCATACCTTTACAACCTATGATGGTGGACAAGCCTTTTACACAATGGGGATTAGACTTTGTAGGAGTGATCAACCTTAATTCTTTTGAAGGTCACAAAAATGTCCTAACTACTATAGACTATTGCACTATATGGAATGAGGTAGTTACCACTAAGCAATGTAGAACAAAAGAGGTGATTAATTTCTTAGGGATAAATATTTGCACTAGATTTGGAACCCTAGTTTCCTTAGTTTGTGACAATGGATCTGCCTTCATATCCATTAAAATGATGGAATGGGCTTATGACCAAGGCATTACACTCAAGTTTTCCTCTAATCAATATCCTTAGGGAAATGGTGTTTCTGAATCTAGAAACAAAAACCTGATGAAGGCCATCAAAAACTCTATTGAATATAAACCCAAAAAATGGCATAAACTCCTTAAGTTTGCATTATGGGTAGAAAAAATTAGGATCAAATAAGCCCTCAAGGATTCACCTTTTTTGTTAGTATATGGTCAAGAGCCTATCTTTCCATCACCTTGAATTTGCCTACATTCACATTCATCCAAGAATACATGGAGGACATCCAGAAACTTACTAATTTTAGACTATTGGACATCATTCAAATGGAAGATACCAAGGAAAAGGCATTTACAAACTTTAGTAGGAACCAATCAACCATGAAAATATGGTTTGATAAAAGGTCCAAAGTGAAGTTTTTTAGTCAAGGAGACCTATTACTCCTCTAGAACAAGGAATTAGAGCCTAATGGTAAACATGGAAAGTTCATCCCCTTATGGATTGGCCCATATCAAATTACAAAAATCTTAGGCAACAACACTTTTAGGTTGAAAGATCTTCAAGGATCAGAGTTTACTTTGCCCACTAATGGGCCATACCTCAAGAATTAATTTTATGTTTCCCCACCAAGGGTCTTCATGGAATAAATATATAATATTATTAAGGTTAGAGTAGGTAGGCTAGTTAGTTTCCTTTCTTGCTTTGTTTTTTCTTACTG
>JARHVA010003360.1:1477500-1482500 GCA_037957365.1 Torreya grandis
CCCTACCAAACCCACCAATCCCAACCGACCTTGGATTACCCTTGAAAGAACCATCCGTATTAATTTTCAAAAAAATAGTGGGAGGTGGTAGCCATTTCCCCATCCTTTGAACTATATGTTTCACATGTCTACCTCTCCTGATGCAAGCTAAGGCTAGAGATATCCCCTATATGCCCAGCCTATCAACCATCTCAACATCTCCCTTCTCCAGCGGCAAAATAATCTCACTCTTAGCTTCAACAGTTTCTTGAATCATTCCCAAGATTCTAATCCAAAACTATTGAATCCCCAATTTTTCTGACCAAAAAATTTTGTGATTCCTTTCTAACCAAACTTTCCATAGCAGAAAGATAGGACTAGCATACCAAACATCCTGCAAGAAGGGAGCTGAGGAGGGGGGCCTCCCCAATCTCATCCAAAAATCTATCAAGGAGGATGTATGAATACACTGACATTTCCACAAATCCCACAAGAGATGCCATAGTTGCCTTTTGAAGGGGAAGTGGAAGAATAAATGTAGAGAATATTCCTCCCCACCACTACAAAGAACACACCTTGAAGGGCCAACAAAGCCCCTCTTTTGAATATTTTCCCAAGTCAAACATCTATTCCTGACCAAAGTCCAAATAAATCAATTACACTTTGGCCAAGAGAATCTATTCCAGACTTTTTTCCACCAATGAACTTCCCTCCCCCCATCAAATTGCTGAGAGAACAACTCTTGATAACTAGAAGACACAGTGTATGTACCCTTGGGATTAGGGACCCAAGCCAAAACATCACTATCCATAAGGGTTCTACAGCTACAACCAAAAAGAATGTAATGAAGTTCAATACACTCTACCTCTGACTTGAAAATAGCCCACTCCCCTGGGGTCTTCCATCTTACTTTCACCACCTATCCATGAAGGGAAAGGGACTTAAAGTCACCCACCCTCCTCCATCGAGCTTCACAAAACCTTTGGGACAATATACTTAAGTGAGGATATTGGGAAACTATGGGAGGGTAGCCATCCCAAGAGTCTTGCCAGAAATGTGCCTCCATCCCACTCTTGTAGATCTAGAATAGTCCATCCTTAATGAGTGTAGCCCCTTTCTTGAGCATATTCCAAATCACTTAGCCTTTCCGTGTCAAGCTATACTGAGGGGTATCTTTCTATGGGATCCCAAAAAAGTACTTATGGGATAAGATTTTGGCCCACACCTAGTCCTATTTCACACACCACTGCCAATACAATTTAGTTACCAGAGCAGTACCAGAAAGCAATGACTACCATAATCCAAGACCACCAAAACTTTTTGGGCTATAAACTATCTCCCAGTTAATAAGGGTCCACTTAGTTGATGATAAATTACCAGCCCATAAAAACTATCTTGCTAAGAAATTAAGGCCCCTAAAAAAGCTCACAGGCACCACCTGAATCATACACCTATAGAGAGGAAGTGCCTGCACTACAAATTGAAGCAGTTGGACCTGACCAACAAAGGATAGGCAACAATGGGTCTAATGGTTCACTTTGCCATGGAACTTGTCTAGAATAACTTGCCACAAATCCCTAGACTACCTGTCAGCTGAAATAAGAATCCCAAGGTATAGCAAAGGAAGACTCCCAATTTGGAACCTAAGAATATTAGAAAATCTTTGTTGAATGGGAGGTGGAGTGTTGAAGAAAAAAATTGAATACTTTCCCTCGCTAATTAACTACCCTGAAGTAACAAGATAAACATCCAAGTCTTTACGCATATTAGAAGCCTCCCTAATAGTAGCCATTCCCATCAAGGCCACATCATCCACAAACTATAGGTGAGACTGTATAGGAAGGCCCCCTCTCCATTCCCAACCCTAAATAAATCCCCCTTCAACATTCCTTTTAATCAACCAGAAGAAGAAATAGGTAAGGACATAGAGGGTCACCTTGCCACAAACCTCAAGAGGCCCCAAATAGATTAGAGTGCTCTCCATTAATCAAAACTAAGAAAGAATTTGAATTCACACAACTCATAACCTAGCGAATCCATTCCTCCTCAAAGCCAAAGGCACCCAAAACCTTCTATAGGAAGGATCAATGAACTCTGTCATAAGCCTTGCTCATGTCCAGCTTGATGAACATAGGCTTGTCTTTAGACTTGGCCATGGAATGGATAGTCTCTGTAGCCACAACCACTCCATCCAAGATTTGACAGCCCTCTAAAAATCCACTTTGCTCTTTAGAAATAAGCATTGTAAGTCACTTTTTTAACCTTTTAGCAATCAACTTAGATATAATTTTATAAATTACATTGCAAAGAGAAATGGGGTGAAAATGACTTAACCGATCAACCCCCTCCCCCTTGGGAATGAGAGCCAAGAAGGTAGAGTTTAGGGCCCAAATCATTTGCTTATTCTTCTAGGATTCTTGAACAACTGCCAATAAGTCTAATTTGATAATGTCCCAAAATTCCTAGAAGAACTCAATCGGGAATCCATCTAGACCAGGCACCTTTCATTTTTGCATCTGGAAAATAGTCTTCTCTAACTTATCCAAAGATATGGCACTCATAAGATTCTCTTTCATTTCCAAAGAAACCAAAGAAGGAATACAAGAGAGAACCTAAGCCTTTATAGCTAAGTCCCCCTGCGCTTCCTCCCTAAATAAAGAAGTAAAATACTACACATCTTCATTGCAAATATCTTGGGTAGAATGTATAACCTCCCCCCTGTCAATCGCCAAAGATGATATAGAATTACCATGTTGTCTGGCTTTTACTAAATTAGAGAAGAAGGTATTATTCTTATCCCCCTCTTGAAGCCACACAATCCACACTTTCTATTTCCAAAAGATTTCCTCTCTTAGCTCCCATTCCTCTAATGTATTTAGAGCCCTAGCTTCCTCTCATAACAAATACTCAGACACCCCCTCTTCCCTAATCAACCTGGTAACATCATTCAACTCCATTTGAGCCTCATTTTTTGACTGGTAAATGTTCCCAAAGCATTATCGATTCCACCATTTAAGCTAATACTTACCATATTGGAGGAGCTTGGAAAAAATATACATAGCTGAACCAAAATTAGGTCTACCTACCTTCCACCATTCAGCAACACATCCATACAGGTCTAGGTCCTTGAGCCACATGAGTTAGAACTTGAAAGGTGGATTTTGAGGCACATGAGATGAGGAAATGATAAGCTTTATGGGTCAATGACTTGAACCTCTCCAATCTAATATCTTAGAGCTAGAAGACCACAATCCACCCACCCAAAAATAGGAAACCATGAAGTGGTCAAGTCGTTCAACAATGCACCTGTCACCCACCCTTCTATTGTTCCAAGTGAAGTGGCCATTACTAGGCTTGATATCCATGAGATCTAGTGCCAAAATATTATCCTAAAGCAAGATAGAGGAGGACTCAAGTCTTGCATTACCTCCCCTTTTTTTAGTTAAATCAAGAATAGCATTAAGTCTCCAGCAATAATCCATGGCAAGTAAGGAAATAAACTATGAGCCACATTAATATTATTCTAAACTAGAAGTTTACCTTGGAAATCAATAGGAGCATACACATTAGAAAAAAGGACAGATTCCCTAGACTCAATGCATAAATAAACCATGGATAAGGAGGAATTAAAGGAAATCCATGACACATGTTGGATCTTTCATGGGTTCCATAGACATGCCATACCCCCTGAAGATCCCTGAGCTCCAATGCACTGACATTGACCTTGCCTCCACAACCTAGGTGTGATACTCATCATACATTCCATAGAAACCTTAGTCTCCTGAAGAAAGAGAACATCAAGAGAATGACTTCTTGAACAAATTTTTGTCTAGGGCCGTTATTCAAGCCCCTTCTATTCCAAGAAATAATGATCATTTGGGAGGAGTAAAAAATGGGAATCTAAGGTCTTAATAGATCCTGACTCCACCAAAGTCTCCCATATCATCTTAATCTTCTCCAAGTCCTTCTTTCATCCCATTTTAACATTTTTCTCTAAAACCCCCTTCTTACCATCCTTTTGAAGAATGCCCAGATGAGGAGAAGAAGATTTACCTCACTTATCTGTATCTAAAATTGTAGTCCATGCATGAAGAGATGCTTCCTCTATTCCCTATCCCATATCAGCATTTGGCTCTAAAATCATTTGAGCCCCTGACTATCCATCCATGACCATAGGCATGGTAGATTCCACATGAGAAGTAGAGGGAGGAATGAAAGAACTAATCTCCAATCTAGAATCCACCACAAGTTGATCTACACTAGTTAATCTAGGATTAACTTCTTACTGACCCAATTCATCCAAGACCTCAAACCTGTTAAAGGTATCCTCCTCCTATCACTCGATTAGAGTCCTCTTATGTCCTCTATTATGATTTTGAGCCTTAACCTAAACAAAACCTTTAGCATCCTTGCCCTCACCAGCAACAGACTTCTTCCCTTTATCAGCACCAAGAGTGTTACTAGGAGGAGGCAGAGGTAGCTGCTCCACTAGCTTGGCCTTTAGGCATGTTCACACTAGGTGGCCATATTCATGAAAAAGGTGGCATCAGAAAGGAAGGGTCTCATAGTCCAGTTGTTTCACCCAAGAATGTGAGCCTGCACACATCTCCACTGCATCTGGCTGTGGTCTACTTAGATTGATTTCCATGCAAATTCAAGCAAAAGTCATAACTTTCTTACCCAACGTTTGTGATGAAGACCCCACTAGCCTTTTGAGTTTGTGATGAAGACCCCACTAGCCTTTTGAGCATCTAAGCAAGCATATGAATAACATCCTCTCGACAACATTCTATTAGAAATTTGAGCAACTGAACCCATACCGGAACCTGATTTGGGAGCTCCTCAGAAGGATTAAATCCTACATGCCATGGTTTGATGAATAGCCCAACCTAATTATAAAAATAGGGCCCACCCTCAAAAACCCTATTGAAATCAGCTAGGTAAAGAAACATAACCATGAAAAAGTTGTTTATAAGCAACATGACCTCCATTTCACCCTTTGGTTCCCACACTCTCCAAGC
>JARHVA010003360.1:1485000-1600000 GCA_037957365.1 Torreya grandis
GAGCCCTTTTGGATTAACTAGGTTTTTATAAAGGTTTAAATATATTGGTGTTTTCAAGAATGAAAAAACTTTTAAAGGTCAAAACCTTAGTCTAAACCTTTATACATATTGGGACTTAACTTAAAGCTCACAAACTTTTACAGATCTAATGTCTCACATTTAATAATATATTTTGATCCAATGGCATGAACCAAATCTGACACCAAAAGGGAGACCAATTGCTATCAAAAACTTAGATTATGATCCAGTAGTCCTCATTACCTCATGGGATTTGATCTAATGTTGCAAATTGATCCTAAAGTCCCAAGAATTCCAAAGAACCTAATGCATGTAACTCAGTCATTAGATTGAATAAATTCCATTGTCTTAAATTTGATAGGTTTTCTCCCATAATTTTATGTCTATGAGGATGTAGTTGACATTACTGAGCTCACCAAATTTAACCTAGACAACTTTTCAAAGCCTAAGCAAAGGGGGCATTTCTAAAAACCCTTTCAAAGGAATTCCTAACATTTTTATGTATAAATAATTATCATAAAAGGCCTTAACCTCAGTTAATTTTTATTTTTAACATAAAATGACCTTAGGAACATCATTTTAACTCTAATTTTATATAGTCATATCATTGATTAAAAGGTGTGCATCTTGTAGGATCCAATGGTGATCGTTCACCCATTGGATTTTTTCCAATGATGCATCAAGCCCAAAGACTTTTCAAAAGGATTAATAAGCTCAACATGTGGCCTAACCATGGTTAGGGTAGCTAACAAAGGTACATAGAGCCCCACAATGAGGATGTGTGGTAGCTTGCCAGCTGAAGGACAAAAATCTAATAGTACCCACTTAATAAAGGTTCTCAATTAAATGACTTGGACCTTGTAAAAATCAATCATGATCACTCACGTATTGGATTTAATCCAATGGTGCATCAAACCTAAAGAATTTTCAAAGGCCTCATGAACTTTACATGTGGATAATGCATGGTTGGGATAACAATTGGAAAAAATAAGCAGCATGGGTAAGATTTGCCAGGGTGCCAAGTGGTGTATCCATGAACTTAAAGATCAAGGGAACAATAAAAACATATGAAATTAGATTTATATTATGGGAGTGAAATAAAGAAATATTTTTTAATCCAATGGATATTCTCCAATTAGCATTTATGAAAATTATCGTGAAAGGCATAAACCCATGCCATATAGGCTCTATGTAAGCATGGAGAGTGAAAATCAAAGATGTCCTAAGCTCAAAAGTATAGAGGGCATGAGAATAAGGTCCCATAAAATATAAGGCACATATAAGATTTATAATATATATATATATATATATATATATATATATATATATATATATATATATATATATATATATATATATATATATATATATATATATATATATATATATATTTCCACCATTAAAGCTCAAAAAACCCTAAGACTTCTATAAGGAAGACCTAAGTTAGCTCAATTGGTCACAAAGTAATCATAATAGTGAAACTAAAACTTGAAGTAAGTACCCTATTGAAAACTTTAGTGACCTTGAAAATATAATTTAGTGTTATCAATGGTGGTAGGTAAGAAATAGATGAAGATGGAAGTAGAACTTTATCTAACTTCAGATAGTGAGGGGAGGATTTTCAAAGACACAGAGCAGGATTAGAAGCAACTGGAAGTTATGGTGATCCAAAT
The DNA here is from genome assembly GCA_037957365.1 of Torreya grandis. NCBI lineage: Eukaryota > Viridiplantae > Streptophyta > Pinopsida > Cupressales > Taxaceae > Torreya > Torreya grandis. The sequence goes on from JARHVA010003360.1 coordinate 1,486,692, forward strand.
AATTTTTTTTAATTTCTAGTTGGATGACCTTAAGATGTGGGACCCCAATAATAGAGTGACAAACCACATCTAAGATAAAAATGTCTAGAATATTGAATAGAAACATCAACTAGGTGTGGGAGATGGTATTTATACAAGGGCAAAGAACTTTGAAGAGGTCATATCCAAGATAAAAGGTTACAATATCCAGTTGGAGCATAGGCTATTCAAAGATAATAATCCCTTAGGAGAGAGATGGAAACTATATCCCTTGCATTATCACTTATTTATAAGACCATTTGGGAGTGCTCATTAGGAGCCACCTATTAGAGGACAATCTTTTAAGCCTCAATGAGTATAATTGACAAAGCCACCCTAGGTTGGGCTACTTGAGGATATAAAAGGAAAATGTAAAATTGTGGCTAAAGAGCTAAAGATAGAGCATAGACCTAGAAAAGATCCTCAACTCCACATATCTCCATAGAGGTATCCTTCTTGAGTGTAAATCATTAGTATGATTTCCCTAGAGGTAGGAGAAATAATGGAGAGTGCCCTTGTTGATATTGTAACGTCCTATGGTTCTGATAGGGAGGAGGATCCCTCTAATGCAATAAGAAAGGATTTTATCCCACTAGATAGAGGAAAGAGACAAGTAAAATTGGCCCTGGTGTCCTTCAAACCTAGAAATAATCTTAGGTTAACCTTCACTCACCCTACTAGTGAAGTTAACATTTTTAGTGATGAAAACCCTATTTATGCACTAGCCCTTCCTAACTAGTTTGTTTATGTGAAATTACAAAAATATCATCTCTCTTTCCATAATGGGCCTTAACCTGAGTTGGTATAGATGTGTAAGATAACTTACAGCCATGGATCTAGGACATTGTAAATAGACAAATAGAGAGAAGGATCTAAATCCTTTGTGATAAAGAAAGCTAGAGGATTGACACCCAAAGGACCTCTGGGGGTTCAAATGTAGAAGTTCTTAAGAAACTATAATTCAAGGAGTATAAAAAATAGTGAATTTCAATCTAGATACATCATGTTTGGAGAGAATAGTGACAAATAAAGCCACCATTAACACTAAGGAATTCACTTTTCAAAAGGTGGAACCTTTTGTGGGCTTAACTCCTATTCAAGGATAAGAAGTAGGAAAGCATCCCATCCTTCAAGATGATGTAGATAGTTTGATGTTGGCACAATAAAAAATGACTATGGCTGGAATCCAAGGAATGAAGTAAAGGATCCTCCAATTAGAGAAGGAGAAGTAAGATTTGGAGGCTCAAGTCCTACTCTCAATCACTAAGGACATATTATAAGTGATAAATAAATATTTGCTAGATACATTTGAGAATTTAAGGAACATCAATCTTAGATTAAGTGCTTTAAACCATCAAGCTTAGATGGTACAAGCCTTAATCACTCAGTGGTAGGATTCTCAAGCTCAAATGATAGAACTCATCAAGGTGCATAGGATAAAGTAGGCCTTGGACTTCAAGATAATCAATCTTAGACATTTATATATCCTCATGGTAGTTTTTATGGATAAGAAATAAGATTTGATCACTTGGTGCAACAATGGTGACAACTTCATCAATGAAGACAAGAAATTGGTAACCAGAATGGAGAAAATTTTTGGGGGCCTATTGGATAACCCTTCTCAAACCACTACTATAGACCTGATTAGTGATGGAGAATTCAAGAAAAGAGTTGGTGTCCACATCTAAGGCATTAAAGACAATCAAGGTCATTCTACCAAGGATAATCAAAATATATTTAACACCATTCTTACTTTAGGGAAGTAGATCATGGAAGCATAATGTATCAAGGAACTCATGGCTAAGGCTAACAAGGAATTTAACACATTGGAAAATCAACAAGAGGATTGTATAATAAAACCTACAATGGATTTTACTCTAATCAAAGAGAAATACAGCAAGGTGAAGGAGTTTATTAGATAGGGATAATTGAGGGGCCCACTACCAATGTAATTTATAAAATAATATCCTTTGTAACAAATATATGCTAGCCTGTTAGCATATATAGTTTCCTTTTGTAAATTTTGACATAATAGGTCATACACATTGTAATATTTGTATTAAGGATAGTTTTCCTTATCCTATATGAAGATATTTTGAAAAATTTAACTAATTAACCACCTATGTTTCCTATAAATAGGCAAGGATTACCATTTTGTAAAAGAGATAGATTTTGAGGAATTGTATACCAAGAACATTTAATATAACTAAGCAATTCTGAAAAGATTGTCTATATTGGTGTTAAATGTCAATTTTGTCTCTCAATTTCATTTTGTCATCTTAAGTTTGAATAATTCTCCATACTTTTAGTCACATTCTCTATAATAGGGCTATTGATTTATGCTAATTCTAGATTAACTATAAAGATCTCAAGTATACTTCATTTTATATTGCTTTGCATTTGGATGTACTTAGGCTATTCAGACCATAGTAGAAAACATTTAAAGTAAACTTGGTTCTTAGTTATGATTTGTATATTTCCTCCAAATTTTGCTTGATTTGTGATGTAATTTGAGTTCATGTTATTTTATAACATAAATTGGTTCATGTGTGCTTAAAGTAATTAGAATTTTGTCATAATATTTGAGATGAGAATTTGTAATCCCATTTACTTTCTACCTTACCCTTCCCTTTTCTTATTTTTTTATCAAGACTCACTTTAGTTTAAATATCATTGTTAATATTCATTTAGATTAGTTTGGAAATCATCAAATTCATAAATATCTAAACATTCAGACCTTAGTGGCTCCCAACCACTAAAATAAACAAATATTGTGGATAGTTCCCATACTCTACTTATATTTCACCTTAGATATCACTGATGTGTCACAAAGTGTAACTCATGCCTTGGATTATTGAAATCCTAAAATGAGAAGTGTTCATCAACACTAAATATCACCTATGGTACATTTAGAAGAATCAACAATATCCATCCATCCTTCACCAGTAGGCACATGAATATGAATAAACCATGAATTATAGCCCATCTTCCATATGAAATGAAGACTTTTTGTGACTAATGTAGCCTTCTAAATGGTAATCTACTGATTTAGTGTTTGAAACTCTCAAAGATAGATGTAATTTGTCCTTACATGTTGTCAAATAATGATTCAATACACTTGAATCTCACCCCATTTTGTGTGCTATAGCTATTAGAGTTCTAGGTTTCACCCTAGATAATAAAAGGATTGTTTAAGTCCTCTACTTAAACCTAGTGCTACATGGGAATGACCCTAGGCTATGGGTTATCGAATGTTGGGTCAGACCTCTATATTTTAAGGGGATATCTCCCATAATTTGGAAATTAAATACTCTTTATCTAAAATCTAAAGTCTATGATGGACTAAAATGGGCAATAGGATTGCATAAGAATGAAAACATACTCTAATATATGGTGATGCACCATGAATTCATCTCTCCACTCATAAGCTTACACTCTCAACACACTAATGGACTAATCACAACCAAATAGTGACCTTAATTAATCCTATGCACAAGTGTTTAATAAGTATTTTGGACTAGATGAATGCAATTCTAAGGTTATGACTAGTAGGTGTGTTATAAGACTCTCACTAGTCATGTCACACTTTAAGACCATTATCTATACTTAAACACTCTACATGACCTGCATAAGACATCTCTTTGATATATAGGTAAACTATGACCTGTAAGATATATCAAATTATCTCATTTTCATATCAAACTAGTATGAATACACTATAATGTCACCATGATAGATTTGTAAATGTTTGTTATTCAATATAAATGCAGTACACAAGTACAATTTTGGTAAAGTCTCCTCATACCAGCTTGAGGGATACAAACTAAGGAAAAAAATACTTGAATATATATAAGAATGGCATGAGAGAGAAGGGGATAATGGTGTAAAATAGTGGAGAAGGGGTCATAATTGACTAATTCCACTCATAAATTAAGTTACACTAGCCACATAATCCTTCTCTAGCTCCTCCATGTGTTGGATCTCCTTAATTGCTCCTTGAATGGGATTTTGGCATTGTTAAATAAGTAAGGTAGGTTGATTCAACCTTAGTTACACTTTTCAAAGGATTTAACATTCTATAAATAGTCCACATTTACCCCACATGGAAATTACAAGATGAACTAGGCCACCATAATTACGTAGTAGTCCATACTTCTCCAAGGTAGGTTGACAAAGTCAAGGAAACTATCTCATTTCTCTATCAAAACCATGAAATTCTCATTTAATGTAATTTAAGAGTCAGTTAAAAATACAAAATCCCTCCATTAATCCATTTCATTGGTCCTTAAATGTTAATTTGACTTCCTTTGATGGCCAATTAGGCTTATTAGGCCTAATTACCTAAGTGTTGAAAATTCTCAACTATTATAGACCTAAATAAAAGATTATAACCATGTATATGAATATGTTAAATGCCTAAAACATCATTTCCAACCATGGCATATGATTATAATAGAATTAATAACTTGAAACTTCATCTCTCTAAGTTAACTTGCTCATCTCCATGCATTGGTAGATTGGCAATTTTGATGTACTTGTAGAGGATCTTCCAACTAAATCATTGAATATGTTATGCATTTTAAAGGTGAATCAACTCTCAAACTTTCTACCCCAATGGTTGGAATCATTTTTCACCATCAAATACCATTCATTCTACTCAAAATCTTGAAAATTTCCTATATTTAAGGATTTTGTATAATGTCCATATAGTTGAGTACCATAGGTGAATTCCTCTTTGATTGTAATTTACCTTCCATGAGTTTTTTAGATCATACCTATGTGTTAAGGCATCAAAATATCAAATTTTCTAAGACTGGATCTACCTAGGGTTTTAGGAAGGTTTATGACTATCTAGGGGTCTTAAGGATGGTTTATACAATGCTAACATATAAGATTAGAATAAATTCCATGAATCCCTAGGGTATAGACCTACTCAACTTCCTTGAATGGCTTGGACTCCCATGCAAAACATGGACAAATATATGAGTTCAAAAATATGACCCTAGGGTAGTTTACAAGCCATTACTTGATGATTATTTTCTTAGTAATCATTCATATGTTCAAGCCCCCATTTTAAAATAAAATTACCATGAATGTTTATTATATAATTAGAGTTAAATTCCCCTAGGATCTCTGGATTTGAGGGTGTTTGTGGTAAACTAGGTGAGCATGGGAAGATGGCCTTCAAATTGAATAGGTGTAAGGTGATTGGTTTGATCATGGTCTAAAGGAATTATGATCAAATTTACCACTTTTTTGAACTTTTAACCTACGTTTTGGGTATTAAAAATCATTATACACATTTCATTGACCATTTGACTAGTCACAATATCTCAAAAGGGTCCTAACAATTCACTAGTGTCTATATGTAGGCCTAGATGTTTGACTATGCTTGCCATTCTCCAATGTTCCTGACCATAGTATATGAATAATATTTTGGAGTGGAATGTTGTAAAATTTTACACATCATCTCTTAATTAAAAAAATCCCTTTTTAGGTTCCCAACTATTATCTAGACACTTATATAGCATGGTACACCTTTCAACCCACTAAGTGGTTGTCTTAGACATACCTTGGTCTAAGAAAAAATAGTGTGTATACCCACTATTTTTATAGACAAAGTGAGCATACTATCCCCTTTAATATGTAATTAAAACCATATATACCAACTTTGGGGGTTGGTTATAACTGCAAGAGTCTTAAAACACCATTTTGGTAAAAATTGGCCCCAAGATGACTATTGCCTATGTGTAAGCAAGGAACATCTGAGTATACCCTATTTGTCATTGTCCCCTAGGGTATTGGTGATAATGGATAGGTTTATTTATATTCTCATATCATAATTATTCCAAATATATGGTTAATCAATTCCTCTTTATTATATATACTACACTCTTCATGTTAAAACTCAAGCCTGCCTATGTTTGAATATGCCTATGAGCATGAACTCTATATAGGTGTTCCTTTACCTTATTTGATGTGGATATCCTTGATTTGATACTATAGTTTAATTAAAAACCTAACCAACCTTATATAAACACTACCCTTATATCATGATCAAATCAAGGTCCTTCATAGGCATAAATCTATTGTAGGTGGACATTCCCTCATGTTGACCATGGACATGAGTAGATGTTATTTTATCTCCTATAGTGATGACCATAAATATACATATGTTTTAATTAAAAAAATGGAACTCAAAAATATTATGTAAGCTCCACCCTTTGTTATAAAAAAATTATGACCTTTGGTATACATAGATCTATTATAGGTATATACTCATGCTACTAAGTATAAACATGGGTATGATTTTTGAATGGGTGAATAATGGTTAGTATATTTTTTAAACCATAATAATACCTTAGTATCTCCATTCACCTCCTAGTATATGACACATTTTCCATGCTAAGTCTCCAATCCATTTAGCCATGTATACTATTCTTGTAGTCTCCTAAGGTCCATAGGCAGTCATGAATATGAAACCCTAGGAGCTATGTTTTAATGCTTATTTATTCATATAGGGTAATAAAAACAATTATCTTCCCATTTTTTAGGTGTTCCCATGATAAATATCCTTCATTATCATATGTGAGTTTATTAATTGCCTTGCATAGGCTTGTTTGAGTCATAACTTCTCCATATCCTTTAGGTGTTTTTTAGTTTTCTTGGCTAAGTTAGGGGGGTTGTCCCCTTGATGTGAGTGTTGTGATTGTATTTTTACCTAACCATGGTGTTATATATGGTATCTCATAGTAAATCACCTTTCTTGAACCTATAATGAATAAGTTTAGATTGAAACCTAGTTGTTTATGATCACAATCAATAATGAAGAGGAACCTAATTATATATGTCTGTTTAGGCTAAGATTTTAGGCCTAGAATAGGTCTAACTATAAATTCTTTTCACAATGATATTCATTATGAAAATATCATATTAATATTAATTATAATTCATATAGTGATCCAAAATCTATTTCCTACAAATTCCATGCCCTGCCCTTTGACATGGTGGCTACAAGTTCTTAAGGTACTACTATAAGTTCTCATCCTACATGATAGGCCTTATTAAAGGACATAATGTATTATACATTTATATTATAGGGATATATTCACTAATAAAATCTTAAACTTACATAAGACATCTCATAAACTTGTGAAATACACCTTCTATTCAACCTCCATTTATCATGTTTAGTCTACTTGAGGTGGTTATATGTGTTCCTCAGCCATCTCAATAGCTAGTTAAAGTGGATACTTAAGGTGGATGGGTAGTGACATCACCTTAAATTATTCATCATCCATATTGAAATAAAACACTTCCCTTTCTTTTTTAAATCTTAGTTTATGCTTTGTATTCCCAAAACATTATCATCAAGAGAGGTGTAGGATCTATGTACGGACTGTGACAATCTAAATATAACATTGAAGTTGGATGCTTCAAGGTTACTCATGGTGTTCATGTTGCATTAGGACCTTAACTATAATTTATCACCAGTCTCCATTTTCTCATATACTTGTCCTTGAATAATATTTATTATATCCTTTATATACCCTACTACAATATCCCTCAATAAGCTATAAATGCTAATGAATTATCTTTAGTTGGGGGTAAGACTAATGTGCATCCAAGTCTCCATGATCTCATATCCTCTAAGGTTTTAATGGGTGTATGGAGGTATAGTGGAATGATTTATTCTTTTTGTGGAGGAGGGTGAATGGGGGAAAGGATAGACATGGAGTGACAAGGAAATTAAAACAATAAAACATAGGAATACATAGTAAAATGGTACTGAGGATGAATGGAATGATAATGACATGGTAAGGACATGAAATGGAGGGTAGGACTCCTTCATAAGATTAGATACATAAAATTTTAAGGAAATTAAACCATACCCTTAAACAACCATGAATTTTTAAGGTAGGGACAAACCACACATAGCCTTAAATGAAATCTTAATATCTTATAAAACCTTAAATTTGATGGAGAAACCTTAATTTCTACAAAAGAGGGGCTGAGTGCTTGGGAGATGAAGAAGGTGAATTTTATCCATTTTAAGATGAAAATGATGTGGATAATATTTTTTAACATGGAATGAGGGTGTTATATCAATAGTCTAACATCCTTTTCTAATGCTTTGGGCTCCCTTTTGGAGTTCTACAGGTGTCTTTGGACTACACAAAATCCATTACATAATGAATTTCGCCTATGTATGAGCCCTCCTCATTGAGACCATACGAGGTGGAAATGGCTATAGGACATTCAAAAATGTATTTAAAACATTTATGTAACTCTGAAAACTTTCTCAATCAGCTCATAACTCCTAAACAACATTCAAACACCCTATTTATTAAGTCAAATTTTTACTGTAGGCTATGTATAGAGACTATTATTGAAGGTTTTTAATTTACATAAGATCAAAAATGTGAGGAAGGGTTTTAAATTTCCATATTAGATCCATTCAAGACATGACGCAACAACATCAATCATTGTATTAAGGAAATAAATAAAAAACACATGAAAATGACTCAGGTGAAGATGGATTGTCCATATGTGAGAGGCATATACATTCCTTAAATTATTAGGGAAGGTAAGTAAATTTAGGGAGATAAATATTTATAAAATTACTCATGATGGGAAGCTAATTGAGTTTATTTATTTTGGCTAAGAGTTGGGATGCTAACTTTCACTCTCCTGTATGGTACAAGCAAGAACTTGAGGAGCAGTCTCAACTTACAAAGAAGGGTTAAAGATGTGTAGAATAGTTTTGGGCTTGAATGGAGTCCATTTATCATGATAATTTATATAAACATCAAATATGAGTTAAAATTTAACCTCAAATCCACTACTATATGCTATAATCTGTACAATCTATATAATGTGTAGAAAAGCCTCAAAATAGTGAGTTTTCTATTATTTTCCACAAGTTTAGAATATACAATGCCATATTAAGGTCAAATGGATGGAAAAACTCATTAAATAATTATTTCAAAGGAAATTAAAATTCAAGGTGAAGTGTAGAAGTCATAAAATGGCATGTGGGGTAGTGGAAAGGTGTGGGTGGTTCATAAAATGATTTCATGTGGCATGAATTGCATGTGGAAGGAGTTTGTAATGAATTAGATATAATAAAGGCACATTTTTACCTATTTGAATATAATTCATCAAAATATATGCCCTTTTCTAAATTTTAAGAAGACAATATAGACTATGAAGGGATTAGAGGATGTTTGATGGCTTAGGATTTGTAATGAAGGTGTTATATGACTTATATGAATATATTATAGACACTGGAATTTGAATATATAAAAAAATCCATCTCATATCCTCTAATATTTCTAAGATACCTTCATACTACCAAAGACCAACACACTCCTCAGATAGGGATAAAACATTCATTGGCTTTTATGACCTCTTAACATTCCTCTTTTTCATTAAAATATGTTATGACACCTAATACATCATCAAAATGGCTCAAGAAACTCATGAAACCATGTAATCAAACATAAAATCATGATACATCATGACATTCTTGATAGGACTCGAAGACTCTTATCAGAACAAAGAGGAAATGACCATGCCAAGAGACATTGAAAGCAAGATAAAACAAAGATCACCAAAAGTTTTGAATATACGGGGTTGACATTTGGCCTATGAGGCCAAAATGTTAAAAAAAACCATAGGATTAAAGGTTTTAGAGGATTTGCCTTTAGATGATTTCTTAATTTCTTCTCTAAATTTTTTGATAAACTCATCTTGTATATCATTATTATTCAAAATAAATCCTTGTAACTATGTTTTATACATGTCATAAAATATACTAAATTTTACTTCCATTATGAATTTATTAATTAAAATCTAAAATATTCAACTTTGAAACAACTTAGTGTGTCATTGTGTCTACGGTATATGGAAATAAATTATGTAACTTATATGAAATAAGGAATAAAAACGTAGAATACTGATGTTATTAAAAAATTTATCAGATCTTGAAATATATAAACAATAATTAGAAATATAAAAAATAAGAATAGAAACCTGAGCAACATCTATGTTTAGGATTTTAAAACATTCATATAATATATGGGTTCACCAATTTATATTATCAAATTTGGGGAACTAGAAGATGTTATACCCTAATTATATAAATAGATGTGTAAAATATTAATGCTAAAAATATGAAATAAATGACACAAACTAATTTGGAACTTAATAAATCTATTAAAATATTAAAATTGAAAATTACAAAAGGAAAACACAAACTTAGATAGAAACCTAAGATGCATAATGTATATGGAACTAAAATTGATAATGAGGTTGTGTTAACTAAGTCAGGATACAAAACAAAAATTATTAGGGTTTTTAGATAGGATCATTATAATTAGATATTATATCAGTGTGTTATTTTCCCTAGGGAGTGATGGTGTTCTATAGATAGTAGAGTTCTAAAATTTCTATGGCAATTTTACTTTTGCATGCATTCTATGGAATCTATGGGATATTCCAAGTTGTTAAAAAAATCATTACCTATTTCTTCCTTAAATTAAAAACCTATCTTAATGAAATAAGAGGATGAATTTAATCATAGAGTAAAAAGGGGTTAATGGTTGAATTTTTATTGACCTCAATACCTCATGTGTTTAGCAGTACCTACATACCAATACTCTGAAGAAGGATAAAACTACATGTAGTTATCAAATGATATGGTGGTGTCTATGAAGAATAATAAAAAATGTTTGATGTTGGTGAAACCTTGGTATGATTAAGTTATTAAACAATTACTTGTGACCTTATAATTATACTAAAACTTTAGCTTAGGGCTATTAGGGATTTCTACAATCATAATTGGAAGAAAAAGGGAATTTAATCTCAATGTGAAAATATAGTTTTGTTTATTTTCAATATGGAAGCCTATTATGTGATAAATGGTTTTAAATGTGTATTTATAGTGATATTTTTATAATTCCTTTAGATATGGATTACTAAAATTTTAATATGACCCATTTTTTGAATTTTGAGTTTGGAAATTAACTCTCATTTAGTGGGAAGACAAGATCAATGGATCTAGACCTGGGTACTAGGAATAATCTATGGGTGAGCTTAAAATTATTTGCATATAAAATAAGGGCACTCTAGGGTCATTGGTTTCATATAATAATGATTCCTCCACATAGAAAGTGAAGGAAAGTGGGAAAAATTCTTTGGGATAAGGAATGAGCTAAGTGTGTAAAAGGGGTGGTCATAAGTGCACTATTTTAGCTTAAATGTTAATTTTTGTCTAAAAACATTGCTTACATATCAATAATGTAAAGAGGGATCAAACACCATGTATTTCTCCCATGCTATGATGGTTTGTGAAATATTGGTTTAATGTTATGTTTTAGTGCAATCTGGTCATAATTAAGTGATTAAATAATGACATGTGAGCTTGTTCATGTATTAAGACTTATTTAAATGCTACTTGGGCTATATGGACTCAAAATTTATAAGATTAGGTCATTTAATCTTAATGTGAAATTATAATAAATTTAGTTTTTTCAATATGGAAGCCTCTTGCAAACTAGTGAAAAAATGAATAGAAAATGTGCTTATATACTAGTATTTTTTGGATTTATTCGAATGGGACTTATGAAAGATGTGAGAAGACATGTTATGTGAATTTTCATTTTATCCATTGGCCATTATTTGGTGGTAGGAAGAAACTAGTGGATTCAGACACCACTAGCCAATGAGATTGTTGTAAAGGAACAACCTTATCTTAGGAGCAGAGATAATTATACTAGAAGTGTGAATTAATATAATAGTGAGTCTAGGCTAGGAATTAAGAATCAAAATATCTAGTATCATAATTTCATAAGGATAGAGGATAATCCACATAGAATTAGATGAAGATCCATTTAAAACTATGGAATTGATCTTAGTTTAAGTGTGCATAGAGGATGGTCAGAAGTGCATTCTTTTAACATTAAATATTAATTTTAGTGACTAAAAATTGTTAAATATATATCCATTGATATGATAATAACTGAAAAATGGTCTTACCTCCATGTTATTATAATATTTTATTTTATTAAAGACCTTAATTATACTTTTTTATTTAAAAGGTTATGTACTTGTATCAATCTATTTATGTGGTTCTTAGGTGAAGATACTCTTGTATCACTTAAATTTTTTTATTTATGTGAATTAAAAGTGAGATCAAAAGGCATATGTGCAAATATATATGTATATATCAAAATAAGGATAAGAATTGTAAATTTATCTTTTCTTAAATGGATATTGAAGACCCTTGCTAAAGACAAATTTCTTTTCTAAATCAAAGAGTTGACATATTTAAAGATGTAATTTATTATTAAATCATAAAATATTCTTATATAAGTTCATCATGACCTTTTTGAAAACTTTGATGATGTTTTAATATAAATTTAGTATGCTTATTATATTATATTTGGATAAGAAAACTTCATATAGTTATTGAAGAAATTTAAAGACCCAGTAGGAATATTATAAAACTAATCCAAGGCTTCTCCTATTAAGAATTTATAGAAATTTTTAAATTTTATTCTTCTATAATTTGACAATTTCCCAAAATAATGTACATACTTAGTTAAGTGATTACTAGGAACTCCATAGTCATCCAATAAGTGGAATTTATGCATCACAAATAATTTTGAATAATTGCAATTAAGTATGTTTTGTGTTATAGGTTTTCTTAATATAACATTATTATCCATATTATCATTACATGATTTTGATTTTAAAGTGAGAGAAATAAATTACTTCTAGATGTCACCTATGACATGCATCATAGAGATGTTATGGAAAGTAGGTATAATATTAGTTTAAAAATATTCATTAATTTAATTTAACTTGACATATACTATAAATATATGTATAATAGATTCATCAGAAACATTTTTATCATTTCATTGCTTGAGGTCACACTCTATGGAAACGTGATTACATTACATGGAATCACACTCCATGTAAACATAATTTAATAAATTATAATCACACTCTATGGAAACTTCATTGCATAACTTTAATTATCATTATCATTATATATATATATATATATATATATATATATATATATATATATATATACATATATATATATATACATATATATATATATACATATATATATACATATATACATATATATATATATATATATATATATATATATATACATATATATATATATATATATATATATATATATATATTTATATATATAATTAATAATAATAATGGCATAATATATTTTTTATAAAGGGGACTCATGTAAGTAATGACTTCACATTTCATTTAAAGAGAAGGAATTCCATCACATTTAATTCCTAGATACAAGGAATAACATTACATTTTTTATATAATAATATCACTTTTATTTTCATGAAGGAATAAATAGAAATGTGTTTTACTTCTAGAGAAGATCGAGTATTGTGTTCTAGTTGAGAAAAAGGAATATCATTATTTTCTGTAAAACTAAACATAACATCTCATTCAAAAACATAATTACAAGGAGGAATATGATTATAATTCATGTGTATCATCTATGAATTTTTATATTGTATCTTATTCTTAAGTGGAATGTTAGAAACATCAAAGAGTGCATTATATAAATCATTATAATTTTATCTTTTTCTACTACCTTATTAACAATATAGTATATGCAAGGAATAGGAAAATTAATTTCAACATTATTTTTTTCCTTTTATACTTCACTAAATTTATTAGTAAAAAACCATTATTATTCATAATCATAATGATAGTCATTTCCTTCACAAACATAGCCTTGATGTATATAATTATAATTATTAATTATACAAGCTTGATCATTGGTCCATTCATTAGTATAAAAATAACACATGGAATGAGTACATAATATGAAGTATAATATATCAAATTAGGGTTATTAGGGTTTTATGTAGAAGTGATCATTTTAAATTTACCTCCCCCTAATATATAAATAGGAACAAGAACAAAGCCTACTACTAATATGAAATAATAAATTGTATATATATATATATATATATATATATATATATAGGTTTTTAGTAATGAAAAATATAGGTTTTAGGCCACTTATTAATTGGAAATCAAAAATAAATATATGAAAATAATATCTAAATATATAAATATGAAACCCTAATATAAAAAATAATAAACCCTAATGAAACCTAGGGTTTACAAGGTTATATAAAAATAGTAGGTTCACTAATATGTTTTACCTTATTTTGGACTAATGTATTTAAACAAGAATAAAACTTTAAATATTCATATTGCATAATGTATATCAATAATCATACAATAAAATTTAGACTTATTGGATAAATCACCTCACCCCTAAAATCAACATCTTTTTTTGGCTTACAACCCAACATAAAATCCTTACTATCAATAATATATCCAAACACATTATGATCATCCCCAATAGGTGCATCCTCTATAAATCAATGTTGAAATTTTTTGATTTTACATTTTAGGATTTTACACATGTAATTATTATGTTTGGTTAAGGCATTGAAATGCCTAAATTAGTCAAATAAAATAAAATAATTAACCTATTATTTTGTAAATGATTTTGACCTTGATTGACTTTCTAATAATAATAATAATAATAATAAATAATGATAAGTGGAGACATAGTTGAAAATATAATATCATAGATGATCTAGGTTATTAAATGTGGGATTTGATTAGCTCTGAGTGTCATAAGTAGGATTCTAATACACATTTGTTCATTAGACAATAGCTTCCAATTTGGACAATATCACCATTCATGTGTAGTGCCCTTTATGTGGTTCTAATGTCCTCTTTGTGGGACTATTCCAATTTTTTGGGAGCACTTCTACTTGTGTTTGTATGTTTAATTCTTGTGTGACCAACTCCTATAGTTATGCATTGTACCTAGAAAACTTGATTTTTTGAGAAAACCCTAGTTCTCTTTGTAAGTTTGATATGTGAAATATTTGAGTGTGTTATTAGGATTTACTAGACATCCTAAACACATAAATATGTATAGAGTTACCTACATACCAATAATTTGAAGAGGGATGAAATCTGATGTAGTTTTCCTACCTAGTGCTTGATGTATGTGCAAGTGAATTCTATAATGAGAGTGGCCTTGGATGCCTTGTATGTGCTTGAGATTTTTAATGCTTTAAAAATAGACTTAGGGTTGATATATATGGTATTATGTGTAAATTAGTGAATAATTGGGATAATGTACGTTGATTTTGTACAACTTATTCTTTGGTTTGAATAATTTTTGCATCTATCTTCCATCTAGTGAGTATAGGTGTATTAGACTTGTATTTATAGGGTTATGTTGATTATACGGATAAGAAAATGAGATTAGGCCAACATTAGGAGGGGTACACATTTTTAAAATTATATATTTGGAAGAGATAAAGATAAGGATATTAGCATCTAATTGGGGACACTAGTGCCATGTGGTTGTAGTGTCCCAAATGTGGTGCTAATGTCCTTTTGGCAGACTTCTACGAAAGTTAGATTAGGGTTAGAGGTGATAGTTCAAGGACTATATACTAGCTATTTGTAAGTGAATAAGGCTTGTTAAATGGTTATAAATACAAGTTTAATGCTCTTGAATAGGTCTATGGTAAGCCTAGGGATATGGTAACTCAAGTGAAACTCTTAGTATCAAATTACCATTTTTAGGTGATTACATTTGCCCCCATTTATGATAGTAGAACGACAAAGATAAATGACTAGTATAAATGAAAAATAAGTGTACCTAGACTTAACTTGGAAGTGAAGCCCATGTAAATAAGTTTGAATATGTGAATTTGGGTCTACGTTTGTCAAACACAATTCAAAACAATGTCCTAGAATGAAACATTCAAAAATCATCCCTTACTAATGAGATAATCAAAAATAAAAAATTGATAAAAATGAAATAACTAAGTTAAGAGAGAGAAAAGGAATGAATACACCTCATTGGGTATGTGAACCAATGCATGAACCTAGTTATAACCTATGTGTGTGAATGTGCATAGTGATCATATCATTGAATAACTTGAACTGAGCTGATGGATTATTCAATCCTCATATGGGTAGCTCAAGAACTCAATCTAATTTTAAATCCGTCACTGTCCAACCCTACTTGTTAGATCTTGATCTCTATAAATAACTTAGATAAGATGGTATGTGTGTTTAACACTCTCATGTAGTTATCTTAGTAAATCAAGTAGGCCTTGAATCCATAATTTCCCCATATGTGAAATATATGCATCTATAATTATACTACATAAAGTGATGAAAGTATCTAACTAGGTAATCTAAATGTGTATTTGGCTATGTAGCCACTCAGGTATATTAGGTAGCTCTGGGCTACTCAGGAATGCCAACCACTATAAAAGGAGTAAATCATGAACCTGTGACAACCTATAATGTGATAGTAAGTGTATACATTATAGATAATGAAATGGAGTTTGACATTCCATCTAATCAACTTATCTAAAGATAAGTATATGGAGACTATGTGTCGTGCACATGCCCCTAATATGGTATCTTAGTATACTAAATTTGAATCAAGTATGTAATAGTTAAATCTATGTACTAATCTAAATGTATGAGTGATCATGTTATGTATTATGCCCCTAGATCATAGTAATTGGTATGAATATATATCAAAATGACTAAATATGATCTAAATATGATCATAACTACCAAACTTTTGACTATATTTGTGCAAATCTATATTATTCCTCGTGTACTGGTCTAAATGATCTAGATTGTCCTAAATCTAGGGATACTAGTAGTAGTGCCCTATACTGGACCATAGCACCCTATGGTGATATTGTCCCAATCTAGGTGATAATGACCACTTGGTCTGATCTCTATGTGGTTTAAGCTGACTATTGAACCTTTATTCTATTTTGTTTGCCTTGAGTATGATCTTTGTAACTGAGCCTGTGTGCTAAAATGTATATGTAAAAACAAAAATAAGAGCCTAATCTCTATGACAACCCTTATAAATTCACCCTCTATTGAGTGTATTTGTTAAATTTATGGAATAACTTCCCTCTAAATAAGTATATTTACAAAATATGTTACCTGTAGCATGATATTCTAATATAATGTACAAATATAACATCAAAATGTAAATGTGTATGAGTAATAGTAGGAAAAGAAAGATGTATGTTGTAATATAGCATTAGAAAAGGATGTAAATATATATATATAAGTAATGTCTAATAAAATTAAAATCCAAGCAACTATCTAAGGGGATGAGGCATGATGTCCATCAAGGCTCCCAAGTAGGATAAGTAGATGCATGATATCTCTCATGGCATCAAAAAATGGTGTGTGTGGGTGTCTGTAACAAGTAAATAAAAGTGTCATGGTGTATTATCCTACAAGGAAGAAAACATAAAATCACATGAGACATGCAAATAGTATGCCAAGAGGCCACAATAAAATAGACATTGTAATGTGTCACTAAATCTGAGAAAGAAGACATACAAGGACATGTTCAAATGCCCACATATGCAAAAAATAAATAATTTGGCATGGAGAGATAGAGAAGGACATTCTCAAATGTTCTCATATAAATAATGAAAAATCAAACATAAGGGACATGGGCACATTTCCAAAACATACAAATAGAGAAGTGGTGTAGAAGCCAAGGAATAATGACATATTTAAATTCCATCAAAGATGTAAGAAGCATAGTAACACAATTAAGTCTAATCTAAGAACTAGAAATGAAAGCATGTATAACTATGTAATACAAAAATATGTAAATTCTAGGATGCATATATATATATATATATATATATTAAAGATAAAAAGTGATAGTTATCAAAAAAATTGAGTAATGAATAGTAGTGATCAATATCAAGATAAATCAATGCAAAAATGGAATGTATAATATGTAAAGATAAAACTTAGTTATAGTAATTGTGTAGGAGATGCCCCCAAGTGGGAAGATGTTTCAATGTATAAACCTTGATTCATATAAATTACCCCAATGGGTAGATGATAGCTGGTCAAGATCAGTGTATTGGAATGGAGTCCTATCTAGAATCTAAAATCATTTGACAAGATTAAGTGAAGCATATGTGTATGATAAAACCATCTACACTAGGATAGCTAGTGATATGAATTATTTGTCAAGTAGTAGAAATGTAAAAACATACATGGATATAATCTATAATAAATTTATATTTTTAAAATATTTGAATGTTTTTATATTTTGACATGTTATATTATTTTTGTATTTTCTAAGTATAAGCTATGTAAAAGAAAATGAAAGTAAACTATGTATAAGGAACAAGGGAGACAAGGAAGTATGTACAAAGTAAGCATCATACTAACTAGTGAGTCTCATGGGAGACTCTTTATCACTATTAATGGTGTCAAAAATAGGAATGATAAACTCTCATCCAATGTGATTTTTATGTTGTAGATGAATGTTTTTACAATAAGAATCTGATTATTTTCCCTCATTAGAATCATAATATTATTACACACCAGAATCATAATAATTTGATGTGATAAAAGGAATTAACTAACATTATGGAGTTGACCTTTTTGAATTATGTTTCAAAATATTGATTTTTATCTTTCCATTTGAAATTCTACTTATTGTATGCATACTATGTTGTGGAGGCTCTTTTTCTAGAAAGCCTTATTTGAGAATGCTTGTTAGATGAGCATGATTTTGACTTTTTAGCTGAATTTATTACTATTTTTGTAATATTTTATATGTATCTAGATGTTTTTCCTTGATATAATTTATCTATTTTTGATGTGCCTTAGGATGTTCAATGAATCCCAAACCTTGTTCACCAATATTATCAACTACTAGAATAGGAGAAGTGATACCTTGGGCCTATTTGCCCAAATCTTGACTATGATAATCATATTATTGTAGATAATTTTTAGAAAACCCATACCATATTGAATGTCAAGACTCATTTTAGATAGGTAGATTTACATGATTTAATTTTGATTTTTATATTGTTTCTTTATATGATTGTGCTTTTGGAACCTTTTGTTGTTCTGAGTTATGCTTTGGTAACCATTATTGTATTATTTATAAATTTGACCCTTTTTAATTGGTAGATGTTCCATTGCATTTTGTGTGGATGATGTGTCACTATGTGATTCATATATATCAAGTATCTTTTATATTTTTATTTTTAAAAATAATAAACATGAATCTGTGTGGAGCCCATGTATTCTATGATATGCAAAAAATTATCTGGATCTCTTCATTGGTTGTAGAGGAGGTAGGTTGATTGAATTAAATTTAATCATTTAACTTATTGTCTTACTTGAAATATTTTTTTACCTTTGAATGATTTTTTAATAACTAATTATATATATATATATATATATATATATATATATATATACTTTGTAGTTATTTCATGTTTTGATATGTAACAGTATTTTCCACAAGTTGACTAGTTTAAGATATATAGACATGATTTACACTATTGTGCCCTACAAGACTTTGTCTTATAAATTATTTTCTACTATTGTAATATTTTCATGTAATAGTTGATTATAATTTAGTAAACCTATAATTATCTATCTCATATTAATAATTTTATCCCTTAGAGTCTCACAAGTACAAACCTAGTTATTTCTATATGAACATGTAGGCACACACCTTATAGGGAAAAAATGTAAATAGGTTGTGTAAGTGGATTAGTTAAATTTTTATAGGTTATTTCATCTTTTGGATGAATTATAACATGGAATTGGTTAGAGGGAAAGTAGTTATCACCCTCGTGGAGATGAGGATGATAAGGAGATTTTTTCCTATGCATAAGATATGACATTAAAACTTAAAACATAGTGGTTAGTTTATGTTTTAAATATAATATGGGTGTATGGGTTTAATTTAAAAAGTTATATATGTGTTTAAATAATATTATCTTAAGTGTATTTCACATAGAAGAAAGATAACATGTGAATTAAGGAATTCAACATGAAAGATATTGTAGTTTTTTTGAAACATCATTTATGCATATGTCTATGTGATTAAATAATGATGTCTTAATTATTTTTCACATAAAATAAGGTTAATATGCTATGGAATATGATAACCAATGAATTTAAAATTAAGCTTCATCTATACATGTATTTATGTCTTTTCTTAGTTCATTCTAAATTAAAGGTAATAAGCAAGCAAATAAAAGTATGAAACTTTGAAATAAAAAGTAATTTATTTCTTATATCATTATTATCATGATGATATGAATTAGAAGATATGTGAATATAAAAAATAAGTTTTGGAAATAAACTTTGAGTATAAATAGAAAAGGATACAAACCCTAAGTGTGTCCAAGGTTAGGTTTTTTGAATCTAGTGTTTCTTTGCAACAATTTAAATTATATGTTAAGTAAATTAAAAACCTAATATAAAACTAATTTTAATTAGCTAGGCTATCTAAATAAATAAAAAGTATGCAAACCTAAATTTATTTCAAAAAAATTAGATGAATGTAATCTATGGTTTGATATAATATTTGTGGTATGTCAAGTTTACCAAATGATTTAACTTTTTAGGGTTTTTAGAAGTGTAAATACCTATGTTTGGTTAATGGGATAATATGCCCAAATTAGTTAAATAAATTTCAATAATTAACCTATTAATTTTTAAATTATTTGACCTTGATTGTATTTATAATAATAGAAATATATATGGAGAAATAAATACTTAACTAAAAATAGACTATCATAGATGATCTAGGTTTTAAAAATTGAGAAATGAGTAGCTTTGACTATCACAAGTAGGATTATAATATTTATCTATTCAACAGACAATAACACTTAGTTTGGACATTGGTACCATCCATGTGTAGCATCTTTTATGTGGTTTTAATGTCCTCTTTGTGGGACTATTCATATTTTTTGGGATCACCTGCACCTATGTTTGTATGTTCTATTCCTACATAACCAAAGCATGTAGATATGTATTGTACCTAGAAATATTGATTTCATGTGTAAACCTTAGTTCTGTTTGCAAGTGTGCTATGATCAAGATTTTAGTGTGTCATTAGGATGTATTATACATACTCAACACCTCAATGTGTAGATATTTGCATACAAATTAATTCTCTGAAGAGGGATCAAGTCTATTGTAGTTCTCCCACCTTGTGATTGATGTATGTGCAAGTGAATTATAGAATTAGAGTGGCCTCAAATTCCTTGAATATGTTTAAGCATTGGAATGCTTGAAAATTAGACTTAGGGTTATTTTAGATGGTAGTCTATACAAATTAGGTTAGAATAGGGATAATGTACCTTGATTTTGTACAAATTTTTCTTTGTTTTAAATATATTTTTCATTTATATTCCATGTAGTGAATAAATGTAGATTAGACTTGTATTTAAAGGGTTTTATTTCTTGTGTGGATAATAAGATGATCTTAGGTCGACCTTAGAAGGGTCACACATTTTAAAAAGTATTTGTTGTCACTTTGATTTATAGCCTTTGAGGAGATGGAAAATCTCCCCTCATCCAAGTGTCACAATGGAAACACCTCTATGCTTTTGGGTAGCTTAAGTATGAGGTGAATATGTAGATAAGACTAGCTCCCTTGATGTAATACTTTGGATTGAAATTACACCTAAACTTTGGCAGGGGAAAGGGAAAGAGATAACTTAAACAAAACTAACCTAAGAGAGGTGATACACCAAAATAGATGATGAATTCCAACCAAAAACATGTTACACATGAAATCAAGAGACAAATTGAATATACACTTCTCCAATCTTCATCTTCTTTGATCAATGCTACATGGTGAGGTTATGGATGAATGTGCAAAGCTAGGAGGACTAGACAAGAGGCCTTAAATATCACTAATGAAAATACTAACTCACTCAATCTTTGGAATTTCCTATAACACTTCACATGCCCTACAAGAAGAAGTTTTCCAACTGTAAATAGGGTGAAATAATGAGACAACATACTAAGGAATCCATATTATTCACTAAGAAAGATACAACATTCAATCAAAACACATTAAGAATAGTCATGAAGAGGTAAAAATTAGTAGTATTATTGATCAAATGGTATATAAATGATCAGATATTTTCCATACTTAGGTGGATAATTAGTTATAATGGCCAAAATGGCTAGTTATTAGAGAACTTGAGAGAGAGAGAGAGAGAAAGAGAGGAGAAAAGAGAAGTCCAAGGGTCACAAGGACACTCATAAAGCTGAGAGATTAAATTAATTATGCATGAAAAGAGGATATAAGATGAACCACGTAAGTTCTGGAATCCCAAGTGTCAATCCAAGTCATAAACCTCATGAAAAGTGGCATGAAACTCCTCTTAATTGGCTCACAAAACATTCCTTCATGATTTGAGCTTATTAAACATATCATAACTGAATATGAATAGTTATAATTATTATAATTAAGGGTAATTATTTTAAGCATGCCTCTCCATGCATTATTTTTAGTCTTGGTCCTTTGGAATCATCAGGTATGAGCCATCATCATCTATAGTCCAAAAAACTCCTCCTTCATGCACCCTACACACTTGGTCTCAAAATTGGCATTAATTTTACATGAAAATATATGGGAGGAAGTGTATGAAAATTTTAAATACCATAAATTTCCTTAGAATCATTAGTCATACCTTAAAATCACCCCATTTAAAGTTTTCCACCCTTCTCACTAGCTTGTCCAATATGCTAATTTTGACTGGTTGAGATGAGATCTTTTTTTGAGGAACTTAAGAATTTTTATAAGGAATTTAATGAGAATGAGGAGTTATCAAAATTATTAATCTTTCCCTCAAATTTTATTTCATCTTTATAATCCTCTTATAGACTACATAATGCACAAAACTGTAAAGAAAATCTTATTTTGCACCCTGTCTATACAAGTCCATACAACTAAAAAGTATGGGAAGGATATTTAGGGAATATTATACAATTTAATATAGGTTTTATGGTAAAAATATTTCATTATATTTCATCTTTAGCTTCATTTATCCAAATTGGTCCTTATAAGGGTTTATCAAGGGTTTAGAGCAGTTTGACCTCTTAAGGTTTGTTCATAAAAACTTGGAATTCAACTTAAAAAAATATCACATGAGTGATATTAAAGGACCCTATTAACATATACAAATTAATTTATCATCCATGCACATCCTCCAAGAAGATATGACCATTTGAAACTAGGCTATCAAGCTTCTTTTTATAATTTACACATGTTTGAGTTGGTTCTAAGCAAAAAATGGATTTATAAAGGGTTTCCTTACCTTTATATATATATATATATATATATATATATATATATATATATATATATATATATATATATATATCACCTCTATTTTACCCAAATATTCATTCTCAAATTTTTTAGAGATCATATCTCATGTTAGGAATGTAAATGGTTTCTCATTTGGAATCTAGGTTTCACCATGCCTAGTAAACTTTACTGCACCTTATAGTTCAAAATTACATTTTTATGATTACCTAGAATAAAAAATATCCATCACATATATAATTACCCTATATACATTTTATAACCCATTATAAATCTCACTTAGATATAAAATTGAAGTTGCCCCCTTGTTTGGCCTTTAGGCATAACCATGCCTCATTAGCCTAAATGCAACCCTTATGGTTTGGACCATTCCATTGAGCTTAACAATTTAATTTTTTGTTATTAATTATTTCATAGGATTTTTATAGATCCATATAAATCTTATAAATTTAATATCAATTTTTTAAGAGTCCTTTTGAATCATTTCTTTAAACTAGATAGTTTATGCATGAGGGGAACTATCCCCTATCTAAGACAAAATAGAGGATACTTCCCCTGTTTATTAAAAAAAATTTAATATTTTAATGTTCTACTCAAGTGACAAGGATTTCCAAAACAAAAAATCAGCTCTTGCTTTGGTGATTTGACCTCTCAAAGTCACTAGCAATTCAAGACAGACTTCTAGGCAAAGGACTATGTATATGACAGTAAAAAATAATTGTTTATTGCTCCTTAAACCCATCTTATATACATGGTTCATGTTGGAAATAAAAATTTAAAGGAATAAAATTATTTTTTATATATATTTTAAACTCTTTTATCATTCTATCTTACCATATACTCTTTGATACTTCCTTACTCAGTCAAAAATGAGTTTCAACTGTGACTATGTTGACCTCCAAAAATCATACTTGTAGGTGTATATTACATGAATTAGACCTAATCATAATGTGTAAATACTATGTATGTATATGTGTGTGTGTGTGTGTGTGTGTGTGTGTGTGTGTGTGTGTGTGTGTGTGTGTGTGTGTGTGTATGTACACACACACACATATATACACACACACACACACACACACACACATATATATATGTATGTATATATATATGTATATGTATATATTTAAATATATATATATATATACATATATATTTATATACATATATATATATGTATATATATACATATGTATGTATATATATATATATGTATATATATATATATATATGTATATATATATATATGTATGTACATATATATACACATACATACATATATATACATATACATATATATATGTACATGTATATCTTTAAATATATATACACACACACACACACACACATAGATATATATATATATGTATATATGTATATATGTATATATATGTATATATATACATATATACATATATATATATATATACACACACACATAGATATATACATACACACACACAAAACACACACACACACACACACACACACACACACACACACACACACACACACACACACACACACACACACACACACACACACACACACACACACACACACACATATAGGTCATTGACATCATGATTATCATCTTCATATGCATTCGAGCCTCAAGATTGCATCTCTTCCTACCTAACTAAGACACCTACCTTTTAGACCATGTTGTAGGTGTTTATTGCTTAAAATGAGTTTGGTTATGATGATTGAGAACCTCCCTTTAATTACCTAAGGTAATCACATTATCATATATTTTAATTCATTTTTAGTGTCTTAGATCAACTCCTAAAAATATTTCTCATCTCTCTACCTATCTCAATCACCTACAGCTGGTTGTAGGTGCACATTGTAGGTGTAAATGAGATTTGAAGGTCATCACTTGTTCCTTGGAACCTATGAGTAATATTTAAATCATTTAAAAAAATAAAACATATTCGAACACCTATGCATTTCAAGTAAAAAAACACTCTTTCAAATTTGATATCTATGCTAGCTGTAGGAGGTTAATCAGACTTGTGTACAAACTGAGAGTGGTCTAGGAAGCAAAAAATGTAATGCATATCCTCTTTAATATGGTATATTAGGTAATGATTACCCATTTAAACCATTGGAAACATTTAAAAAATGGCTCATATGCCCTTGTGTAACTTTGGGTGAGAAAATTTCCTTTTAGACTCAAACTTGAAGATCAAACTGCCTATATTCAGTGTTTTTATAAGCAATTTTAGGCCACAAAATTACCCTCCTCTACTACTCATTATCCCTTCAAACCTTGAAATTTAATTTTAATAGATGAATGATACAATCTAAGGACATTATAAGGAATAGAATTTCATTTCAACCTTGTTATGTGATGTTCCCAAAACACCCCTAGGCCTTTATTTTTCTCCTTTAAGGACTTATGGCCTAAACACAATAACTTGAACCTTTTATCAATACTCTATTATGACCTCATATCCCTCAGCTATGCCACCTATAGGTGTGCAAGTAGTAAGGGTGAGCAAATTAGAAAGTGAGCCTTACCTTTGATATTTTATTAGTTTTAAACATATATCAAACTTAAAAATGTATATTTAAATTTATAATACACCTAGATCAAGTATCAACACCCTCCTTTCAACATGAACACTTCCTTTATGGCACATGTGGATGAGTTGTCCATGGTAGATTGACTATTTTTTCTTGCATATGATTTCAAATATGAATATTTATTGGAGAATTAATGTTGAAAGGAGGAAGTTAATAAGATAAAATTTTAAAAATTAAAATATAACTATCACAAAATTTTGAATACATTTTCAAAGCATGAAAATTTGGGAATGGTGAAAACAGGCTTGTCATTCCACATAAGACCAGTTTACAAACCCAAGATGATTTTATCATAAAATCAAATTGAAAAGTTAGAAAAATAATAGATGGAATATGAGAAGAGAGACAAAATCCTTTGTATTCCACATCAATAATTGAATCATATGGATTTACCCAAAATGGAGAAAAACCTATAGCATGCGTGAAATAGTATGCAAAAAAGTAAAGTCAACTTCTTTAGGATGGTTCATGAAGCACAAGATACCATTTTTAAAATACTTATATTTAAATTAATTTAATTTAGTTTACTACAATATCCTATAATAATTTGACTTGAAACCTCTTTAGCTATCCATATCAAGCAAAAACCTGAAGGTCACTTCTACATGTCTAAGAAATCAAAGATGGAGTAGAATGGTTTCAGGTAAAAAATGGCACTTATAGAGAAAATAAAATATTTGGATGAGTTTGGGGAATATGAAGAGACATTATATGATCTTCTCCCATGTGCCACACTTCTTAATGAGTCTTACAAGTGCTAAACACTCATTTTTCCTCAATAAAAATGGCCTTTCTTCTGAAGAGCCTACCACCTTTTAGTTATGTCAGTTGATTAAGACCTCTTCGGAAATTTTATGTGACATCATATTTTATAACCTTCACACTTCCTAATAAATCTATACAATTTATTAAATACACCTTTTTTACCTTTAATTGACCCAAAATGACTAAAAGGACTAAAATGACTAAGGGTCAAGGCTATTAGAACATCAAATGACATTAATTAACCTATAAAACAACTTTTGACATATGTATTAGCCCCATAAAACACATAAAAGTAAATTTTTTACCTAGGGTGCCCTAATTTGATTGAAAAGTCAAATTTGGTCAACATTATCCATTAAGAAGAGCTAGGGCTAAGGATAGTAACACCTAGTTGGGGAAACTAACACCATGTGGTTGTAGTGTCCCAAATGTGGTGCTAATTTATTTTTGGTAGAATTATTATAAATTTGGATTGGAGTTATAGGTGATTATTTAAAGACTATGTCTTGACTAGATGTAAGTGAAAAAGGTTTGTTGAATGGATATAAATACAAGTTTAAGGCTCTAAAATAGGTCTATGGAAAGCCTAGGGATAGGGTAACTAAAGAAACACTCTTAACATACAATTTATAATTTTTGGTGATTACATCTATGAACCACCTTTTCCTTAATTTCCCCTTAGGTATTCAGTCTAGAATCTCCTCCTTTAACTCTTTAAAATGTCATGGGTTATGATGAGGTTCATTTTTTATCTCATCAACTAGTGGAAAACCCCTTGGAAGATTCATTCCTTGTTCTTCCTTTGGTCATTAGCCCTACCCTGCTTCTTATGGAAAATATTATCTACCAAGAACACCCATATTTTTTATCATAAAAATTTCAACCCTTTAAACTCCTTATGTGTACACATAATATTTTAAAACTTTATCAATTATTGATTATTTTTCTCTTATAGGAACACGTCAAGTCTCAATCTCTCTAAGTGCATTCCTTAATGGGTACACTGAGAAAGGAGTGGAAAGACCATTGGTGCTTTATGGGACTGTTGTCCCCTTACTACCACTTGCTACCTACATAACCATATCTTATAAACACTCCCATAATACTTGCATCCTCTTTTTCACCCTTCTCTAGTCATTTTACACCTTCATTATCCATTCCCTAGCTTAAAAACCCTTTCCATTGGTTTATAATATATTTTTCGCCCCATCAACCATGTACTCTAATTGATAAAACTAATTTAAGGTCTAGGTAAGCCCTTGGATGCCCTGGATCAAGACCTTATTTCTTTTATAAATAACAATGAAGAGTCAATTAGGTTGACCCTATCAATAAAACTTTCAAAAAGGATTATGGTTAGATTCGACTATAGAAACACATTCATTTTACCATTTTTAAGAGATAATAAGAGTTAATTATTCAATTGTGCTTCTTTACAATATGTTCTTCTACCATTCTAGTTAATGAGTTATAGGTTATGTTCTACACTCAAAGAATGATCTTGTATTGTGGAAATGTCTTAGATGCTTTGGCATTTCTTAGTGATCCTTAAAAAACATAAAAACATATTGTGAAGTACCTTTGGCTGAGGGATATATTTAGTCTAAATGGGTTCATCTTTAAGGTAAGTATCTCTAACTTTACTCCTCTCTTTTACTAGATAAAAGTAAATAAGTAATGGATTTTGAATATATTGATCTCTCCATGCATTAGGGTTTTACCTATACTTAGCTTAATTAGCATTCTCTTATTCATGTTTACTTACCCCCATTTGTGCCACAAGCTTTGGTGAATACTATAATAAAATTCACTTTACTTATCATTTACTTTCATGAATATGAAAACATAGGACCTAGTTAGGGTTATTGCATAGTTTTGTTTGACTAGAGGCTTTGAAACCCTCCCTAGTGATTTTATTATGGTATGAAATCCCTTGGCTAGGTCTAGCACATCCATATTGATCATGACCCTAAATATATATTGTGTCAAAAATCAAAAGTTTAAGTAGGATTTATATTCTTTGATCTAGGATTTATTTATAGATTAGTTTCATTTCCCTTTCCATGCATTCTAGTGAACCTAACATGAATCTAACCCTTTTAGGTTTTTTTTCACACCATCATTTTTATAATCATATCATATTTTTATTTAATTTTAGTACTATATTTAACCAACCAATATAGTTATAACTTTATACATATAGGTTTAACACATAGTCACTTCAAAACAAGTATGTTTTATCTGTGTAGGTCTTCACCAATTATAGGTTACTAGATCAAATAGTTCAATTTAGTATTATTATTTAGATCTAATTTGGCATATATAGTCAAATCAATTTATTTTATCTAATATTTTATTATGTCATCATATAGGTCTACAAACATAGTCGAATAAATCAACTTTATTCATTATTTCTTCTTCAACATATAGGGTTTAGAAAACTTGATTGAACTAGTTGACCCAATTGGCATAATTTTGAAACTACATTTGAACATCACATCATAAAAAATTTCAATATAAAACATCTAAAATCCCACCAAGTTTATTTCCTTTCTCTCTTTGTCATTTCATTTCTTATTTTAGTACTATTGGTTGACAGATTTGTCTTATTCTGATAATGTTTATTTTGACCCTTTAACCCATTATTTTTAGAACAAATAAGTAAACAATAGTTGGGTAAATTATCATAAATAATTTCCCTCTAAATTAAGCTATAACTCCCTTTTTAAAGATCTTCAATGAGTAAAAACTACACTAACATATGGATATACTCCTAACCAGAAAGCATTTAAGGTAGACAAACATCCATACATCACTATGTTATGAATGTAATATTTCTTTCTATTAAACTATTCAATGATAAAACACATGTATTCCATATATAAGAATGATCAAGTGTATACATATACCACAAGACTTTCTGAACCAATAACAATCGATACAATATATATAATAAGACTCTCAATAGAAAAATAATTACCCCATTTAAAGCACAAATTCACACAAAAACTCATCTTCATTCACTCAAATGCACATATTTAAGTCTACAATAACTATTTGTTTCTTTCATTCATAGATGAAATAAAGAGGGAAACATCACATTATAAAAGCAAATTTCAACAAAATTCTATATTTTTGGACCATTTACATGTCCCATTTAAAACATATATATATTTTTTCACTTGTAACCATTCTTTAAACTCAGAGTTAAACAAACACTAACCCTTAGTAGGATTTAGTTTTCAAAACTGATTTAAAAGATAGAACTTTCAGGTAAAGTATCTAACTTAAAAATATAAATCTTGAAAATGGTGTGATCACTACTGATGAGGTGCATTGGAATATTTTGATTTTCTTTGCTCCATAGAAGAGACACATTGCATTTTCCATTCCTTAAATGTAGTAACAAATTCTTAGATTACCAAAGATTTAGGAACTCCAATATGTTTAATTCATTATTTCTAGACCTTCTTAATCTTTTGAATATCAACTACTTTTTATACATGATCTAGAAGTGCTTTGATGCAAATATGAAGTAATGATTCCACTTTTGAAACCTTAAAAAAATCATCTATTACAAGATTTTCATTTTCTTTGACAAAATTGATCTTTTATTTAAAAGATTATATCTAAGTATTGATATCTTCCTCAAGTTTTCCATCATCTTTCAAATACTTTACATTAATACATTCTAAATCATGATGTAGAGACTGAGTAAATTAAGTTAACTCTTTAACCAAATTTATAAGTTATATCCACCCCTATTTTAACACTGAGTTTCTCCATTCAAGATTCTTTCTAGATACATATAATGTCTTATCATTCAAATTTGCCACATTCTTCTCTGATAAATTTTTTATCACACCATACTTCTGGATTTCAATCATTTGGTTAATTACAATCATCCATTTTGTTTCATCTTTATCCCATAAGATGTTTTATATCTTCAAATCTTTAATGGTAATAAAATTTTCATCATATATACTCTTTAAACCATTAATATATCTGGTGCCTTCTTAGATTATCCCATCTAACCAATCATCAAATACTTTCATTACCATCTTACTTCTATGTATTTGATTAATCATTTTTTGATTAATTGGATATTTTGGATCAAAATATAAGAGTAACTAAGAAATGGACTAAGGACCTTGATTATGAATGGCATCAATGTATTTGGCCATTGAGTGTAATGTTTGTTTCAGTTCCTTCTTATCTCTTTCATCCTATCATGTTCAATTAACTATTTTTTTGGTGCATGTTTTAAGATGATGTAAATCTATATCTCTTGATACAACTCCAAGGTTTATTATTTCCACTATATAATCCTATGCTGTGGGATTTTGAACTTCATCATTCATCACTAGCCAATCTATCTTTGCACTCCAATTTATTTTATTATGATCAATGTCTACCTTGGAAGTGATTATTAGCTTTTTAGATTTAGGAGATTTCCATAAACATCTACTGACCATGTCTTCTAATGGTTAAAAATAGAACTATTTTCCTTTTCTCATTAATTGAATTCTATAACCATCGAGGTGTACTAACTAGGGTTTCCTTATTAAGAATAAGTTGCTTTGAAGGGGTATCTAATAATTCTATTGAATTGGTAGAATCCAAGGTGATTCCCACATGTTGATCTATATCAATTCCCTCTACAATTATTGAATTAGGACCTTGATCACTTATCATCATATCTAGGTCTCCTTCAGCCCTCAAATCCACAATCACTTTTTATAAGGATTATTTCTTCTTCTTGTTCTTAGCTTTTGACCTGGTAGTGCAGTTAGGCAAATTGCTTACAATGGTTTTCTTAGAATTTTTGGAGGTAGAATCCTTTTTAACCTCTAAGTTTGAAACTCTTACATCATAGATATCAATAAGTTGATTATAATTTCTTATAGGAGATGATGGTTCATTGATAGGTACATATGGTTGAAGATCTTCAATCTAGATTTTTCCTAGTCTCTATTCTTTTAACCATTTTTTAGTTCTTATTATCATAGGGAGGGTTTTAAATTCAATTTGATCTTATTTATATTTATTCCAATCAACTTCTAGGATAAGTTACTAATCTACCTATTCATACTGAGGATCAATGATATCCTTACCATCATATGTTATATTAGCACTATCCATCTTCAGATTAAAAGTAACTATTTGGCTTATATAAAATTTGCACCAAAGTCTTCTTTTGAATTTGAACTCACCTGATCAACCTCTTAGCATTATTCTATTAGGGGAATGTGTGAAAAACTTTTTCCAAACTCTAAATGATCTTTAGAAAAGCCCTTGATATCAAATTTAGGCCTAGACTTATAATACTAAAAATTAAACTTTTTTAGACCCACTTCCAGATTTAAGGCATCAGAAACTAATTGGCATATATAATGACCAAGTTCAATGGGAAAATATATACCTAACTCTATTTTCTTTAATAACTTCTTGTCTATTTGAGCCAATTTCCTACATAATTCAATTAACACAAAGCAGTCAAGGGCATATCTAGGTAATTTCATAAGTTCACCTTCAAAACCTCCAACTCTAATATAGGTGAATTTGGAAAATTGAACGAAATATCTACCATATATGCTAATCAATTACATAGCTTCATCAGACATCCTTTTATTAACATTCCCTGTTAGTTCATAAATTATTATTATAGTAAAAACATCAATAACCCTTTTGTACTTTTCATAATATTTTTGCATTTGTAAATGGGGATAATAATCATAAATTTTGATGTCTTCAATTAAGGGTTTATGTGGTAACCCTATCCATTCTTTTGTAGATGTTAGGTAGTAGATAGGATATGAAGACATATTAAAAAATTTTACTCCCCAAAATATTACTTAAACCCTAATGTAAGCACTCTATAATGATCTCTACCTAGTTTAGATATTGTTCTCTACTAAGAATTACTTGAATAAATAAGTACATCCAATCCTACCGAAAGAATGCTTGAGAACTACCTTTTAGTCTGTATAGCAACATGATGATATCTTTCACTTATGGTATCATATGTTCTCTAGTTAAAGGTTTGGGTAACCTTGAACCTCCATTTTGAAACTTTAGTAGCCAATTTCTTGTGATTATACTCCTATAGTTTGCCTTTTTAATGAAAAATTACTATAAGAGGAAGAGATGTTTGGTAGTTCAAGTTAACAAATTCCTTCACACCAAGACAAAAATTGAATGATTTATAGTAACAAAGGGATGAATCAAAGAGTGAACATATTATCCAATCAAAGGCAAATGATATATCAATGCTTTCTCAAGGAATAATTATGAAAAAGTGAATAAGGGTAAATATAAGGGTAACAATTAGCTCTGACTAAGGACTGCATTTTATGACAAAATGTAGAGAACTTAGAATCTATAGTCTTGTAAAAACTAATCAAAAAAAGGGACAAAAAGGGAAAGGCTGAAGAAAAAAAAAGGTGGCACACACAAAAAAAAATAAAACAACTATTTACAAAATAGAGGACACCTATTTTATATTTGATACAGCTTGAGGTCCTATCCATTATAAGATAGGGGTAGAACAGATTCATCTAGATATTTTAATTTGAAATAATTAGGGCTTAGTACCTAATGAATTTTGAATGGTCCCTTCCAAAGTGAATCAAACTTACCATGTACTCCTTTAGGTTATCTTCTCTTATCCCATAAAAGCACTTCATCTCCTTCCATGAATTTTCTAGGTCTAGTTTATTTATCAAAGATTTTTTGAACTCTAGCTTGATGAACAGTAATACAATCAACTAGTTCATTCCTTTCTTCCTCAATTTTAGTTGAATGCATAATCCTCTTTCCCAAAGAGTCTTGAAAGTATTGATATTCAATGACCTTTTGCAATTTGGCTACTGATAGTTCAACATGTAATGATAATTGAGATCTTATTCCATAATCTAGCTCAAAAGGTGCCATTCTTATTGCTCTTTTCAAGGTTACCCTATCAGCCCAAAGTGCTTCATACACTTTTTTTATGCCAATATCTATGATTATCACTCACCAATTTTCTCATTATGGCTATCAAATTTTTATTACTAGACTCAGGTTGACCATTCCCTTGAGGAAAATAGTCTAATGAGTGAGAAAGAGCGATATTGTGATCATTAAAAATTGAGATGAGTTCAGGTACAAAAAATCTAGTATCATTATCTACCATGATTTTTTGAGGAACACCAAAGTGTACTAGTATATTTTATCTAATAAAATCATAGACAACTTCTGAGGTGGTTCTCTTCATAGGGATCACCTCCACTAATTTTGTAAAATAGTATGAGGCTGTCAGAATGTGTGTATGTCCAACACTCAGAGAAGGTGAAAGGGGTCCAATAGAGTATAATCACTATTTCCTAAAAGGATATTCAATCACAACTAGCCTTAAAGGTAATTCTACAAGTTTTAGTTTTCTTGAAAATATCTTGCACTTCTCATAATTAGCCACCCATCTATATGCATCTTTAAACATGCCAGGCCAATAATAACAATTCCTAAAAAATTTAAAGGTTATAAATGAGAAAGATAAATTTACACCATAGGCTTCATCATGGAAAACCTTAAAAATTGTATGCTATTATTCTTTATCTACACATCTCAAAAAAGTTCCATCTAGTCCCTTTTTGTACAAGACATCACCTGAGATGATATATTTGGTTGCTTTTAATCTCAGGTTCATTTTTTTATTTCAGTTATAAGTGGTTGGGACAATCTCCATAAGTAAGGTGATGAGCCATATTTAAAAGCCATGTATCTTATAAACTCACTAAAAATATAGTGGGAAGTTCCTCCTCTTTTTCTTTTTTATTTTCAGTGATTAGTCTACACAAGCCTTGGCCTCAAATTAATTTAGTTGGCTTGATATCCAAGTCATATTATTGAATCTTAGCAACCCATGATGCTCTATTATTCATCCCCACATCCTATTGAGTTAGAATGATCTTGAAATCTGACCTTGGTATAAATATAATTGAGTGAGAAGGAATTATGTAGTACCTAAATTATTTGATAGATTTTACTATAACAAAAGCTTGTTTTTCAATCAATGAATATTTAAGTTCATGTTTCTTAAGAGGAAGTCTCATGAAGGCTATTGGAGCTTCTATATTAAATTTATTTTTTTGTATAAAAATACCACACATGGTGTGTTTTAAAGCATAGCAATAAATAATAAAATAATTTTATAAATTAGGATTTATCAGAGTAGGTGCCTAAGCAATCACTTCTTTAACATTTTCAAAATCCTTCTTAGTAGCTTCATTCCACCTGAATGCTTTTTTTTCACTCATCAGTCTTACAATATGTTTTGTAGTCTCAGAAAAATTGGGAATAAATCTTTTCAAGAAATTAACCTATCTAAAGAAAGATTAACTCCAGTTCTATTTGAGGGAAGGATTGATTATCCAATTGCTTTAACTCTCTCTGGGTCGATCTTGATTCCGTCTATTGAAACTAAATGCCCCAGTAACTCACCTTATATCACATAAAATATTGAATTTTTTAGACTAAGGAATATTCCATGGTCTTTGCATCTTTGAGAAATAGTCTCAAGATCTTTTAGATGATTTTCTCTCTTTTTAGAGAAAATAGTCAAATCATCGAGATAAATAACAATAACTTTATCTATCAGGTCTTTAAAAGATTAGTTCATTGCTCACTGAAAAGTTACACTAGTGTTGATCAAACCAAAAGGCATATGACCATAGGATAAATTTCCCCATGACATTGTGAAAGTAGTTTTATGTTGATTTTCTTTAGCCACACCTATTTGATTATAACCAGAGAACCCATCTAACATGGACATCATCAATGATTTAGCTATTATTTATAAAATGTGATCCATCATGGGCAAGGCATAACTATCTTTTAGGTTGGCATGATTTAAGTTCCTAAAATCAGCACAAATCCTTATTTTTTCATTTTTCTTGAACACTAGGATAATATTTGCCACCCAAGTAGAGTGATGAATTAGGTAGATAATCCTAGATTTCAAAATTATATCAACTTATTTATAAATGGCATCTACAACTTTTGGGTTGTATTTTCTTAATTTTGGATTGAATGAAGTTGCATTTGATTTTAAAGGAATATGATGCTAAAATTGACCAATTCTAAAAAATTTCAAATCATCATAACACCAAGCAAAGACATCTTTATGTTTAGTTATCAAATTGACTAACTCATATCTCTCTTCTGGTGAGCAGCATTTACCAATGGAAACCTATTTAGGATCATTTTTATTTCCAATATTTAACTTTTTGTAATCTCTCAATTTATCAATATTTTTAGCATGTTTACCTTTGATGTATTTATCTTGTTGACTGAACAAATGTTCAAGAGAAACTAGCCCTTTGGGAATCTTGTTTCCTTTTAACTAAATTACTCCATCATTTGAATTGATTCCAAGATTAGGACTAAACTCATTAAACTCTATTTTATATCCTTTAAAATAGGTCCCCAAAAATATCTCAGTGCTTTCCAAGAAATTTTTAATTTATCGATCATTTTCAAAAACTTGGAAGTATTCAACATTATTTGGGACATTAGGATGATAGATCAACTCTCTTTTATATGAGTTTTCTTTGAAATCAATATGAGGAAGAAGAAGAAAAGATGGTATTGCCAAAGAATCTACGTATGTGTTTTGATCTCTTGGAATTGACTCAATAGAGAAGGCATCAAAATGTTATATTTCATCCCAAACTCTATTTCTATAATGTCTTAGTATTTCATTCTTAATAGTAAAAATCCCTCTTACCTATTTAACAATTAGTTCTACATCTCCTTTTACTTTGAGTATTTTTATTCCTTTTCCTTTGGCTTCATTTAGTTCGAGCAATAGAGCTTTGCACTATACATTATTATTAGTATTTTTAAACTCTAACTTAAAGGAGTAAGGAAAAATTTTACATTCAGGGGAAATTAGAACTACTCCTACTCTAGAACTAGCAGTGACGCAACTACCATCAAACTCCATGATCCATAGATCATCTAAATTATTGTATTTTGAAATATATCCTTCCTTTACATCCTTAGAAAAAATAATAATTACCAAATATGCATTCTTTAAATAATATCTAAGATTTAGGATCATCAGAAGGGAACATAGTAAACCTACATTTAGTTTCAAGATCTAGTTTTACTTTCCATTTTCACACTATAATTGTGGCATCTGACCAATATATTTTAATTTCCCCATCAAGATCTTTAAAAAAAGTTCTTCTCAACAACATTCCATAACTGGCAGGGATGTCTGCCACTAAAATAGTTAACTTCAATCTTTTATCAAGGTAAGCTATAAGAGCAACCTATGCATCTTTAATCTTCCCAAGTAGATGAATCTTCTTGGCATCCATATAATATCACTTAAAAAATGTTTTTTTAAGGGATAGACCTAAGGCTTTAGCTATGAAAGAGGGCATAATGTTATCAGAAGTACCTGAGTCTATAATACAATTATTGAGTTTATGCCCATTTATAAATAAGGAAAGATAAAATGGGTTAGGTTTCATATCAATCAAATTAGATGTATCATTAGATGCATTGATGGCCATTTAGAGCATGTATGTAGGTGATTTGGGTGGAGAAGCAAATATTTCAACAATTGATGACTCAACATTAATATTTTGTCAACTATTAGGTTTAGTTAGTGAATGATCACCTTTAATGTATTTCACCAATTTATCAAGCTCTTTAGGATTTAACTTAAGGTATTCATCAGGAGATATGTGAATTATTAAAGTCTTAGAAAATTCAATAATATCAAAAGAAGTTTCATGATTAGATCTTTGTAATAATTGAACATCTTGAACTTTTGAACTAGTGTTAGTAGTTCTAGTGAGAGGTTCCTTAATTTTGACAGGCATTCCTTGAGAAGATTGAATGTTTAGATATTTTTAATTCTTTTGACTTTGGGTCAAAACAACACATGAAGGATCCTCAAGAGTATCTAATACTTTACCACCTCTTTCTGAGTCAAAATCATATTCTAAAAAGTGTATTTTAGAGTCACCAAGTTCCTCAGAGTTCCTTTTTTCTCCAGTAGTTTCTCCCAACATATCCTTAGTAGTAGCCATTTGAGCATATCTAACCATCTCTAGTCAAGAATTTCCATCATGATTAGTAGTCAAATTAGAGGCACACATGTTCACTTTTGTAGGGGAGATTCAATAGCTAACCTTGGTTTCACTAGTGTAATTTTCAATGCCTTACCAATATTTATCCTTCTATTGACATCCTGATATGGTTGTTAGAATGGCATACTAGCTTTAGGAATTTGTCTTTTTAGAGTGATCATATCATTAAGTAACCTTTTAACCATAGGATCTATAGGGGATGAGGATTAAACATTAGGAATTTGAACTTCTTTTTAACATTTTTTGGCCATGATAAGATCATCTTCTAATCTAATTACCATTATTTTTGCATCAACTAAAGTGGAAACTCCACCTCTTCTTAAGTGTAAACTAATATTAGGAGTCATAGAGTTGATAAAAAACATTTTTGATTTTATGGAGTCAGCCTAATAGCAGTTGGAATCCTGTGCATGATTTTTTTGTATTTGTTTATAAATTCTCTCATAGGATCATGTATTTCTTTCTTAAGCTGAGTTAATTGAGAAAGGAGAGAATGTTCATCTTCTATGCTTTTGAACCTATTTTCAAATGAATTATTCATATCATCCTAGTTTGTAATAGTAGCATCAGGTAGGTGATATAACCATTACACTAAAATATTGATTAAAGTGTGTACAAATAGTCTTATAGCCACATCTTGATGTTATGCACCTAATACACCACATGCTACAACAAAGGCATTTAGATGTTAATTTGGTGATTGATTTCCACTTCCATCAAATTTAGGAAAATTTTATCTCACATTTTTGGGGAGAGAATTTAGATTAGCTCCAATATTTAGAGGTCTTATGATCACTCCCCAAGGCTAGGCCATTGGTAAAAAGTTTA
The DNA here is from genome assembly GCA_037957365.1 of Torreya grandis. Taxonomy (NCBI): domain Eukaryota; kingdom Viridiplantae; phylum Streptophyta; class Pinopsida; order Cupressales; family Taxaceae; genus Torreya; species Torreya grandis. The sequence goes on from JARHVA010003360.1 coordinate 1,525,308, forward strand.
TGGCATAAGGGATGATAGTGCTAGAGAGAGTTAAATATTGACAAAAAGTGGATGCCAAGGGTTTAAGAGGGATAGGAGGTATACTTATATCTCTTCTAATAGGAGTAGGATTAGAATATAAATTTAGGTTTAGAAGTTCTTGAAAAGTAGGATCATCAATTCCTTCTCTCCTCAAATATCTTGTATATCTTCTAAACTCTAGCTTGTTAAATCATAACTGAATAACCAACTATTAATTACTAAGTTGTTTTTGACCTCTTGATACTTTAGGGACTTAATTTATAACTTTTTTTTCTCCTTTTTCTAAGCAATAATAATCTTAAATTAACATCCAATTCTTCTTCTCTTTCTAATACTCGACTATCTCTTTTATAATCATTAATATTTTGATGAGTGCACCATGTAAGGGTATTTAATTAACTGATTATGTCTACTTGCTCATTGAGGAAACCAATATTAGGTTGTAAAACAAGAATTATGTTCTCATGGGGAAGCACCATATTTCTTCATATTAGGGTGACTAATCATAAACAACAATTTGATCATCCCTAGTAGAGTCACCAAAAATTTATTCGTTGATAGATTTGTCATGTTCTGATAATGTTTATTTTGATAGTTTAACCCATTATTTTTAGAAAAAAATAAGTAATCAATAGTTGGGTAAATTATCATAAATAATTTCCCTTTGAATTAAGGTATAAATCCTTTTTTAAATATCTTCAATGAATAAAAACTACACTAACATTTGGATATATTTTCAACCAGAAAGCATTTAAGGTAGAATAATATCCATACATCACTATGTTATGAATGTAATATTTATTTATATGAAACTATTCAATGATAGAGCACATAGATTCCATATATAACAATGATCAATAATATGCATATACCACTAGAATTTTTGAACCAATAACAATTGATAAAATATATATGATAAGACTCTCAATAGAAGAACAATTACCATATTTAAATCACAAATTCACATAGAAACTTGTCTTCATTCACTCAAATGCACAAATTTAAGTCTGCAGTAACTATTTATTTATTTAATTCATAGATGAAATAAAAAGGAAAACATCACATTATAAATGCAAAGTTTAGTAAAATTCCATCTTTTTGGACCCTTTACATGTCCCATTTAAAACAAATACATAGTTTTTCACTTGTAACTATTCTTTAAACTCAGAGTTAAAAAAACTCTAACCCTTAGTAGGATTTACTTTTCAAAACTAATTTAAAATATATAACCATTAGGTAAAGTATATAACTTAAAGATAGCTTGAAAATGGCACGATCACTACTGAGGAGGTGCATTAGAATCTTCCAATTAGCTTTGCTCTGTAGAAGATACACATTACATTTTCTATTCCTTAAATACAATAATGAATTCTTGGATTACCATAGAATTAAGAACTCCAATATGTTTAATTCATGATTTATATACCTCCTTAATATTCTAAATATCAACTACTTTTTCCACATGCTCTAGAAGTTATTTGACACAAAGATGAATTAATGATTCCTCTTTTGACAACCTAGAAAAATCATCTATTACAAGATTTTCATTTTCTTTAATAAAACTGATCTTTTATTTAAAAGATTATATCATAGTATTGATATATTCCTCATGTTTACCATCATCTTTTAAATACTTTGCATTAATACATTCTAAATCATGATGTAAAGACTGATTAAATTTACTTAACTCTTTAATCAGCTTTATAAGTTCTGTCTGCCCCTATTTTGACACTAAGTTTCTCCATTCAAAATTATTTCTACATACATATATGTCCTATTATTCAAATTTGTCACATTCTTCTATAATATATTTTTTATCACATCCTACTTATGGATTTCAATCATTTTGTTAATTAAAATTGTCCATTGTGTTTCATCTTTGTCCCATAAGATATTTTGTATCTTTAAATATTTAATGGTAATCAGAGTTTTGTCATACATATTATTTAAACCATTAATATATTTGGTGCCTTCTTGGATTATCCCTTCTAATGAATCATCAAATACTTTCATTACCATATTAATTCTATGTATTTAATCAAGCATTTTATGATTAATTGGAGATTTTGGATCAAATGATAGGGGAAACTAAGAAATGTACTGAGGACCTAGATTATGAATGGCATCAATGTATTTGGCCTTTGAGAGTAATGCCTATTTTAGTTCCTTCTTATCTCTTTCATCCTACCATGTTTGATTTACTATTTTCTTGGTGGATGTTTCAAGATGATGTACATCTTTAGATATTGTTACAACTCCAAGGTTTATTCTTTCCACTATATAATTCTATGTTGTGGGATTTTGAACTTCATCATTTGTCATTGGCTAAGCTATCTCTGCACTCTAATTTCCTATATTAGGATCAATGTCTACCTTGGTAGTGATTTTCATATTTTTATATTTAGGATCTTTCCCTAAACATCTACTAACCATGTCCTCTAAAGTTAAATAAAATGGAATTATTTTACCTTTCTTTTTAATTCAATCCTATAACCATTAGGGTTTAGTAATCACGGTTTACTTATAAGGAATAAATTTCTTTGAAGGGGTATCCAGTAATTCTATGGAATTGGTAGAATCTAAGGTGATACCCACCTATTGATCTATATCAGTTCCATCTACCATTGTTTAATCCATAAATTGATCACTTATCATCCTATCTAAGTCTTCTTCAGTACTCATATCCATAATAACTTTTTCTAGAGATTCTTTTTTCTTCCTATTCTTAGCTTTTAACTTGGTAGTGTGGTTAGACAAATTGCTTACAAGGGTTTTCTTAGAATTTTTGGAGGTAGAATATTTTTTAACCTCTAATTTTTAAAAACCTACATCATAAATATCAATAATATGTTTATAAGAGCTTATAGGAGATGATGGTTCATTGATAGGTGCATATGGTTGAATATCTTCAATCTGGATTTTTCCTAGTCTCTATTCTTTTAACCATTTTTTAGTTTTTCTTATCATAGGGAGGATTTTAAATTTAATTAGACATTATTCATATTTATTCTAATAAACTTCTAGAATATTTTTTTACTTTACTTATTCATATTGAGGATCGATCATATCCTTACCATCATCTATTATATCAACAATATCCATCTTTAGATTAAAAGTAACTATTTATCTTAAAGAAAATCTACACCAAATTCTTATTCTAACTTTGAACTCATCTGAGAAACCTTCCCAGTAGTCTTCTATTTATGGAATGTGTGAAAAATATTTTCCAAACTCTAAATGATCTTTAGTAAAACCCTTGATATCAAATTTAGGCTTGGCCTTATAATACTAAAAATTAAACTTTTTAAGATCCACTTCTAAATTAAAGGCATTAGAAACTGATTGGCATATATAATGACTGAGTTCAATGGGAAAAGATATACCTTACTCTCTTTTCATTAAGAATTTCTTTTCTATATGAGATAATTTCCTACATAATTCAATTAACACAAAGTAGTCAAGGGCATATCTAGGAAATTTCATAGGTTCACCTTCAAAACCTCCAAATCTAATATAGGTGAATTTGGAAAATTTAATGAAATAGCTACCATATATGCTAATAAATTACATAGATTTATCAAAAATCCTTTTATTAACATTCCCTGTTAGTTCATAAACCATTCTACTAGTGAAAAAATCATTAACCCTTTTGTAATTTTCATAACATTTCTATATTTGTAAATGGGGATAATAATCATAAATTCTGATGTCTTTTATTAAGGGTTTATGAGGTAACCCTATCCATTATTTTTTATATGCTAGGTAGTAGAAAAGATATGAAGACATATAAAAAAATTTACTCCCAAAGAGATTGCTTAAACCTTGATGTAAGCACTCTATAATGATCTCTACCCAGTCTAGATATTATTCTCCACTAAGAATTACTTGATTAAAGAAGTACATCCATTCCACCCAAAAGAATGCTTGAGGACTACCTTTTAGTCTGTGTAGAAACACGACAATATCTTTCACTTATAGTATCATATGTTCTCTAGTTAAAGGTTTGGGTAACCTTGTACCTCCCTTTTGGAGCTTTCGTAGCCAATTTCTTACGATTATACTCTTATAGTTTGCCTTTTTTAATGAAAACTAACTATAAGAGGAAGAGATGTTAAGGTCTGAATATAGTTCTTTGGGTGGGATTTTCATTAAATCCATTATGGTTTCTCTCTTAATAGGTATCAATATATCTCCATTCATAGTTCTGATGCATCTATCATGTGTGTCATATTTGTTCATGCATTCAAGGACTAATTCAGGGCATTATATGGCTATGGGGAAGGTTATGGCTTCAATTAGACCACTTTACATTATATTCTCCAACATGGGAGTAGATGCAAGATTTTTAGATATTTATTTAAAATATTCAAAATCATACTAAGCTAAAAATGTATCCCCATATTTGGGAAAAGAACAAACAAGACTTGAACCATGTTCAGAAATAAGGCATGCAACTTTCATAATTATAGTTTGGATAAGCAAAAAAAAATGTTTAACCCTCTTAAAAGTATTATAGACTCAAAATGACTTTTATTTTTCACAAAAAAAATAGCAATAGTTGTGAGAAAATTTGAAATTCACATTTTATCAAATTTGAATCCTCTATCAAATTGAGCAAGAAAATATGATACCTCTATCACTATCCTCCTTTTGTGGCACCTTGTGTGTTTTATTTTTCCAAATTAGCCTACTAATTATTTGATAAGGGCAAAAAATTTATTCTAATAATTATTAAATCAATACATTCATGTTGAGTTCCCTTAATATGACATAAATTTTGACACATGTATTAATTGCAAGTGATCTCCACACTTGACCTTAATGTATAATCATTACCTTTGATTTTCATGAATTAAAACTTTTCACTTTATAAAATGTTATAAATATATTCTTTTCTAGTTAATTCTCTCCATCTTTATTTCTTAATCTTATACCTCCACACACAATGAGCTTTTATATGCCAACTAAAAGAGGACACAAGTTCAAGCTTAGTTTCTACTAGTTCTTTTATAGTCATATATTTTAACTCAATGAAAGTTTTAAGGGAAAAAACAAGAATCAACATAAAGACATGTTTTTAACAAAATTTCCCTTGATGGACCAAAAGTGAGTGGCTTTTCAAGAATATAGAATAGTGAAATTTGAACCTATGAACCATCAAATTTTGAAAAAGGTTCAAGTTCAATGGTTCAAGATAAAGAATTTCCTTACAAACCAAGACAACAAGTGAATGATTTTTAATAATAAAGGGATGACTCGAAGAGTAGACATATTGAAAAATTAAAAGAAAATGATATATCAATGCTTACTCGAGGAAGAATTATGAAAGTTAAATAAGGGTAATAAGTACTATATTTAACAAGTTTGTAGTCTATGAAAATGCAACCCTACAGCTAACTGGGTCAACCTAGTTGACATAATTATATAGTTTATATTCTATCTAGAAGACATAGTTTACCTATTCAACTTTGTTCTTATAGACCTTGTTTCTATAGAATAGTAGTGACCCAGTAAAATTTATTATTTATTATTTGTATATAGTGTTTCCTAAACCATATACCATTCTTAATCAAATAATCAACATCTATTTGATATTAATTAATTCACTTTCATTTTTAGTTGTTTGCATGTTTAGAGTAACTCACATAGCTTAAATAGGTGGTTTTTGAAATTAAAATTTAGTTACACTATTTTAATCTTTTGTACACACTACCAAATCACTTTAAATTCAAAAATCGTTAAATATTTGTCTTTCCAATGCCTACTTACTTGGATTTCATCACCAAGGGTTAAGCTGACTTGATTTTTAGGCTAAGTATAAATATGTGATTGATGGTATATATTGGAAAAGCACTTGACACCCTTATTGTGATTATATTGTGAATTTAAATGCTAGGCCCCAATACTAGAATAGTACCATCACCAATACATATCTCTTTCAGTATAAACATACTAAAACCCACCTTAGATTGCATTCTAATTCCTTATTTCAGCCAACTTCCCTATCACATTAAAATTAAAAATTTAATAAAACTTGATAACACTTAGGATGACCAGTAATTAGTATTTAATTTTCATATGTTGCTTTATCTTTGATCATTGTGTTTTGTATTACAAAACTTGCATTGGACAGTGATGGTGTAAGGTTTGTGTTGTATGTTATAACTAGATCAGTCACATTGATCCAATTTTTTGTGTGCTTGCAATAATTCTACTTCAAATTTATCTTGAAAAATATTTCCCTTTTTTAGAATAGTGTCATCTTGGTTGATATAGTCTCTTATAGACTATTTAGCCTTTCTACAAATAATACATAGCTAAACTACATGATTGTGTATCCTTATCATCATATTCATATATATTTTTAGCAATACATAATTGACTTGCATGACCATGTAGCCTTATCTCTTTGTTTTGTCCCCTATTCAACAATACATCATTGACTCATACAACTATGTATTATATTTATCCTATGCCTGAGTAGTACTCTATTGACCCAATCGGTTTTGTACCTATTGGTCAACTTTGTTCTTTGTGTGGCTTACTTTGTCCTTAATTTTCCTTCTTTCCTAATCTTATATTCTTTCATCAAACATCATGAAATCCCTTATTATAATATTCTTGGAAAAATTGAATCCATTTAGACACTATATGGGGTGATATTTTATTTCTTTATTTACCTCCCAAGAGTATGCTCACTCTTGGAGTACTTCTTCTCCCTCATCTTTGGATTACAACATGGTTCAAATCACACCATAAGATGAGATTGGTGGATCACATCCTTTTAATACCTATCAAGACAATTACCTTCTTTAAGCATCTCATCAAAATTTGGGGGAAATTGACACAAGTATATCCAATAAACCCATATGTAATCCACCACCTAATAACCCTCCCCCTAATACCAACTTGAGGAGTCTTCCTACAAACACTAATCCACCAATTGATACCACTTAGATTCTTACATAGATAGTGTAACATATGAACATAATACAAATACCTAAAACTTCCCAAATGATAAAACTAAAACATCATTTGATCAACATGGCTAATTAACCTCATGTTATTCTCCCTCAAAATAATCAAAATTTTATTCCTCCCCCTCTTAGAGATGTTGTGTAAAATGTCATTCCCCAACCTATAATGACCAAAAAGATGTTCCAAAACATACAAAATGAGACTTTATCCCATTTAATTATTTTTATTAATATTGGTAACATATATCCAACAATTAAATATGATGGGACTAAATAACCTACATCTTTTTGTAAGGCATTTGGTAATCTTTAAAAAGAGTGGATCCAAACTGGTACTTTCACCACAACTAAACTCTTGGTTAAAAATTTCATTGGTGATTTATTATAATGGTAAAATAAACTTCCCCAACAATCCATATGGAAATTCAAGGATTTAGTCAGTCCTTTAGTTAAATAATTTGAACACCATGATCTTCTTGAGAATTTCCTTAGCCATTTCATCAATGCTAAGCAATCTCCCACTAAATCAGCTCATACTTTTATCAAATGATGTAAATATCTATATCATAAGGCCAATCATAACATTACTGATGATAATTTATTTAAACTCTTTATAACCTCATTAAATCCTTCACTTCAATATAAGGTTTAGACTTTTCATCCTTAAACACTAAATGAAGCTCTTGACCAAGACAAACATCAATAATTTTTAATAAAACAATATAAACCTAATACCAAACTCATTAAAGGATATTTTCAACATTTAAATAATTTAATAACAAATAATATTCCTCATTCCAAACCAAGAGTTTCCAAAACTAACAATCCCCAACCTTCTCACACACTATTAACTGTGTAGTAAATGAAACAATTTTTGGTGCCCTCTAAACCATTTACTTATCCAAATAATCCTCCCAAATGGTATGAACCTAACAAATTTTGTTAGTTCCATGATGACATAACTCACTCCCATGAAAAATGTAGAGGGCTCAAAAAAAAATTTAGTCTCTTATATGCTTGGTGATTAATTTACTCACAAAGCCATGATTTAACTTTGTCATCAAGATTATAATTATACTTCTAAAAAATAAAAAGTTTCCAAAGCTTCTTATTCTAATAAACAAAAATATTTTACCACATCTCATTCTCAATAATACAATAAGGATGTTTGTGTAATTGACACTGACTATGATCAATATTACAATAATTCTCAATATGTCAATGTGACTAAACTCAATTATTGTTTTAAACTAGCTCACAAAGATCCTTTCACTAAACCTAAGAAACCATCATTGGAAGAATAATTTCTCAAAGACACTACAACTACTCACTTAGATTTGAAAACCAATGAGGAACCATCTCCTCCTTATGAACCCCCAACCATTTCTCTTCCTCCAAAATCTAGGTCACTCCTATGAAAAATGTAGAGGGTTCAGAATTTTTTTTGTCTCTTATATGCTTGGTGATTAATTTAATCACAAATCCATGATTAAACTTCATCATCAAGATTATAATCATAATTATAAAAAATAACTAGTTTCCAAATCTTCTTATTCTAATAAACAAAAATATTTTACCACATCTCATGCTCAATAAGACAACAAGGATGTTTGTGTAATTGACATTGACTATGATCAATATTATAATAATTCTCAATATGTCAATGTGACTAAGGTCAATTATTGTTGTAAACTAGCTCATAAAGATCATATCACTAAAGCTAAGAAATCATCCTTGGAAGAACAAATTCTCAAAGACACTACAACTACTCACTTAGATTTGAAAACCAATGAGGAACCATCTCCTCCTTATGAACCGCCAACCATGTCTCTTCCTCCAAAATCTAATTTACCTTCTAAGCCTCATGCTGGTTCGTATTCCAAAACACATTGGAAATTCTTAGAGGAAATCAACTCCATGCCTTGAAAAATTCATCTTATGGATTTAGTTTGTACCTCCCCTTATCATTGCAATTTTATCATGCAATAACTTCAGTAAGTTGAAGAGCCATCTTCCTTAGAAGATGAAACATCTTATCATGATTTTCAACCAACTAAAGTGCATATCATTGAATCCATTTGTCCTTCAAAACCCTATATAGATTTCCTCAAAAAAGACATGATTAATGATGAGATACTCTTTCAAGCTAATGATCCTCCCCTCTTTTTTAAAATAGTCATTAATACCACCCTCATTCATAAAGTATTAGTAGATGAAGGATTCAATATTAATGCAATATCTTTATGACTCATCTAATAGCTCAAATATAATAAAGATACTCTTTAATATTGCTTAATGTTTTGTGTATTTGACAAAACTAATCAGAATCCACTTGGTTATATTTAGATCCCTCTTATGATTATAGCTAAGACCATCCAAACTAATATCATGGTCATTAATTTACCCTTATCTTACAACATACTCCTAGGACACTAATGGACTCATAGAATGAGGGCTATCACCTATTCTAGTAGCCAATGTATCAAGTTCCTTCATAAAATAAAAAGGTATAGAAATGAGGCTAATCCTAACCCTTGGAGTATTCATATTATAAATCCCAAATATCACTATCAAATTACCACCATTCCAATAATTAATAATGTTACCTTAAATAAATTTGTCTACATGAATCTAGATTTACAATTCACTCTTGATAATTCTAACGATGATGAGCCTAATGAATTGAAAAATACCTCAAACACTACCAAGCTACCTCCTTACATCTCAAAGTGGCTTCTTACTTATTTATTGCCTCATGATCTCACCATTCCTCTCATAGATGAGATCACTAATTTCCTCCCTCCATGAAATGTTTAGGAAGCCTATTACATATAAGATGACTTCACATGAAATGATTATGGAGTGGATAAATTATTCCAATGTCCCATTATCATGTCTCTACATAAATTCAATAATTTAGGCATATGCCCTTCTTAAGTTCCTCTTGAATCTCAAACTTGTACAATTTATCCAACCTATGATGATAACTACATCATAGCCCAAGCTCAATAACAAGACTTGGATGCTCCACATTATAAAAAAACTCTAGCTCAAATACATGCTTTCAATCATGATGTTCACACCATTTCCATAAATTTTGAATTAACACCTAAAGGTCATGTACCTCCTAATTCTCCACTTATTGATACTCCTTGGGTGGTATAACAAATCTTACCTTCTAAACCTTTGAAACTTCCTACATATTATATTACTCCTACTAAACCAATCATTCTTTTAAATCTTCCTCCCATAAATAATACTACTAATAAACCAATCAAATCAGATCAACCTTCTTCCCCTACTCCACCTACTCCTGAGATTACATTAGATTCCAAGGCCATAGATGTATGCCAAATACATTCTATAAAGGGTTTCCATGGTAAAAAAATTATTGATCTCAAAGTAGATTGAAAGTATTATGGTTCTCTTCCCACTTTTCCTAGTGATGAGGCCATTCTTAAATTGCTTCATGACCAAGAACCTCAAAACCATCATAAAAATCACAAACTTGGGAATTTGAAGAATAAAATCCCTCATTTTAAAAATGTCATCACAATCATTGATCCCAAAAAAAATCCCATTTCATCTCTTCCTAACATGCCATATCATTTCCAAAATGGTAATACTATGCTTATCAAGGAAACTACAAAAATTGAAAATGGTACGCCATTATTCCGTCAACCAATCATAATCTCTCAAGAAATTACAACAATAGAACATGATAAATATAGATTATTATTTTATAAATACCATGAGAATTTTACTTCGTCCTATGATTACATGCCTAGTATTGATCATAGCATCGTGGTACCTAATATAATCACCTATCTTAATGCTAAACCTATGTGACAAAAGTAATATAAATTTACACTAGAAGATTCTAATTTATATCATAAATAAATCATTAAACTTATCAATGCTAAATTTATAAATCCTATGGAGTATTCATAATGGGTCTCAAACATTGTCCCTATTCAAAAAAATGTCACCATGGTTACTTGCATTTGCATCAAATTTTATAACCTCAACCTTTCTTGTCCAAAGGATAACTTCCTTTTACCTTCCATAAATGCCATCATTGATTCCACTATTGGATATGAAATGGTGTCACTTATGGATGTTTTTTCAACTTATAATCAAATTCAAATTACCCCCAATGATAACCATAAGGCAAATTTCACCACATAATGGGGCACCTATTATTACATTAAAATTCCTTTCAGTCTCAAAAACGTTAGAACTACCTATTAGTGGGCTATGATCCACAATTTTCATGACATTATCCATAATATTTTTTAATCCTATGTGGAGTACCTCATTACCAAGTATAAAATCCATAAAACTCATCTTTTTGATCTTGTTATTATCTTCAATCACCTCATCAAATATAAAGTTAGATTAAATACCTATAAATGTGTCTTTAGTGTCATATATGGGAAATTTTTACGGTTATTAGTCTCTTTTTATGGTATTGATGTTGATCCCACTAATATCAACATTATTTTTAACATGCATATCCCTCATTCCATTCTAAATATTCACACTTATATTGGAAAACTTGGGAAAATAAGATTATTTATCCCCAAAATGGCTTACTGCATCTATTCTTTTAATTCTCTTCTAAAGAAAGGTAACACCCTCAAATAGGTGTATAATTGTTAGAAAACATTTGAAGTTGTTGAAAATCCAACATGCACCCTTTGAATGAGGTTGTTTAGGCCTACATTCAAAGATAAATTAACATGGGAATAACCCAAGGCTATGGGTGACCTATGATTGGGCTAGACCTCTAAATTATGGGGATATATCCCTTGGTGCATATGTTTGGTCTCAATATCACTAAATCCTACTGATGTTGGGGCTAAAAGGGAGAGATATTACATAAAATAAACCTAATCTAAGGGGTGTTAATACACCAATATGAGCATTCATTCACTCAAATTGAAATCCTAACAACACTAGTGAACTAAACATGAACTAAATCACTAGCTCTAAGTCTCATATGAAATATTTTTTTACTTGAAGATAATGATGAATCACTCCAACATGGAGGTGATGAGTGGGAGGTATATCTTGAGGCACTTCCAATCAAGTTACACTCCAAACATGATCACCAAACTTTGACACTTATAATAACCTACATAAGATAACTTGTTAGCATATAGGTGTGGAAATTACATTCCAAAGGAGTATATATACCACTTAAGCCCATCAAAAAAATCATAAACACTATAAATTGATCATAGAGAAGCTGAAAAAAAATTATTCATCAGTCTAATCAAATTGAAACTATATAGAATATTGTAATTTGAGATGGGCTATAAGACCAAATATAGAATTTAATTTATTTTATATGATTTAAACTACTTTATTTTGATATGTATCCTCATCCTATACCTTTTTATGTCCATTAATCATATTTTTAAGGGTTTAGGTGTGCTTTAACATGATAATGGGGTTTAAGTTCTAATTATGGCCTTTAGGCCTAATGGCTTAAATTGAGTCTTAGAGATTTGAATACTCTTAGGGTGGTCATTGATATTTTAATTTTCCCCTATGGCACCCTTTCTCACTTGTTTCCATTTATTTTAACTATATTTAGATGCTCAAATGCTAATCTACCTCAATTTTTTATATGTCTACCTATAATTCATTATTCACTATCAAAATTGGGTGTTTTGAGAATAGTATAGGGGTTTGAGTATACTTTAATCTCATTAGTGTAGTGATGATGCATTTTTTTAATTCTTATACCATGCCTTCAAGGTTAACATCACTCTCTTACTTGAGACCTTCTCCTAACTTCATTTTTTGCATGCCCTCACACAATCAAGTCTAGGGTTAGTGCATAGTCAGGCCTATGTAACCCTTAAAGTTTGTGTTTAGTGTATATCAATTAAAAATTAGGTTATTTTAATCATATAACCCTTAAATTATTCTTTTAAACTATTTACTTAGATAGCTCATCTCTCATATCACCCCAAAACTTGCATCTATTTCTAGCTTATGTGTATAGGCCTACTTTAAGTTCTTTGTTTTTTTAACATGGATTATTACTACTTGATATACCTAATATATATTATTAATTAAGCTTATCAGGTGTTATTATCCATCAAATAACCTATAAATTTGTATATTATTTCAATTCCAATTCAGGCCTACATCCACTAGTTTAAGCCTAAAAGAGATAAACTGTGAAGGTTATTATTTCATTTAATAGGCCAAGAAGCCAAGGTAGGTTATAAATTTGAGATGAAATTTAATAACCTTTCTTTTATATTCCATTTTCACTTTCTTCCCCAACTATTTTCCATCACATCATACTAGAAACCAAGATCCTGCTTGATTATAGGGGCAATCCTAAACCATGACTGTATTGTAAGTGTAAGTGAAAAGTATTTTATTTACCATATTTAGGTCCTCATCATCATGAGTCCCATTTAAAACCTCCATTTAATTCCTTCTCTAATGTTTCCATCCCCTTAAATAACCTTTAAGCATGTGGTTTCCATAAATTCTTACACATAGGCCTGTTTAGGCCTATGTGGGCTATCAAGCTCCTTATTTATCATATTAAATGGATAAAATAATTATCTAAGTATTAATAAATTTGATAAAAATAAATAAAACTCTTGGATACAATCCCAATTTCACCATTATGAAGGTGTTTACACATTTTAATCTAATTATTTATATGTTTAGGCTTAACTAAGCCTGATTAAGTCAACTAGGTCTTTTCTTTTCTCAAAGAATAAAAATACTATTCATAAAAATTAAGGGTCTTAAATAAAAGGTTATTAACTCTTAAACCATCATATTCATGTAATTATTTTTCTTATCCCTCTCATTTTTTGTTGTAGGTGGTAGATTGGCCCTTGACTATACATGCCCTATTGAGAGAGGATTGGTATTTACTATATTATTGAAGGGGATTGACATGTTATTTTTACTTATCATCATCCTTTTATCCTTATTAAGATCCTAAATCAAATAAAACTTTCATCACCTTCCCAATATCCCTTAATCCTATTATTACATTCCTGAGTATGTTTAAAGGGGTTTAACTGAGTTGGCATATTTGAGGTGATTGAGGGTGTTGACCACTTTTTTCATTGTTCACTTACCTTCATACCTTCTCATATACTCTATAAATTCACAAGGTCCTTTAATCCATTATATACCTAAAACTAATATTTATTATCCTTATTACCTATTCTATCTTTTAAGGACTGCATTGACTATGATAATACATATCTCTCAAGGGTTTGAAAATGAAGTTCAATCTCTATTGGGATTATTTATCTCTCCTTCCATATGAAACCATATGTTATTATGACTCAAGCAGGTCTCTCCATGTCTTTAAAGACTAATTCCAATATTCCTTTATCATTTGTTCTACCTAAAGCCTGTAGGTACATAAATAGGGGTTTACTTTGAAGGCTTGAGGATGAGACTATGTTAGATCATAGGATATTGAGGGAATTTGAGGGTAATAAAATAAGGAATGAGTATAACATGAAGTAGCTGATGTATATTTTTAATTTACTTGAAACTTGGTATATCCACTATAGTGATGCATACTTATGTTATCATGAGAACACATAATGTACCTATGACAGTCACCTTGGAGCATGACTTAGAGGGGGGTCTTTGATTTTAATTAGTTGAATATGGAAGGTAGAGGAGGTTTTAAAGGATAATTTTTTTCCTCATTAAAACTAAAACATCATCATCCCCTCCATTTTAGGCACCAAAGACCCTATAACCTAATAAACTCAATTCATAGTATAAAAATAAAGTAAACATAAACTCATATTTACTTGCTCCCACACCCTCACACATGTGAACTAAGGGTGGAGGGTGATGGATATGGTTTATGAGGAAATCAATAACACACATCAAATGTTGGTTATAAAATCCCAAAAATACACTAAAATAATTGCCATTTTAACCTGTTGCACAGATGAAGTTCATTAGAGTGACTATATTATTAGTTATTTTTCATAAAGTATAGGGCATAAACCTATATACAAATTCCATGGATGAGAAGGTTAATATACCCCATTATTCTTCCCAAGAGATCATCTCCACATTTTCTCTCTCTTGTCTATAGTATCCATAAACTTGAAAGCTTTCTTGGGTTGTAGAAGAGCTTGGTGGAAGGGAGAGGTTAATTTTTGACCTATTTTGAATCTTATAATCATTAAAATTCTCCCAAACATCAGGCATGATGTCACTTATAACCCCTAACTACCCTCTATAAAAATTAGTCATACAAGTATATATAACCTACAAGAAACACCTAAAACCTTTTTTTTTTTTTTTTTTTTTGCATTTCAAATTTTTGACCTTGGGATGCCATTAGAAGATGAAGGGAGGGAAAACAAAATTTAGACATCATTTTAAAAACCATGGTAATTTTGGAGGATGTTGAAGAGGCATAGTTATATGTGTGGGGTTCATTTGGATAGTGAAAAGTGAAGATGAATCTTAAAATAGACCTTTTATGGTATGAAGTGCTTGGTCATATTATAGGTGTTTTATATTAATTTGCACTCATTTATTAATTTGGAAGCAAGTAATGAAACTAGTAATAGGGTGTGTAAAGGAATACCTAGTAAAAATGTGTGCGTGATCTAGATGATGATGGGAACTCGTCTTTGGATTGAAAAGAATAACCTATAGATAAGAAATATATAATAAAAATGGGTTATTAAATGGATGGTTGAGTAGACTACCTAGCATGAGCTAGATCTAAGAAGTGTGAGCTTGCCAGGAGGTAATCAATCTACTATTTATAAAATTAAGTTGATATAAATGAAAAGAAAGGAAACTTGCATTCAATAACTAGAAATTAAATGCATGTAATACCAAATGAAAGTAAAGTTATTTTTAAACAAAATTACTAAATATAGCAAAATTAGGTCAATACTCATGTTAAGATAGTTGGGGTAAGGTTTAGAAAATAAAAAAAAGTCTACGTGAATAGATAGGAACATAGAAAATAGGGTTTAGTTGGGGTCAAGGGGTGAAAATAACTTGCTATTATTTTTTACCATAGTTATTATCGATGGTTAGGTGAACCATTTGTATTTTGTCTAACCATCAGTGGTATGGTGACCATCAATGGTTAAGGTGACCATCGGTGGTTAAGATAACTATCGATGGTTGCCTATGAAATTTTGGAAATGTTTACAAAAGAAATGGAAAATTAGGTAATTGGTCAAGTAGAGGGATGTTTGGATCTGAAGGATGGAAAATAAGATAAATATAGGTATGGATAGGGTAGGCAGGTTATAAATGGGGTATAAATCAAATAAAACAAGAAAGAGATACATGTAACTTGATGGTGTAAGGTTGAAGAAATTTGGCTAGAGTGTTTGTAATTTTGACTTCAAAAGTGATTTTGATAGAGGTTTGGGTCTCTATTGATGTTGATTACTTATTGAAGGGATGCTAGACACCTATATGAAAGATATCATGAGTGAGGATTGTTAGATTTCTCCATCTCTTTTTTCTCTTACTTCTCTCCTTTTATAAGATGAAGTTACTAAATGTGTAGGAGGAAGTTATTAATTATGAAGGAGGATAAAGTTTCCATTTACGATGCTTTAAATGTTGTTATCATCACATAAGGAAAGTTTATAAATGTGCCATGCTTATCTTATATAGCTAGTAATTCTTTTAAAGTAAGTTTGGAAGACCTGAGTATCAATAATTAGGATAACCATTGATGGTTAGGCTGACTATCAATGGTTGTGGTTTTAGAAGTAAATGGGTTAAAAAGGGTGAATTAAAAATTTAATTTAGTAAATTAATAAATGGGATAAGTCAACTAGGTGGTCAACCAGCCTCAGGATTGGGTAGGAGTTCAAGGCATTTTGACATCTAAAACTGTGCAGTTTTTTAGTGTTTACATTTTGCCCTTTTTTTATGCCCCTTTAAATTAACAAGTTGTAAAACAAAAATATATGGATTGATAGTTATGGTCTGATTTCCATAAGTATAGGAGGAGGTATGCCCCCTCAAACTAGGAGTCGATGAGGAAAATCTAAAGTCAAGTCAAGGTTTGATAAAAGTTAATGATGAATCATGAGGTAGGTGACACAAAAGGGTTGGGTTTTTGAAACACAAATGTGTGCAAAAAATATGGTTATGATAGTCAAGATTGTGTAAATACTAAATTTTCCATCATTGGTTGGGTTTTAGGGAGATATATGATAGGGTAATTGGTCCACAACATTGGTCATATTTGATCAGGTCATGCCTATCAAATCACCTAGATAGGGTTGGTGTTGTCCATAGGTATCCAGAGTAGGAAGTGCTCCTACAAAATAACACAAATGGTTTGGTCATGCATGAGGTGGTGTGAATTAAAAAATTTTAACATGGAAAGGATGGTTGGTGTAGTAAAAATTACCAAGGCAAGGTCATCACAAAACATACAATTGTTTGGGTAAAAAATGGCCAACATCGAGGTGGACATGGTCAAACTGGTCAGTCAGAGAAGAGTAAGCTCTGAAAGGGTAAAGTCTAGTTGGGTTGAAAGTAGGTGATTTCCTAAAATTTTAGCATCTAGAGAGGGTGTACTAATTTTTTTGAAAATAAGGTGGAGGATCCTAATCATCGATGGTTAGGGATTTCCTAGGGTTAATCATCAATGATCACCCTAATCATTGACAGTCAATAAACCTTAAAAATTGAGGGATAAAAAGTAAAAGTGAAAAGTCATTTGTACTTTTTACTTGTTGTAATTGTTCTTGGGTGATTTTTTTCATTTTTTATTTTTGCATGTGAGTTGGCTGAGGTGGATTGGATTGATTGGTTGATTATGTGTGCAGAGTTGACTGAGTGTGGATTTGATGGATGGTGGATGAGGACATGACTGAGTGGCAGGATAAGGTTTTTGACCACATCAATAATTATGAAACAAGGTAGGGGAAGTTTTAAAATTCATAGTATATTAAAAATTGCTTATGTTGTAGGTGTATTTTAGATAGTATTGAATGATGTGGGTAGGATTTTAAATTGGTTTTAGGAGAAATGATGCCCTAGTCTTTACATTTTATTGAATTAGGCAAAAGGGTGGATGAATTTGATAGGTGTATGGTGGCATAGGTTGGGAGTGGGCTGCACATTAGTTGTAGGTAGCTTAATTGTATTAGGTAGTTATTTTATGGAGTTTCTTAAGTTTGAGGGGTTGAGGGTTGTGCCACCGGTGGTCACACATAGTGACCATCAGTGGTTCAACTTGACTATTGATAGTTGAAACTAGGGTTAAAAGGATTCTAAGAGACCATCGATAGTTTAAGGAATCATCAATAGTTGAGGTATTTTCTAAAAGTTGTGTTAATATTTAAAGTTGGTCACATTGTGATTTGAAGGTTTGGAAGGGTTGTGAAGTTGTTAAAAGGTGAAAGGTCTTCATTAAAGCGTTTAAAAGCTTTTAAAGTTTTGAAAGGTTTTAGTAAAATGTAAAATGTAAAATGGAAAAGGTTTTTTAGATGTCTATAATGTAAAATGTGAAAATGATTAGATGTATGTATAAAGTATTTAGAAATGGTTGAAATGTGTCATCAAAGTATTGAAAGGTTATAGTAAGTTAGTAAATGTTTGAAGATGGTGTGAAGTTGGAAAATTATTGAAGAGATGTGCTTAGGGGTATTAAAAAGGTTGGATGTTATAGGATGGGATGGATAGTGGAGAAAGTGAGGTGAGAGACATGTTAGGTATGGAGAAATAAAGTATTAAGGTGTGAATAGGTTTAGTAAAAAGTATGCAAAATAGGGTACTTACTAGTGATAGAAGTAGTTGTTAATATAAATAAAGGTAAAGGGTCGTTGTGAGTGTTGGAGGTAAATGTAATGGGTAGATTTGAAATAGGTTGAAAAAGATAGGTGTAGGGTGGTAGTTAGTTAGATGTGGAAAACTAAGTATCCATTGCTAACATGATTTTTATGTAAGCATGTGAGTAGATTTAGATGAGGGACAGGGTCCCTCAGATCTTTGATAAGGTTTGAGATGCAATGATCGTAGAGGATTGGAGACATATGGAGATAGTTAAACTAGGCATGATGATTCATTACTAGTGCCTACCATGAGATGTGGGTATGATGGTGGCCCTCATCGAGTGATGAGTCCCAACCACAAACACATTTTTGCTACCAATAAGGGAGATAATGATTCTCTTATAGGAAATTCAATGTATCACATGGATACCCATTCATGGGGATCCAATCTACCATATAGAGAGTGAGGATATTGACTATCATATAGATTTGATATATGACACAAATCAAGTACATGTTTAGTTTCACTTAGGTGGATTCAACTATAGACCCCTATACTATAGGGCTCCTATAGATAGATTCTTGTTCATGATGATGATGGGTTGTGTCTTGCTTTATGGTACTAGATTTGAGCAGTGACCACTTTCCATACCTATTATTAGGGTTGCTAGTGGAGATGCTTCTAGGGAAGATTGTGTTTGGATGGGCCCCAATGCTATTAGTTCAAATCTATAAGGAGTTTTGGGCCTTCATGGCACATAAGTGATATGGATTGGTGTTGGGTTAATTATCCATTGCTAGGCATATGAACACATTTAGGTACTAAGGCCTATGGGGGCACCCTAGGATGGATTTAGCCAGGATCCATTTCTAGATGGTTTTACTAGAGGGAGAGGTGACTATGCATTGATATGTACTAATGGTGGCTGAGACATTGAGTGGTTTTGAGATGACTTGAAGGGTTTGGTAGTTAGTGACATAGTTTGGAGGCTATAAGTAGGTTGGGATAGGTGGCCTTAGTACAACTACCACACATTATGCCTATAGAGTTGGTGTTAGATTTATGGGAGATAAGATGGTGAGATGGAGCTTATCCCATTTGAGTGAGTACAAAGATAGTTTGGACTTGTGCAAGGGATCCCACCAAATTTCCCTAGATACAAGATGGAGGATATAGATTTCTTTATCCTAGATACATAGATGTAAGACATCATTTTAGACTATGAGAAGGTACCGATAAAGGCCACCATCAATGATGGAAGGGTTGTTGATGGTCACATGGTGTGGTACCAGGCTAGATATGCAATGACTAATTTTGGATGGGGTGATAGGGGGTAGTAACCCATGGATTTGGATCCTTTTTGGGCACTAGCATAAGATGGATAGGTGGTAGTGGCACTGGTAATGGCATAAGCCCAAATTACTAATTTATAGGGATAGGTATCCACTTTACAGAGTCAGATTGCTACCTTGACTAGAGAATGAGATCAAGTAAGGATCTCTCTTGGGTTAGTGATGAAAGAGAGAGGTTCATAGAGATAGAGGGTAGGAGTGGCCATAATAGAAATAAGAGGGCCACCTGACATAGTGTTAAGGACATAGTACTAAACCACTATTGAGGAGCTAAGATATTATGAGGTGATAGTGCTAGCTCAATTTCCATTGGATATGAGATATGGAGAGTATAGGTCCAATTTAGTAGGTGGTCCATCTATAGGTACTCCAAGATAGTGGGGCTTGATAGTGGGGAAGGCAAGGATATCATGGGGACCACCACTAGATGGTAGCGTACATACAAGTGCAAGTACAAGTGTAGATGGGGCTAGTTTTATTGGTGTTCCAAGGGCCTAATAAAGGAGAGTATATGGTGTATATGTTATTGATTTTGTTACTGTCATGCATGCCAGTAACATGAGATGTATATGAGTGAGAGAGATATGGATACATTATGACATATTACCTTATTGATATATGTGATGCTTATAGGTTGATTATGTTGATTATATTGATGACATTTTATTATGCTATGATGTTTATATATTTTTATGATGTTTATTGATTATGTATGGATGTATTATGATTATGATGATGATATGAAGATTTTTTCTCATGAGAGGATATACGATTGAATTTTATTATTCACATTTTGTTACTGTGATGGATAGGAGAGATGGACTTAGGATTATGATGTTTTGATGACATTGTTTATAAGTGATGACATGATCTTAGGTATGTATGATTTTAGATATGTGATGATTTATTTGATTATTATATGAGAGACATTGCTAATTGATGTGTAGGCTTTTCTCATTGGATGGATATGATATATATATATATATATATATATATATATATATATATATATGATTAAAGATGGATTTTGATTTTGGTCATAGAATGATGTTGTTCATGATGTGATTATGGAT
This sequence comes from Torreya grandis, assembly GCA_037957365.1. NCBI lineage: Eukaryota > Viridiplantae > Streptophyta > Pinopsida > Cupressales > Taxaceae > Torreya > Torreya grandis. The sequence goes on from JARHVA010003360.1 coordinate 1,546,521, forward strand.
ATGAGAAAGATGATTTTATTTATATATGATCATGGTGATTTCATGTTTTAGATATATTATCTAATGTATAGATGTTGATAGTAAAGAGAATGATTACATTGTGTAAAGATATGGCATGGTTATTATTTCATAGTTACAATGTATCTTAGGGATAATTACTTATGATGTATATGGGAAATGATATATGACATGGTTTGTGTGGATTATTAACATGATGTGTTTTATGGATAGGATTATGGATATGTGCATTATGGCTATCTCATGAGTTTGGATATTTATAAATGTGTATGATGTGTGTTTTAAGGTTTATGAAGGGTAGGATGCTCATGCCCCATTATTTATGAGATGAGGTATGTATATATGAGGATATCTGAAATAGACAATATGTTTTGTCTGGTGTGTTGATAGGTATGATGTTTTGATAGGTATAGATTGTGGATGATGAGATGAAGAAACAAAATGAATTTGATATATTGATAGTTTTAGGTGATGTTTTGTGTATATATGAGGGATGATGTGTTTTTTCATGATTATAAATAGGATGGTTTTGATTGTTTATTTTGATGATGTGGATTTTGATACGTTTGATGTTTGGTTGCATAAATGGGAGATGGATCATGATGTTGTGAGGCATATGGATTAGTGTTGTGATGAAAATTATGTTTTGAATGTTTATATATGATATGTGATACTAGGATGCAATGAAGACACACAAAGTTGGTATAGGTAACAAACTAAATGTTGGAAAAAGATAAAAGAATAATGAGACACATGTCTTCATGAACTAAAAATGAGAAGGTAAGAAAGGTATGATGTGCTCATTGTTAAGGATCCAAAAAAACTAAATTCAGATTGGCTTAATGAAAATAAGCCTTTCTAATGCTTCACATTAGCATTATTTGAGTGAAAATATGTTATCTCGATCACATTGTGGCAAGTAAGCTCAGAATCCCTTGATTTTTAGAGGGTATAAAGGGGGAAGTAGGTGATACATAATTTGAAGGGAAATGGGTGATATAGTAAATTGATGTGGTTTAGTTTTGCCCCTTCTATAGGTGACCTAAGAACTATAATAGATAATTCTATGTCTTAATACAAAGTGGATACTGATCGATGAGGGAAGTCTACTAAAATATACAAAAGAGCCGATTGTGGCCATTTTGGGACAGCTCACTTTGAATTTGATATAAGGCCCCCTTTTTATTCTTTTATTATTTTTGATGAAAGGGGTGAAGTTGATCGATGCAAGAAGCTTCAAATGATTAATTTGATAGATTTGTCTTTGTCATCCTTTAAGGGAGTGGTCTAAGTTTGGATTTTTTTTATGTGGTAGTTGTCCTTCAAGGGAACAGTCTATATTTTAAGAAATATTTAGTTGTTAGGTATCAATCCTTCAAGGGAGAAGTCTATAATGCTAGAGATATGGACCCAAGTGAGATTTTGGTATCCCAGTTTTATTTGAGACATGGACAAGTATATTTAGGTTTAGAGTTCTACCTTTATGGAGATAAGACTGTTATCACAAAAGGTTGATGATAGATGTGGGAAAGTGGTTTGAGAGATAATTGACCATAGGATTCCATTTTATTAGAGATAAAAAGTATCCATGAGAACCATGCCATGGGTAGAGCCATGGTTTGCATGCTTAGGATTAAGCTATAATTATGATGGATAATCATATGGTTATATGTTGTAATCAAATTATCCTCAAGAGGAATAAGGTGAAGGTATAAGGAAAGTGAAAATTTCATAAACTAAGGTATGAGCTTAAGTTAGAAAAAAAGGTAAGTGTGACCCTTCTTTAACAATATAAAAGACGTAGATGAAAATATTTGAGAGGCTCAATTTCTATATTTCCTTTGAAAGAGGACAAATGATAAGTTCATGATCCATACTTATCGGTTATGATAATCAGTTCAAGCCAATTGAAAGTAAATTTGCCTCTTTTGATTTTCTCCATATTAGTTACATGTTGATTTTCCTTAAGGATGAGTTCTTTCATATTGAATTCTCACTCTTTTAGGTGTTTGTTGTATGTGTGCTTGATTCATTATTGACAAACAAGAAGATGATTAAGGGTGGCAAGCTAATGTTTATCAAGGAACTCAAGACATGTGAGATGTTCTTGATGATAATCACCCTTAGAAAGTGTTTCATGTAAATATATTGGAAGAGAGGGAATATACACTTTGAGAGGCAAGACTACCTATACTTCAAATACTAGAGAAAATTTTTTAACATCTGTAGAGTTTCAAATGATAGTGTCATAGGCCCATAAAGTGAAAGGGATATGCAAGTGTTAATCCTAACCTAAAGCACTTACTACCTTGGTTAAAATTTTGTTGAATATTTTGTTAGAGGATTTCACCTATCTATTTTCTTGTGGATGATAAGGTGAGGAAAAGCTTAACTTGATGCCAAAATCATTTCAAAGACCTTGGACTTGTTTATTCTTAAAATATTTTCCATTATCAGTGATGATATTATAAGGAACACTGAAGTAGTAGATGATGTGGTGAGTGATGAAATCAATAATATTTTTGGCTTTGGTTGACATAAGAGGGATGGAATCCACCCACTTGGTGAAATATTCAATGGTAGTAATGATAAAATTGTGTTGTTATAAATAATGAGGATTGATTTCCCCAATAAGATCGAGAACCCATTATGAGAAGGGTTAATAGTCTTTGGATATTTAAAGGCCATAGGATGGTGCCTAATGCAAATTAATGTGATATTGACTTTTTTTACATTTATTTACGTAATCAAAATAATCCTTGTTGAGGTTGGGCCAATAATAGCCAAGACAAAGGATACTTTAGTAATAGCTAGATCACTAAAGTATCCCCTATAGATTATGTCATGTGTTTCTTTGATATCATGGGAAGCCTCATGACTATGTAGACAATAGATAAGGAGGATATCAAAGTACCATTTATAAAATATTCCCCTAGTATGGTATAATGAGAGGTACTCTGAACAAAGGCTCTTTGAGAATTCTTTGATAGGTTAGAAAGAACAATGTCGAGGTTAAGGTAATCAAATTTTGGTCATACCAAATGTTAGAAGGAGATGCTTCCACACTAAAAATGGTGGGATAGTTAGAACAAATATATGAGGGTGTGATAAAATGATGGATGGTCATAAATAGTTTAGATTCAGTAGGTTGAGATGGGATTTGGGAAGCTAGGGAAGCCATTGTATCTACAAACTTATTCGTAGATCAAGGAACCAACTAAATAAGGTAATGATCAAATGATGCTAAGAGTAAATCTATGAGTTGTTTATACTTCAATAGGACATCATTTTTAAATTAATAATATTTTTTGACTTGGTTGATCACAAGTTGGGAATCACTAAAGATATTGATTATTTTGACTCCAAAAGCTAGATTAGTTTAGAGACATATGACCAAGCTTCATATTTGATCACATTATTCATACATTCTAAGTCAAGTTTAAAGTAATGGGGAAGAATTTAACTATTAAGGGGAATGAGGATAACTCTAGCACCCCCATCGTGTTGGCATTTGAAACCATAAAAACACATGGTCATTTGGTAGGTGGGTTCCTCTTGGGAAAGTGTTGCACTGGAATCATCTAGAAAATCAAGAGGAAGTAGATGGTTGTCTGGTAGAGGAGCTTAAACCAATGAATTGATGATGAATTTCCTGTTAATGTAATTTTCCTAAAGGAACTCAAGATCAAAATTAGCTACAAGCATGAGCCACTTAGCCATACATTAGTTTTGGTATGGTTTAGAGTGCATGTACTTAAGTGGGTCAGTGTTAGTGATGAAATATGTTTTATGATTAAAAAGGTAGTGATAGAGTTTGGAGGCCACATATACTAAGGTGAGGTAATGTTTCTCAGCATGAGTATACTAAGTCTCATATTCAATAAGTGTGTGGCTAATGTAGTAGATGGCTTAATATTTATTTTTTTCATCATGATGAGCAATCATTGCCCCTAAGGAATGGTCCATGGTGGATATATAAAGGTAGAAGGGTTGGTTCTATTTAGGAGGAATAAGAACAAGTGGAGAAAAAAGGTATTCCTTGATTAAATCAAAGGCTTATTAACAATCCTTGGTCCACTTAAAAGAGGTGTCTTTATTTAGAAGGTTAAAAGGTTGACATTTATCTAATAGCTGGGAAATGAAATGATGGATGGATTGGAGCTTCCCATGTAGGCTATAGAGTTTATTAAGGTTATTAGGAGGAGGTATCTCCAAGATTTATTTGAATTTGGTAGGGTCTATTTTTATTCCTTGAAGAGAGACAATATAACCCATAAGTTTTCTCAATAAGACACCAAAAATACATTTCTTAGGATTGAGCCTGACATGATAATGGATTAGTCAATTGAAGATGATTAAATTAATGGCTAGGTTATATTTATAGTGTTTATATTTCCCAAGGAGATCAACAACATATTATTCTACAATTGTATGGATGAGATCATGGAATATGTAGGTCATGACACCCTGATATGTGGCTCCAGCATTCTTTAGACCAAAAGGAATGACCTTGTAGTAAAAGGTTCCCCATGGGGTGATAAATGAAGTTTTATGCTGATATTTTGGGGTAATCAAAATCTGATTATATCTCAAGAAACCATCTATGAGAGATAACATTTCATGACCAACTGTAAGATCAATAAGTTGGTCGATGTTTGAAAAAGGAAAGTTAGCCTTTGGGCAAGTGAGGTTGAGGTCATAAAAGTAAATGTAGAGGAAAATTCACCCTATGTATTTCATAATGTAAATGTTTTTACAACCCCATTATGGATAGTTAATGGGTTGGATGAACTCAACAAACAAGAAATGTTGAATTTCTTCTTTGATAAGAAGGGCTATGTGAGGATGTATCCTACAAAGTTTTTACTGCACTGGCTTGACGTCAAGAAGGGTGAAAATGTTATGGAGGGTAATAGAAGGGTTAATTTTGGGAATATCTTAATAGGAAAAATCAAATGGTATGCTATGGTCATGAAGGAAATAAGGGTAATTTTGTTGCTCCATAGATTTTAATGATTGGCCAATTTTAATGATACATGGATTATCCTAAGTACCCAAGTTGACATCGATGGTGGATTAATTTAGCATGGTTTGGTTCTTAAAAGGAAGGGATTTATGGATTTAATAATCCCTCACACTGAGGTAGGTGATAATAGAATCATCATCCTGATGTTGGATGGTGTGGATGGTAGGAAAATATCGCTCTATAATTTTCAAGTGAATGAGAGGAAAATTTTTAGTTTGGTTGCCCTTTTGATATGTCAAGGGGGCCAAACTAATGGTATCAATAAAAAAAACTTAGATGAGATGATATCAAAGTTCTAATGTTTCAAGGGAGAAGGGGTTAGTGAAGATGGAACATCCTCATTGATTGTGGTGATGGGTTTTGGTGAGTTGGGTTCTTCTCATAGTATGAACCCAAGGATAAATAACTAATGATCTTTTTGGGTTTTGATTATTGGTAACTCGTGAGGTCCTTATTCATAAAGGCTAAGACCAAAATCCTTCCAAGCAAACCTATAAAGGTATGTTTTAGCAAATGTTGGTTTGTTGAGATAAGAGAAGTTAGAGGTGAATGATCAAATATGAAGAGTGGTATTAGGAGCAAGAAGTAGAAGATCGAGTTCCCCATAGATGAAATTTGTTTGATTATTAAGGATCCCTAAAAGAATGATGGTTCTAATTTTGGGAACATAGGAGGTGTCATTTTTGAGGTTTCCATACTCTTATAGAGTAGGGAAACTATCCAAGGCTAAAATATGATACTCCCCAAGAGAGAGATGTTGGAACATGGATTCCAGGGGTTCCTCTATGAGAATCTTGGAAGATGGAATAGGTGAGCTTGTTGAAGCCTCATCACTTTTATGGTTAGGAGTGTTATGGGTTGTGGTTGGTGATGAGGTAGTGTTGTTAGTAGTTGATGGTGAAGTGGATGAGGGAGGAATAAGAACATTGTTAGGCTAATATATCATATTACAAGATGCAAAAGGACTAAGGTCAGATTTGATGGTAACAACTTGACATTCATGTTCAAATTTGACACATCAATGTAAGGTAGAAGGGACACAACTCATAGCATGGATATAATGGCATTAAAGTAACACATTATATTATAACTTACCCTCTATAACATAAAATAGTTCAAGAATAGTATGAGGTCCCAAGAATATATGGAGGAAAAAATTCCCCAAGGTAGTGGCAATGGTATCATTGAAGGAGTAAAGGACTGTTGTGCCTTTTAACATGATGTTCTTGGGCAACTAAAGTTGGTCATAAGCATGGAAGGAGATAATGTTGATGCTAGCTCCTCCATCAATCATCACCCTTTTAATGTTAGTTTGATTGATGTATTTAGTAATAAAGAGGGGATGATCATAATCTTTAGGAAGAATAGGAGGTATTTTAGAATCCTAAAATGTGATAAGGGTGAAAAGTTGGAGGGCTCCAATAAAGGGTGCAAGAGGTTGGAGATCATATATATGAGCATCTATAGATTATAGAGCCTCTATCAGTGCATGATGATTATTGGGTGAGGTTTTGATTAGTTTATAAAGGCTCATTTTCATCAATGTTTGGTGAAGTTGTTTCAACATGATACACTAGATGGAGTCAGAAGGGTTGGAGGGAGAGGGTCCCAAAATGGATATTTTGGGCTTTGGTTTTGGCATAGGTGAAGGTGTAGTTGTTTGGGTTTGGTTGGAAGGTTGAGGGGTTGAAGGGTATGTCTAAGGAATGGAGAATTTGGATTTTCCCTTGTCCTTCTATTGGGATTGAGATTGGGTAACCATTTGAATAGTGTGGATGAGGGGATTTACCATGTTTGATGATTGCTTTAGTTTCTCCTCCTCATTCTTAGGTGAGAGTGGGGGAGTAGGTAAATACTGGATAGGTTGAGTTGGTGGTTAGATTAATAATGTGGCTAAGATAGGTTCATATGATAATAGATCATACTTATCATGTAGATTATGAACAAGTGCTTGGAGATCATTGTAGTTATCTATGTCATATCTTATTTCCATATGGTATGCATAAATCAAGTTATCATTGAATGAAGAGGGTTTGGTATTGGAGGGGTAGAATTGTTTGATAGGTGGTAAGATAATGGAATAAGTTTGCAAAAAACTTTATAGGATGGTTGAATAAGATTCATTCAAAGGTATTGGAGGTGATGGGTTTATAGTTTTAGGTATGGGAGTCTTCTTAGAAGTAGTTTTCACCTTAGAAGTTGTAGGTGGTGGAATAGTTTTGGTTGGTGGTTGGGATTGCTTCATTGTGGTTTATTTTGGGTTAAATTATTTTAAAGTGAAATATTTAGATGATGAAGGGTTGGATATAGGTGGGAATGTAAAGGTGGATAGGCTATCTAAGAATGAATAATAACTAGATTATTTGGTATGGGTAAGTGTAGATAGAGAAAAGGGGGATGGTTTACTAGAGGAAGAATAGGTAATTGGGATGGTAGAAGGATGGGGTTCTAAAATAGAAGGTAAGTGGGAAGGAGGTGGTATGGGTCTAGTTCAAGGTTGAGGTTTGGGAAACTCTACCTTATTAATTGGTTTGGTTGGGGTTTCTTTGGTGGAATAGATAGCGTTAAGTCCAACCTAAAAGAAGGGTGAGTATGGCTAGGTGTAGGAAGAATTCCTAGATTCTTGATAGGTTTGGTAAGGGAGGCATAAGGTGATTTGGCAATGTTAGATGAAGGTGGTTGGGATGGTTTACTTATGGATTTGGAAGAAGATGTATTCGATGAAGAGGTAATAATGGGTTTAAGGGTGGATTTAAGTGAGGTTGAATAATCAAATTTGTTTTGGTAAGGAAACCCAAGATGATACCAAAAGGTGGCTCTATCAAATTTGGGATGAGAAGTGAACTCTAAACTCTGGACTAGTCTAGAAAAGGGTTTGTATATTAGCTTGATTCCTTGGTCATTGGTTTTAAATATCAATGCCCTAGGTGGAGAAGAGAGAATGGTTCATCTTTATTTTTGATGGAGGGTTTAAAATTGGTGACTAGGTGGATGAGGTAACCTCTTCTTTTGGGATGGTTTCCAAAGGGATAATGGATGGTTATATGATGGGGGAGGTAGGTACAATGTTTTGAATTGAAGGAATGAACATGGTTGCTTCCTTGTTTTGGGTATCCAAAGGAATGGAGGGTAGTTATACCACTTCAATGGGTGGAGTGGAAGAAGAAGAAATAGTTAAAGAAAAGTTTGTCTCCTTTGGTGTTTATATCAAAGGAAACATAGATAAAGATAAGATCTTATTAAGTGAAGAGAAAGGGGTGGTTGATTCCTTCATTTGGATATCTAAAGGAATGGAAGGTGAGTCCACTAATTTTATGAGTGAAATGGAGGAAGAAGTGATTGAGGTAGTATTTTTCTCAACAAGAGGTTCACTAATAATAATATTGATTGTATGTTCCTTATGAGAATGTGATGACTCTAGTTTGTTGTTAAGGTGATGGGTAGAAGGAACATGATTGTGAAAAGGTTTATAGAAAATGTCAAGGGACTGATCAAGAGGTGCATTAGGATTATAAAATTCAAGTTCTCCACTATCAATTAGACTTTGGACAAGACTTTTGAATGTATTGCATTTGTTGATGTCATGTCTAATAACTTGGTGAAAGACACAATGGTCATTCTCACTATACCAATTAGGCATTGGGTGAGAAGCATCAAATTACTGGGGTGGTTTGATAAGTGGAAGTTGGATGAGGTTAGCATTGAGAAATTTGTCAAAAATTGAAGCATAAAACTCCCCTATAGGATTATACTTTTTTGGATGAGCTTGATTTTGGCTTTGGTTTTGTTGGTAGGAAGGGTTGGAAGAATTGGTTTGATGGGGTTGGTGGACAATTGGTGGTGGAGTATTTTTTATGAAAATTGAGTTTACAAATACATTTGTTTTGGTACTAGGATGACTATATTTGATAATGGTTTTGGTAGATGGAGGGTCATTGGATTTAAATCTATAATTATTATTCCATAGTTTTAATTTCCCTTCATCAATGGCTCAGTTTTCAATTTTATGTGCCATGGTGAATGCCTCATCAAAAGTTATGAAAGTTTGAACTTTAAGAGTGGGGGAAATATGTTCATCACAACCCCAAGATAAGAGTTTAATCAGCTCAAGTTTGGGTAAGGAGAAATAAATTTGGTTGATGAGACCTCTCCATCTGGATACAAAATCAGCAATTGATTCATCATCAAATTGCCTAGTAGAATAGAGGTTGATAATAGAAACCTTTTTAGATATATTTATTGAGAAGTGGTATAAAAAAATTTAGGGTAGTTGGGAAAATGAAAAGATGGAATGTTTGGTGACATCACTATACCAATAAAGGGCTGGTCTTGATAAATACATGGGGAAGGTTCAAAGGAGGAGAGAATCATCATATGCAATCAAATAACAAGAATGATGAAATGTTCTCAAATTTTGTTGGGGGTCATCCTTACCTTGTAACTTCAAAAACATAGGTAATTCCCATTGAGGAGGATAATAATGGATAGGGATGGATGGATGGGTTCATTATATATTTGATCATAGGATAAGAGGTTATGAGACCTAGAGATAGATGACTCCAAGTTGGTCATTTTGTCTAGTAACATCTTGACCAAGTCTATTTAGGGTTGGGAAGATGTATAATTAGGTTTTAAATTTTATTAAGGTTAGGTGGAAGTAATGTATGGATAAATGATAGAGGGTGCTGAAGGAGACACATACTTGTTAGTATTTATAAGAGGTTGGGATGGTGTCACATAAGGGTTGATTGACATAAATGGTTAGGTGGAAGGGGATATGTATCCTTGTGGGTTATTAACATATTGGTAAGATGTCATGGGTACTTATTGGGGGGTTGATAGGGTTGTGTTAGAGGTATGTTTGGGTTGGTGGATGGTGGTATGGATGTAGATTGGGTTGAAGGTATAAAAGTGCTAGTTAGTTGTTGGTGGGTGGTAACTCTAGTGCTAATAGGTGGAAGTGTTTGAGGTATATAAAGTACCAAAATATATAGTGAGGTATAAGTTATTGGGTTGTTTAAACTAAGGGGAATGGTATAAGTAGGGGTATAATATAGCCCCATGGTAAAAGGAGTATATGTGACAAGAGGTAAAGTTGATCCAATGTTATAGGTATTGGTTGGGGTAATAGGTGTTGGGCTACTGGTTGGGATGTTGGATGGAGTTTGGGAAGTGGTATGAGGTGGGATATTGGAAGAATAAGAGGCTTGGGTGAGCATAGGTTGGGTTGAGGTGGAACCCACTAGAAGATGTGAAGGCATACCATAAGGTGGATCTATAGGTGGAAATAAAGTAAAAGGGCTACAATTAGATAAGATGTTTAGGTAATGCTAAATATTCATGGGATTATTATCAAGGAAGGTAGTGAAATCCATATCACCCTCAACAATTGGAGGCCTATTAGGAGGGGGATAAAAAATAGTGGAACCCTCAACATCAGAGGTATACTCCATGGAAGAAGAATAAGAAGGTGGTTGTTGGTTGGTTTGATTCATCAAATACTATATATTAAAGACCATGAGAGGAAATAATAGATAAAATGATGAAACTCACACCTCAAACAAAGAGAAATAAAAATAAAATAAATCAAGGAAATCAAACATAAACTAAAGTGCATTTAAAAACCTAGGTTATTTTTTAAAACAATTTTGGCTTATGCCTTAGAGTATGTGAAGAGAAAATTTAGTTTGTAGATTAGGTACTAAAGAGGAAATCTAAGGTTGGTTTCAAGTTATGTTTAGGTGCTCAAAAGAGAAATATATATTTAACTTTAGTACATGGATTTATATTAGGGATTATCCCCTCACTTTACACACTGTAGTGATAGGGGTGTTAGGTGCTTAGCCAAAATATACTAAATTTCAAAGTTTATATTCAACTAAAGAGTTGAGTTGGTTATCCCCTTGTTAATGACCTCCAAACAAGATTGTTGGGAAAGGGTAAGGTTGACCATTAGGTGATGAAATCCTAGTTGAGCCTTGTCTCAAGTCTATTTTAATGTGTTGATTTATTATGTGGTTTGGAAAAGTATGTGATAACAAGATTGAAAACTATGATTAATTACTTTGCCTATAAGTTACCAGATGAACTATAATAAACAAGAAATCAATGTATGCAAAAGGTTTATTTTAATCCCAAAAGAAATTTTAGATTTCATTCAATGAATATACAATAAAGGAATAAAAAGGGATGCTATGTCCCATTGGGAATGCCAAAATGTTTTAGATTAATTTGCACTCATTTTTTAATTTAGAAGCAAGTAATAAAACTAGTAATAGGGTGTGTAAAGGAATACCTAGTAAAAGTATGCATGTGATCCAAATGATGATGGGAACTCATCTTTCACATGGAAGGAATAATATAAAAATAATAAAGACACTATAAAAATGTGTTGTTAGATGGATGGTTGAGTGTATTGCCTAGTGTGAGCTAGATCAAAGAAACACAAGCTTGTTAGGAGGCTATAAATCTACTAATTATAACAATTAAGTTGATATAAATGAAAAAATGAAAATTTCATTCAATAAATGGAAAGTAAACACATGTAATACCAAATGAAAGTAAAGTGTTTGTTAAAAAAATGACTAAATATTGAAAAAGTGGGTCAATATTCATGCTAAGATAGTTAGGATCAGGTTTAGAAAATTAGAAAAGTCTCTATTTATAGGCAAGGACACAAAAAATAGGGTTTAGTTGGGGTCAAAGGGGTTAAAATAACTTGTTATTATTTTTTTCCATAGTGATCATCAAGGTCTAGGTGAACTATCAATGGTCTAGTTGACCATTAGTGGTAGGGTGACCATCGATAGTTGAGGTGACTGTAAGTGGTTAGCCTAACCATCGGTGGTTGCCTATGAAAATTTGGAAATGTTCAAAAAATTAATGGAAGATTAGGTAATTATTCAAGTAGAGGGATGTTATGGATCTGAAGGATGGAAAATAAGATAAAGATAGGTATGGATAGGATAGGGAGGTTAGAAATGGGTATAAATAAAATAAAAAAAGCAAGAGATACCTATAACTTGATGGTAGAAGGCTGAAGAAATTTGTACAAAGTGATAGTAATTTGGTCTTGTAAAGTGATTCCAATAGAGGCTTGAGTCTCCCTTGATGTTGCTTTATTGTTTAATGGATGTTGGACACTTATATGTAAGATACCTTAGATGAAAATTATTGGATTTCTCCATCCTTTTCATCTCCTACTTTTCTCTTTTTATAAGAGGAAGTTAATAAATGTGCATGAGGAAGTTACTAATTGTGAAGGAGGATAAAATTTCTATTTATGATGATTTGAAGCTTGTTATCATTTCATAAGGAAAGTTTTTAAATGTGCCATGCACATCTCTTACAGCTAGTAATGCTTTTAAATTAGACTTGGAAGACCTAACCATTGATGGTTAGGCTAACCATCGATGGTTAGGTTGACCATTGATGATCAAGTTTTTAGAGGAAATGGGTTAAAAATGGGTGAATTAAAAACATAAGTTAGTAAATTAATAAATGTGCTAAGTCAACTAGGTGGTCAACTAGCCTCAAGATTGGGTAGGAGTTCAAGACATTTTAACATCTAAAACTATGTAGTTTTTGAGTGTCTACAGTAATGACTCTTTTATTATCTTTATAAACAATGAAATACTTGAACTATCACCTTTTATAATGATTTTATAAGGCATATAGATTCATATGAGGTGTTTAAAGGTCACTTGATGACTTTTGGGGGCTTATGAAGTCTTGAAAATGCTTGAATGAATAAACCATGGACAATGACAGTGAACACATAAATAAACCTTCATATCATGACTTTGAACAAGGTTTAGACATTTTTAAAATTTATTATAAATCCTCTCTCTCAAGGAGTGTCTTGAAAAAGGACCATACACCATAAGAACCAATGATTTCAAACTTGTCAAATTATATTAATTTTATCAAAATATCCTTAATCTTATCAAACAAGTTTAAAAACACTCACTAAACCTCAAAAGATGCCTTTACACTCTCTTGATCACTTCAAGGTTGATCATGACCACTACCACATCCCCAATAGTTATTAACATTGCTATGCTATATGAATATCTTTGCATTAGAATCTAACACAATATGAAACTTAATCCATGCTAACAATGTTCAAATTAAGACCCAATAAGACATCACCTATGTAAGATATCACCATATTTAGGCTTAGGTGGCTATCATAGAAACACATTTTGTTGTAGTGGTTGGAATTTGTCCTAAGAGGCCAAATTTCCAACATTTTTGGTGACTCATAGGGGTTGACTAGCATCTTGGTCAAGATAACCCATTCACTTTTCATGACAATGATGATTCAACATGACTCATGACTTGGATGGCCACCTTGGACTAACAAAGAGACCTAGTATTTTATGACACCTCTTAGGACTAAAATAGAAACCAAAAAACACACATGAATGACACAACATAAAAAACACCTAAACCTAAGAATAAACAAGGTAAGACACCAAAATAACAAGGTAACAAACTAAACTTGTGTTGACCACTTATTGAAACAAGACAATAAACACTATAAAAACTAACCTAAGATCAAACATCTTATACTCTAATATCAAATGGAAAACTCCTTTGATCACTATGTCACCATGAGGTCTAATTTCCATGTCTTTATTTGATTCCAATTAGGCATTGTTCATCATATGAGGACTCCTAATTGTAGCTAGAGGCATTAGAATGATCATGGCCTCTTGGGAGAGTAATTAGACCTCTATCTCTATCCCTAGGTGCATGGGTTCGATAGGTGAGTCAATAACCCAATCATACTCATTCCAAATTTATCTTCCCTACAAGAATAGTCTAATTTTTTGCCTCAGTCATGACCTAAGCTTTATTTATCATGTTTGCATGCAATGATTGTCTTGTAAACTCAACTATTAGGCCTTGATTATTGTCTTCATCCTTTTGAGATGGTGGTTTGTCAAGGCCTTTATATTATTTATGGTTGTATAATTATGGATGCAACATGCTATTAGGCTATCTTTTATTCTCATTTTGAGACTCAGAATAACCACCTACCATAGTGTTCTTTTCAAGACTTTTCTCAATCTCTTTATGGGGTGAAGGTGGACTATCTAATGTTGACCAAAAGTTCTCCAAGTCTTCCCAAAAGGCCATATATTCATGATTAATTGAAAAAAAATGTAATTAATTATCCTTCTCACCATTTTCTTATGAATCATCATGTTGATCAATCATCTCCAACTATTTAATAGATTCATAATAAGACTCATGGTCAATTCTAACTTGGTCATATTCATCTTCTATGGAGAATGGGAACACATCAATCCATTCAAGCTCCATATCATCTTGTCTTTGTATTTATAAAAATAAATTGATTTATCCAAGATATAAACCATTAATAGTATCTTTATTTGTAACCTCAACCTATTTTCATATTCCATTATCCTAATATATCATGTTGAGTTCTTCATGTTCACCTATGAATTCATGGTACAACTTCTACCAATGATCTAGTAATTCACTTGGGATTTTATCAAGTTGACAATGGCCTCATATAATCTATTTTAATATATGACTCCTAGAGAATAATTGGATTTCTCTTTGTCTTCATCATACCATTATGACTAATCTAAATGACCATATTTTCCTTCATGGTCAAATTATGATCTACTAGGATGAATGGGGTATCAATATTGATCACTTCCTTATATATGCTTGAAGTTACCTATTCAATGTGATCTTGAAAATAATATGCAACTGCAACATGATCCAAATCTTGAAGGACTACCACCTCATTGATTAATCTTGGAAAATTATTCTCCACACTTGGATGCTCAAAATATACCCTAAATGAACTTTGTTCCTTTCCATAAGAGGATAGGGTTGGAGATAAAAGTACTTCATTGTCTTGTTTGAAAATTGATAAAATGATTTTTCCAAATTATGGCGTTAGGAATATCAAACTTGGACACCACACCCTTATTATTTCATTCTTAAATTATTGTTAGCAACCTAGATAGCACCCTACATGAAGTCTCATAGATTGTTCTGAAATTCCTTCACACCTAGACTAACATTGGAATGATATGAGGTATAAGACACTAGAAATTATACTCAACCTCTAGTTTTAATGAGTCTATCTCCTTTGATGTATCACTTATGATCACTATTATTGAAACCTATTTTACTTTTCTAAAGCCTTTAAAAATGCTAGAAAACCTTAAATAATGCTAAACTAAGCTTTCTTGGAAATGCTTGAGAGCATATGAATGGTATTTTGATATGACACTTGGAGAAACTTTGATAATTTTTCTTGGAGAGAAAAAAGAACATGAAGGAGACCTTGTAAACATAATTTCAATAAAACTTGATGTTGCCTTCTCTCTCCATGATTGTACAATTCTTATTTAAGCATGTAGACTACATAATTAAACTCTTTGTGTTAAATATACTTTGTTTGAAATAAAAAGATGTGAAAGTGACCTACATTATGAAATTTTTAGGTATATTAGGTTCTATGAGAAGATACAAAACTATAATTTTCTTTAAATGATGCCCTAGTGAAGAGAAATTGAAGAAAACTAGTTGCCTTCTTGGATGCAAAACTACAAAAAAATAGCCTAAATTCAAATGGATTATTCATGAGGGAGAAAAGAAAAATTATAAAACCAATAAATCTAACAAGAATCCCTTTAATTCTAATTTATTTTCCCAAAATTTTAGACCTATACCTTCTCTCTCCAATCTCACCATCATTGAACCTGTAAGGCAATCTTCATGTACAAAGGAGGAAGCTGACTATAGAAGACTAGTTTTTAACTTGTACTACACCCAATTACCATGAATCTCTTATGGAAGATTTTTCATGACATTTTTATCCTATTTCATGCTTTATCTATATGTAAATTTGTATGGATCCATACTTTTCCTTGCAAAATGAATAAAAATGGGCTTTCTTTGCCTTTTATGAAACTTTAACTTACGTACCACCACTTATTTTGCATGGAAACAAAGTCCAAGAGTCTTTTATCATGTTAAAATAGGTATTAATGAACTTTACATGCGTTATAAGAACAAAATTGGCATGTGGGAGGTGAAAATGGCTCTTTTTGACATAAAATGTCATTAAAACACCTTTTTATCTTTTGAGACCTTAGACTTAAGCTAGTGTCACATAAATGAATGTGTTTAAAGGTAATTTTAATGTTTTGATGACATTTTAAACACATTTTAATCATTTTAAGACCAAAAATCTTCCTTTTTAGGCCAAAATACTTAATTTTAGACTAGTTTAAACAAGCTCAATAGTACCAAGAAAATTTTTGGATTATAGGGGTTGGTATTTGGCCTTAACATGCCAAATTACCAACATTTCTAATTACTCACAGGGATTTACCAACCTAATAATCAAAATGACTCCCCAAAATTCATGTGACAATGGAAAACTAAAGCATAACAACTTTGACTTGATGATTCTCTTGACTAGATAATAGACTCTTCTGGGATTTATAACACATCTTTTGATTGTGACACAAAAATATTAAAAAGAAATAATGACTAAACTAGGAATCAAAGACATCTAACTAAGTAAATAGGTAAACAAGAAAACAAAACATAAGGGAAATAGACTAATAATTGTGTTAATCACTTATTGAAACTAGACAAACTTAGAATAACTAAACTAAATTAAAAATATTTCCTCTAGGGTCAACTGGAAAACTATTTGGTCCATCATAGAACCTTAAATCATGATTGCTTCCTTTTGATGGCTTTTCCTTGTAGATAGGAGAACTTGTATGTTCATGTCTTCTAGATAATGTCATTGGGAATTATACCTCCCTTCTTAAGTGCATGGATTGAATATATGGATCCAAGACCCAATCATCATCCTCCCATATTCTTATTTCTTGCATCAAAAATGCTAACTCTGACTCATTCATAGGCTGATCTTGATTTGTCAAATTCTCATTCAATGATTGTATTGTCAGCTCAACTAAAATGTTTGGATTGGTGTCTTCATTATGAACTATTTTAGGTAATGTATTGCTAATATCTTTGAATTCTTGATAGGTGTTCAAATGAGGTTTCAATATTTCATTAATCTCTTCTTGATGAACAACTAAAATAACATCTTTTACAACACATTCCTCAATGTCCCAATGGGGTGGAAATGGACTATCAA
The DNA here is from genome assembly GCA_037957365.1 of Torreya grandis. Lineage (NCBI taxonomy): Eukaryota > Viridiplantae > Streptophyta > Pinopsida > Cupressales > Taxaceae > Torreya > Torreya grandis. The sequence continues at coordinate 1,563,737 of JARHVA010003360.1, forward strand.
ACTTTGAGAAAAAAACCCTATAAGTTATCCCTAAAGGCCATTTCATCATGATCAACTGAAAGGACATGAATATAATTTGAATCCTTACCATTTTAAACTTATTGATCACACATTTACAACCTTTTGGTAGAGTCATATGAAGGTTCTTAATCTATTGCACTTGTTTCATCTTCATCTTAAGTATAGAATGGCATCTCATTTATCCACTCAAACTCCATCTCATATTACCTTAGCATCTCTATAATATATTTTCCTTGTTGAAATTAGAAAAAATTGGTGGAATCCTCATATGAATCATCAACCTGCTATAACATTTCATCATTCAAATCTGCCATCTTAAGCTCTTCAATATCACTCAAGAAATCATGGTACAACTATTGCCAATGATCATATTCTTCAAGAATGTTCTCCATCTTAGCAATGACTATATGTGATTTGTCTTCATGGTTACCTTATAAATAAATATTTATTTTTACTTCATCCTTATCAACTGCTACAGGTTCTTAAGAAACCTCTTAAAACTCATCTTCTTTGGCATCATGAAAGACTGAATCATGCTTGTCCTTTCTAAGTGGTATCCCAATAATTTTTTATTTTACTAATTCAACTAAAAATTCTTTATTATCTTCAAAAACTTCATTCATATCATCTAAAATTTATTGATTTAACTCACAAATTAGAGGTTCCTTCTCAAGAATTGGCATGTTAAATCCTTGAAAGCACTCAATAGGATGAGAAAGATCCAAAGAGGTTACCATAGATACTTGATTTTGCTCATAGAGCTAAACTTCTTGGATAACCTATACCTCCTCTCTCTACCACACTATTTATTAAATATTTTTCCATGAAAGAAAGGACTTAGGATTTTGAGGAAGGAGTGGAGGATGAATAATCTCCTATTTGTTCTTGACTTCAACATTTTGAATCATGCTTGAAAGTTATTCTTTGTCCCTAGACTATTGTATCTAATTCCAATTCATGAACTTGGGTTTAAATTTTTTTATTGTATACTTGTTATAGCCATGGGTGTGAAAGAAGGAATTTTCTATTGTGTTGCCTTTATAACTACCATTGAATACTAAAGATGATGATTTGCAAGATCAAATTTATTGGTTAGATTAGCTTCAAAATCATAGATTGAATCACTAGAGATCTCTCCCCTAAAAGTTGAAGATGTAGGGTCGTGTATGATCTTATATGCAACCTGAAACTTAGAATCATTAGAACATACTTCTTAAACCTTTTGAGCCCTTTCTTGGATAGAATTTTAGGTAGGAAAACTAGGCAAGGTCTGAATGGAATTTTTAGGGCTATGATATACATTAGTTTGTTGATCATGTAGGGAAAAGGGTAGCTCTATGGGAACATACTACTAATTTTTATGACCTTGGGGTTTCTCATAAAAAACCAACCTCTCTTAAATTCCTATAATTTGACCACCTTTGTCTAGGATATTAGCACTAAACTTTGAATGGCCTTGGCTTATAAAAGATGCATATACCTCTTTAGCCTACAACAAATTAACTCTCATGTTATAAATTTCATGCTTGGAAATATATTATCCATAGATATTCTTAATTTCTATTATTACCATCTATTTCTCATAGCCAAATAGAGTTTGTTTGAAGCTTGAGATGGATTGTTTTGGGACTTGATTGGATTGGTCAAGAATATAACAAGATTCATGCGAGTTGTTATAATATTGGTATGATTTTTCATACTACTAATAAGGCTATTAATATTGTTGGTGAGGATCATCATAAGGATGATATGAATCATGTTAGGACTGATATGGGGCATGAGGATCATATTGGAACTCCTGATAAGGAGAAGAATAATGGAATTCTTCTTTGTAGGTTGCCATGCCTTAGAATATCATGAAGATAACTAAAATGATGAACAAAAATAAGCCTTTTACCTTGAGATAAAGACCATAAGAGTATTTTAAACTAGATATAAATTTAAATATTATTCAAATATGTACTCCAATTCTTGAATCTATGTCCCATCAGGCATGCCAAAATTGTTAGCAACCTAGATAACACCCTGCTTAAAGGATGATAGATTGCTCTAAAACTCCACACCTGGACTAACATTATAATGATCTAAGGTGTGGGACACCTAAACTCAAACAAAAAATCTATTTTTTTAGAATATTTACTCTGATGTATCACAAACTCTTACTACTACTAAAACCTACTGTACTTTGCTAAAACTTTAAAATATGCTAGAAAACCTTAAACAATGTTAAATTGGGCTTTTTTGGTAATGCTTGAGAGCATATGAATGGTATTTTTCTATGAAACATGGATAAATTATAATATTTTTTCTTGGAGAACACCAAACATGTGAAGGATACCCTATAAACACAATCTCAATAAAACTTGATGCTGCCATCTCTCTCCATGACTGTAAAATTCATCTTGAAGATGTAGACTGTAGAATTGAACTCCTCTTATAAAATATCCTTTGTTTTTCCCTCATACATGTGAAAATTAGTTGTATAATTTAATGATAAGGTATACTAGGTTCCCTATAAACTCTAAAAAAATTAATTTTCTTAAAATGATGCCTTGGTGAAGAGAAATTGAATAAAATTGATTGCCTTCCTAGATGCAAAACTATAGAAATTAACATAAATTCAAATGGATAATTCATGAGGGAGAAGCTAAAAATTATATAACCACTTATTCCATCATGAATCCCTATGAATCTTATTTATTTTCCCAAAATTTAATACTTGTATATTCTCTCTCCAATCTGTACCATCATCAAACCTACAAGGCAGTCTCTATGTGCAAAGGAGGAAGGTGACTGTAGGAGACTAGTTTTCAACCTATACAACATCAAATTTCCATGAAACTCTTATGGAATATTTTTTATGACCTATTTCTCCTATTTCATGATTCAAATATATGGAACTTCATGTGGATCCCTACTTTTCATTGCAAAATGAATGAAAATGGGCTTTTCTTTGACTTTTATGGAACTTTAGCTTGTGAACCACCACTTAATTTTAATATAAAGGAATTAAATGAGTCTATTACATGTTTAAATATATTTTAAGACTTTTTCATGCTTTATAATCCAAAATTGGCATGCGAGAGGTGAAAATGGCTCTTTTTTACTTAAAATGACATTAAAACACCTTTTAAGCTTGTAAAACCTCAGACTTAAGCTAATTTCACACAAATGAATGTGTTTAAAGGTAATTTAAATGTTTTAATGACATTTTAAACATTATTTTAATCATTTTAAAACCAAAAAGCCTCATTTTTAGGCTAAAATACTCAATTTTAGACTAGTTTGAATGGGCTCAATAGTACCAAGAAAAGTTTTAGATTAGTTGGTATTTGGCCTTGAGAGACCAAATTACAAAAAAAATATCTTGTAAAATTGGGATGTACATTTATCTTCATGAATGGTTGTATTAGGAAGTGCTAATGGGAAACTTAGAAAACTTAAACATCTCTTGAACGAGACTCCATACCCTTCTCTTCTTCTTGACACTGAATATGCATAGGAGAAGGTTCTATTTCAAGGGAAGACATAACATAGTTTTAGTTTTATATCTGATGAAGGATTCCAAGATATATTTATTGTATGCTATTGATAATTCATGGTTAGATCTTGAAGGGGATATTGAAACTTAGCTAGTTGATTTGGGGTAGGAAGTGGATTATAATCTGTAATTAAAGTGTTTGGTGTGTAAGGATGAATATGAAACTCATAGATTGGTATAGGTCTAATTATCACTCCTAAATCATACCCAAACTTATATATAAATTAATAAAAATCCCCCAATCTTGTCCATAAAGTCACTAGATAAACATATGTCAAAATGAGGTGATAAGTCTATAACAATAATGTCTTGTGCAATTGAGAGCTTAGAGTAAGCATGAAGGGTAAGTTTTAGGTTTTTTATAAGGAAAAATATCCTTTAATTTTATCCATTCCATTACAATTAAAATTTTTTAGTAGGCTCATATACCAAATTCAATTTATGATCCACTAGCTTAGGGATAACTAAATTGTTTTTCCTATCATCAAATAAGCAATTATGAACTAAGAAATCTAAAATGATCATGAAGGTAAGAAAAGAAGATTAAGTGGTTACCTTGTATAGTATATCTTAGTTTTCAAGGACATTTTTATAATGGATAACATAATTGGTTTCTAACTACCTTCTACTACCTAAGACATTCCTTTAATATGTTTCTTTCCTCCATTAGCTTCTCAATCTCTAAGCCCAAATCATCATCTCTTAGTTTAGGCTAACTATAAGGAACCAAAAAAATGGTGGACATGAATTGGTTAGGAGGATAATAAGGATTCCAAGGAGGTGAATAAGATTCATAAGGGGGAAACATTCAAGAGGTTGTTGGTGATAAAGCACAATAAGACCTACAAAGGGTGATAGGGGATGATAATAGGGAGATGTATACCAAAAGTTTTGACCCATATGAAAACAAAATATTCATGGATCATATGCATAAGAATGTGAATTATAAAACAAGAACCTTCCTTACCCCTAACATGATGAATTTATGATTCCTTCCAGTATGAATTTTGACTTCTAACCTACTATTCAATGTTTGAAGTTACTCAAAATGATTACAATGCTGCAAGTGGGTGTGCTCAAATGCTTGAATCTCATCCCATTTGGCATGCCAAAACTATTATAACTCCAACCTACACCATTTTAATGAGGTTATTCATGGCCTACCTTCAATTTTGGACTAACATGGGAAGAACCCAAGGCTTTGGCTGACCTATGACTAGGACATACCTTTATATTATGGGGTAACACCCCTAGTGCATATGTTTAGTCTCAATATCACTAAATACTACTGATTTGGGGGTGAAAATGGAGAGATATTGCATAAAATAAACATAATATAAAGGGTTTTGATGAACCAATATGATCATTCATACACTCAAAGTGAACTCCTATCAACACTAGTAAACTAAACATGAACTAAAGGACTAAATCCAAGGTTCTTATGAAATAGTGTTTTACATTAATATCATGATGAATGGATCCAAATTGGAGGTGATGAGTGGGGAGGTCTATCTTGAGGAAACTTCTAATCAAGTTACACTCTAAATATGATCACCAACTTTTGACACTTATATAACCTACACAAAACAATTTATTAGAATATAGGTGTGGAAAGGACATGCCAATGGAAGATTTATAATATTTAAACACATAAAAAAAACATATAACACATTGTAAACCAATCACGTAAAAGATATAAAAGTTTATTCATCGGTCCAATAGGTTCATCAAGTAAAAAACTAGGTAGAGTTTCCTCATACTTGGGTGAGGGATAAAAATAAAGGCCTTATGGCCTAAATATATAGTAGAATTAAGAGAGAGAGAGAGAGAGAGAGAGAGAGAGAGAGAGGAGAGATGAGAGAGAGAGAGAAGAGAGAGAGAGGAGAGAGAGAGAGAGAAGAGAGAGAGAGAGAGTAGAGAGAGAGAGAGAGAGAGAGAGAGAGAGAGATTAATGGAATTTATATTATTGTAAGAGTTAATATATTACTATAGTCAAATCATATTTTAGTTACAAAATAGTCCTTTCAACTCCTTCCATGTGTTGGCCTCCAAATTGATGATCTTGAATGAGTTATTGGGCATTGATATAAAGTGGTGGGGAGTGAATAAAATTTTATATATCCTAATATAAGGGCATTTAAATTGAAAAAAAATGGTCAATTTATCCTTATATGGTAGTTTTCAAAGTGTAATGATTTGTTATTAGGCCTCTAAGAGTTGTTAAGTAACCCACTAGTCATTGTTGCATTTTGACCAAGATTGAAACTACCTCCTTCTCCTTCATATTGACCATGAGGAGAGCTCAGGTCACCCCATTAAAAATTATTTAAATTTGTGATAACCCTATATTAACTTCCATAATAGCCTCTCTAAGATGAATTTAAACCCTCTTTATTGACCCAAGTAGGCATGATAGGCCAATAAAACTAGTGACTAAGTTGTTTGTGCTTGGTGGCCATGAAAATTTGTAACCATCTTCCCAATTGGGTCACCACGAGGGTTTGAGTAGGGTTATGGAGGTTTAACATATTAATTATAGTTCATAAAAATCATACCTCTAAACCCAAACTTATGGTCATGGATGTTTAGTCCATATACCCCCTTAAAACTATTAAAAATATTTGGGTCCCATGCAATTTGGGTGTGTAGATATGAGCAGAAGATGGTGGAAATTACACTCCTTACAAGTTTCCTAGGCATAGTTGTAGTCTTAAAATTCATTCATATATTTGGGACCCTAAATATAACTCACTCTTTGATGTATCTTTAGTCAATAGGGGTTCCCAAATTCTTTTAGGATAAGTTTCCCTGAGTCCTTATTCTATGAAAGATACAAGTGTTGGAAGATGTATCTCAAGTTGACTACATAGACTATTTTGGATCAAGATCAACTCTAAGACCAAATATGTAATTTCATTACTCTTCTCTAATTAAAACTACTTTATTATGATCTGTATCCTCTTATACCTTTATATGGCCATTAATTTTATTTTAAAGGTTCTATCTGTGATTTAACATGGTAGTGGTGTTTAAGGCCTAATTATTGCCTTTAGGACTAATGGCCCTAAACTAATTATGAGAGATTTTAATCCTTTAAGGGTGGTAAATGATGTTTCAATTGGATATATGGAACCTTTTCCCACTTATTTCCATTTATTGTAACTACCTTTAGCTTCTTGAATGTTACTCTACCTCAATTTTCTCATGTCTACCTATAGTTCATTGTTCACTATTAAAACTAGGTGTTTTGATAGTATAATGGGGGTTTGAGTATGAATTTATCTCCTTAGTGAAGTAATTATGGATTTTTTTAAACTCTTATACCATTCCTTCAAGTTTATAATCATTCTCTTACCTGAGATCTTCACCTAACTCTGTTGCATACATGCCCTCACATAGTTAGGTCTATGGTTAGTACACAATTAGACATGTGTAACCCTTAAGATCTATTTTTAGTGTCTCTTCATTAAACCTAAGGTTTTTTTCATATTATAACCCTTAAATTATGCATTTATACTATTGTATCAAATGTATCATTTCTAAGATAACCCCAAAACATGCATTTATATCGAACTTATGTGTACATGCTTGCTTTATGATATTTATTTCTTGAACCTTAGTTACTACTACTTTATATCCTTAATAAATCTTATTCACTCACCTTATCATGTGTTATTATCCCTCAAATAACCTATAAATTTTTATATGCTTTCAATTCTAGTACAAACATGTATGCACCAGTTTAGGCCTAAAAGAGCTAACCTCTTAAGGCTCTTATTTCATTCAATGGGCCAATAAACCAAGGGAGGTTATAAATTTGAGAGGAATTAAATAACCTCTCTTGTATATTACATTTTCACTTTATTTTCCAAGTATTTTCAATCACATCACACTAAAACCCAAGATACTTTTTGATTATAGGTGGCAGTCCTGAACCAAACTGTACTATAGGTGTAAATGAAAAATATTTATTTTACCATATTAAGGTCCTCATAATCATTATACCCATATCACATTTCCATTTATTTCCTTATTTGATGTTTTTATCCCCTTAAACAACCCTTATGTATGTGGTTACCTTCAATTCCTACACATAGGCATGTTTAGGCCTATTTAGGCCCAATAAGCTAATGTGGGCCATTAATATACTTATTTATCATCTTAAATGGACAAAATAATTATATAAGGATTAATAAATTTTATAAAGAAATCACACTCTTGGATATAAGACCCATTTCACCATTATAAAGGTGTCTACACAGTTTAGTCTGATTGTTTATATGCCTAGTCCTAACTAAGCCTCATTAGGTCATCTAGGTCATTTATTTTCTCAAAGAATAAAACTAATATTCATATGAATTTGGGGTCTTCAGTTAAATATTATTAACTCCTTCTCCACCACCATCTTTATGTAATTATTAGTCATATCCCTCTCATTCTACCTGTAGGTGGTAGATTGGTCCTTGATTGGATGTGACCCCTTAAGAGAGGATTGGTGTTTTAATTATTTAATAGGGGAATCACATGTTATTTCGACTTCTCATTTTCATTTTATCCTTCTTATTCTTCTAATTCCACTAAAACCTTTATAACCTTCCCAATATCCCTTAATCCTATTATCACATTCTTGAGTATGTTCAAAGGGGTTTGACTGAGTTGACATCTTTGAGGTGATTAAGAAGTTGACCACTTTTTTCCACTACTAACTTGACTTCATACCTTATCATATTATATATAAATTCATAAGTTCCTTAGATCCATTCTATACCTCAAAATAATAGTGATCACCCTTCTTGATTATTTGCCTTATAAGGACTGCATTGACTATGAAAATGCTAATCTCTCAAGGGGATAAAGATGAGGGTTTATATCTATTGGGATTATTTATCTCTCCTAAAATATCAAGACATAGGTTATTATGACTTAGTTAAGTCTATACATGCACTTAAAGACTCATTCCAATAGTCCTTTATCATATGTTCTACCTAAATCCTATAGGTACATAAATAAGGGGTTACTTTGAAGGCTTGAGGCTGAGACTATGCTAGATCATAAAACACTGATGGGATTTGAGGTAAAAAATAAGGAATGAGTATAAAATTAAGGATATAATTTATATTTTAACTTGACTCAAAACCTATTATATCTACTATAGTGATACATACTTAAGTTTGTCAGAAGATCACATAGTGCACCTATGATAATCACCTTGGAGATTGACTTAGAGTGGGATATTTAATATGACCTAGATGAGTACGAAATGAAAATTAGGTTTAAAAGGATCATTTTTTTCCCCATAAAAACCAAAACATCATCAAACACCTCCATTCTAGGTACCAAAGACCCTACCACCTAAAAAACTCAATATGTAGTGTGTAAATGAAGGAAACATGGAAATTTATTTTCTCTCACACCCTCACATGTGTGAAACATGTGTGGAGGGTTATTTAGATGGTTTATTAATACCTTAGACACACATAAAGTTTTGTTTTGTATAAACTCCTCAAAAATGCTCCAAAACTATTGCCATTTCAACCCCTTGCATAGATGAAGAAGATCACTAAAGTGACTAGATTGTTAGTTATTATTCATAAAGTATAGGCCAAGATCTTGTATATAAATTACATGGATGAGAAGGTTAAGAGACCCCATTCCTCTACCCAATAGATCAGATCCTCATTTTCTCTCTCCTATCTATATTATCCACAAACTTGAAAGCTTTTTTAGGCTATAAAGGAGCTCGATGGAAGGGGGAGGTTATTTTTTGCCATATTTTGAGTTTTCTATTCATGAAACTTATCTCAAAAATATATCATGAACTCACCTGGAAAACCTAACTCCCATCTATATAGAATGACTGTACGAGTTTGTATAAACTACAAAAAAGACCTAAAACTCTATTTTTTTGTATTTCTTCAAAAAATTTATCTTGGGACACCATTTTAGGATGAAGGTAGGGAAAAAATAAATCAGACCATATTTGAAAACCTATGTTTCATTTGGAGTAAGTTTAAGAGGCTATTAGGAACAGCAGATGAGTCTTAAAATGGGCCTTTTATGGTATGAAATGCTTGGTCATGGCCTATGGACTCTTTTAATATATTTATAAATAATGAAATACTTGAAATATCACCTTTTATAAAGATTTGATAAGGAATATAGACTCATATGAGGTGTTTGAAGGTCACTTAATGAATTTTTTTTGGTGGGGGGGTATGAAGGATTAAAAATGCTTGAATAGATAAACCATGGATAATGACATTGAACACATCAATAAACCTTCATATCATGACTTTGAAAAAAGTTTATATGCCCTTCACATTTCTTAGGTATCCTCTATCATAAGGAATGGCTTGAAAGAGGCCATAGACCATAAGAACCAATAACCTCAAACTTATCAAATTACCTTAATTTTATCAAAAGATCCTTAATCTTATCAAATAAGTTTAAAACCACTCACTGGACCTCATAGGACACCTTTAAACTCTCTTGATCACTTCAAGGATCATCATGACCACTTCAACATCACCAATAGGCCTTAACATAGATATGGCATATAAGTATATTTTTATCAAAATATAACACAATTATAACTTGATTACCTCACCATATATTTTTTAGTTCAAAATATTTGACATTATATGCTTTATTAAACAACTTATGTTATTATTCATTCTAACCCACTCTATCAATTCTTTTCCAAGTACTTTTTTCCCAAAGATATAATTGGCAAGTGGATGTTCCTTCTAATGGAAGTTTATCTCTACGTCATTATCCAAAAAAATTTTAAAGGACAAATCATTGTTAACTAATTCACAACAGCTCCCATACCTACCATCAACCACCTTGGAACTAGTCTTCTTGATGAAAATATCCTATATATTGAATATCATAATCAATACATATATATTAGAGATTAATTCACCAATTTCACATCTAATTTTGAAGCAAGTAATCTATAAGAGTCATATATCCTTCCCGATACTACTAAATCTAAATTAGTTATCGAAGAACTTCCTAAAAATTAATGTTGATTTACATGTATATACTTAGACCATTCATTTTGATGGCAAAAAATGCCTTAAATGAGATGGGGTAGGTTGTATCCTCACTTATCCTCTAGGTAAAATTATCCCTTTGTCATTATATCTTACATTTGATGTCACTAATAATATGGTGGAATATGAAGCATCAATCCTAGGCATGAGAGTGACCCTTGATTTAGACATTACATATCTACATGCTTTGGGTGACTCTAAACTCGTTTAAAAACATGTTTATGGTGATTATCAATTCAAAATTTAAAATATCATTGTTTATCATCAAGTAGCCACTATCCTTTCAAAATAATTTGCTTCTTTTAGCATCGAGCCCATCCCTAAAGATCAAAATTATATTGTTGATTCACTTGCTTCTTCAACATCTTTATTTCATTTGTGTTAAGTTATTATCGATTCTACCTTTATTATGCAATTAATAAAGTCCCCATCCTCCATTAAAACAAAAGATTCACTTATATTCCATATTTAGGATATCACCATTTGATAAAGCCCATAGTATAAACACATAATTCAATTCCTTGAGCACCAAACCTATCCTCTAAACATTGATTCCCATGAAAAGAATTATATTTAGAAACAAGTTTTCAAATATGTATTTTTAATAAAATCATTTATTATTATAAAGTTGAAGTTATCCTAATCGAATATGTTATGAAATAAGAGGTTCCTCCTCCTCTTAAACAAGAATATGGGGGAATTTGTGGTGGTCACTATAGAGGACATGATATAACCTATAAATGTTTATAAATGGGATAATTCTAACCTACTCTTAAAAAGGATGCCATTAAGTTTGATAAAAGGTGTATTCCCTACTAAATTAATTATTATAGTCTTTTTTACCTCCATTTGAGAGTCAAACTATGGAGTCTCCCTAGAAATTCATAATGTGGGGATTAGATCTAATAGGCAAACTACCTAGATCACAGTTTGGGCATGTCTTTATTATCACAACTACTAACTATTTCAAAAAATGTGTTAAATCCATACCTCTTATTAATATAATTGACACCACCATTGATATATTTTTCCTTAATAAAATAATTTTATGCTTAAGTTTCCCTCATACTATCATTTTTTATAATGGAAATAACTTCAAAAATAAAGATGTCAAACAACTTTATGCGAAATTCAAAATCAAGCATAAATTTTCCATGCCCTGCCATCTCCAATGAAATTAACAAGATGAGGCCACTAATAAAATTATTAAAAATATAATTTGTGACACTCACATGGATTCACATATTCATCTATATCCCCCTATTTGGTCCTATCACACTAGCATATGCATTGACACTAGGGCAACTCCAGTTTTGCTAGTCTATGATTTTGAATTAGTCCTCCCATTATGAGTTTCCATATCTACATCTATCTTCATGGTGTCATATCTAATGAATAATTATTTAAATCTCACCTTCACTCTCTTGACCTTGATGAACATGATCTTTTCACTCCACAACACAATCACCAATACAAGGCTTGTATCGCCAAATAACATAACCAAAGAGTTAATGTTCACACTTTTAGTGTTGGTGTTCTTATTCTTAAATTAGACTAAAAACATGACAAAGAAGGAAACTAAACCTAAAAATGGTGGGGCCATTACTTATTCAAAGACATCCTTGGTCCTATCACTTATTACTTTCAAACCAATAATGGCCATATTTTCAAAGAGCCCACTAATGCATAGTTTCTAAAGAATTATTTTGCCTAACTCTTTACATTATTATCATGGTTTTAATATGATACCCTTATACCACTTTTAATAATATATATATATATATATATATATATATATATATATATATATATATATATATATATATATGGATATCTCCCTCTATCATAGTCTCTCTTTCCATAAACCTTAATCCCTTATTTTTAGTCCTTTGGTTTCTCTTTTTTCATGAGTTGCATTGTAAAATTATGGATAGGACCTGGTCTTCATCATGAATTCATTTTGATTTATTTACCAATAATTTTTTCATCCCTTGGTTTTTTATTTTTTGAGATGCAGTATAAGACTATGGATAGGATTTGACCTTCCTCACAAATACTATCTTTATCACTCTATTTTATGAGTTGCATTAAAAGACCATGGATAAGACCAATTATTCCTCATAAAATAACCATCTTCAATAAATTCCATTTTCCTTTTATATAATGTGTTCATAATGGTGACATATTTATGATCCCTTGATCATAGCTTTAGTTATTGCTTCTTTTGTAGATAAACCTTGCACAACAACCAAGTGATAGAATTTTTTCCTACACTTCCCTCATTCTTATACTAAATAAACACAATTAAATATCATTGTATCTAATTTTTACCATTTTTTATGTTTTGAATTAATTTAAATTATTTCATGTTCATTTCCTCTTGATTTCCTTTCCTTTAATTCCACTCTAGATAAACCAAGGTCAAAGTCAAGATAACACTTTTATTTTACCTAAATTAATGAGACTCTTAGACACCGTTCTCTATAATTTATCTTTATTAGAAACCACATCCAAATTATTCAAATGATAGTCATATTTATCACCCATTTTTGGTTTTTTGAATCTATATAGAGGAGGAATACAAAAAGCCTTTAAAAAGTTAAAATACAAATCATTTGAAATAAAAGGCAATGATACAAATGGAAACATACAAAGTTAAAAGTCAAAATGACATAAAAAGATGTGATTAATAGCACCTCTCTTATTTCTAATCAAAACTCAAACTCTATAGTTGGACTCATGATAGAGTTGAGGTTGATTAGAGTGTAGTAGGTCTATAGATTGTGATAGGAGAATTTAGAAAACTTTATGGTGCTACCTACTTTATCACACAAGTACCCAATATTCACATTAGATCTATGACTCTATAAGGGGTCATGGGGAATAGGGAATACATTATAGGAAGGTAGGTCCATTATAATTTTCATGCATATATAGTTTATGGGATTATATTCATACTTCATTTGTGGACCTAAAATTTGTGTGGCTAGGATATGTTCTTTAGATTTCTTTATGTCAAAAGTCCTCTTATTTTTAAAAACCTAATTTGTGTGTATTGAATTTTATAAAGAGTTTATCTACCTTGATTTTTCCTTCATTTTATTCTCTACCCATTTTGTTTACCCCTTTACACATAAGTGTGATTCTAAATCTATTTTCCCATTTCTTCTATAGTCCCTCTTTTTCACATCTAAAAACATGATAGCACTACTTTGTTTCAATTTTATCTATCCTTATAAAAAAAATAGTATGCTTGAGAAATAATGGATTATTTTATTTACACCTTTGCTTTACATTTCTAGAATTAACTTTATTTATTTCACCATTTTCATTATTATATCACATTTTTTAAGACACCTGAGTTTATTTCTACTTTCATGTTATTTTTCCATTATTGAGTGAGGTTGGATTATTCATTCTCACTCACTAATGTTGTTTTCACTTTACAAACTTTTCCCATTTATGATTAAGGATTGGTACTGATCACTCATGATTTTTGTTTTACCATTTTTCTTGTCCATCTTTGTTTAAATAAGTATTGTTACTACTTTCACATTAAAGTTTGATTACCATTTTTTGACATGTATCCTTGGTTTGACTTAGTGAGTTTTAATTTCTTACTTCAAGTTTAATTTGATTTTTTTGGTCTTTAGTAGCCTTGGATTTTTTTTACCTAATTTACTCTAAATTTTTTAATTGGTCATTTTGTCCTACCTTATCATTTGTCACCCCAACTTGCCAAATTTACAAGTATGTCTCATCTACATTGTTTCAGTTATCTTGGATTCCCTATGTTTATTTGTTTTTTATCTTTAGTTTTGTGTCCTTGGGTTTATCAAAATTAGTCTCTGTGCCCTCCATGACCAAAACTACAAACATAGTAGACAACCATCTAATGATAAAGCTAACTCAAGGTATGTATATATTACTTTTATTTTTATGTATTTTCCTTTCAATAATTTATTTTTAGTTATTTTATGATTTAAAATATTGAAATTTTTTAGCTTTAAATTTGTGTGTTGATATCTTATTTTCTCAAAACACCATCCCATTTTGCACTTAAGTGACTCATGATGAGATTTGAGTAGGTCATATATATACACATAATATTTTAAAACTTGATCAATTATTGATGCTCTCTCTTATACTAACCCATAAATTATAAATATATTTGAGTGCACACCATAATGGGTGTACTAGTAAATGGTTGGGTATACCATTTGTACCTTATAGGATTGTTTTCCCTTTACTACCACTTGTTATCTACATGACCATCTCCTAAAACCACTCCCCTAAGCTTTGCCTCTTTTTTTTTACCCTCCTCTAGTCATTTTCCACATTCATCAGCCCTTACCTAGCCTAAAAACCCTTTACAGTGGTTTATAATAAATTATTATCCCTATAGACCCTATACTCTAATTGATAAAACTCATTTAGGGTCTAGGTTATCCCTTAGCCAACCTAGACTAGGACTTAATTTGATTTTATCAATAATGATATAGAGTCGATTCAAATGACCCTATCAACTAAACTTATGTAAAGGTTTAGGGTTATATCAAACTATATAAACACATTCATTTCACCATTTTTAAGAGACAAAAAGTGTTAATTATTCATTTATGCTTATTTACAATTTCTTCTTCTACCATTTTATTTGAGGAGTTATAGCTTAGCATTTACACTTGGAGAATAATCTTATCTTATGGAAAAATATTAGATGATTTGGTTTTTATTAGTGATACTTAAATACCATAACAACCTATTAAGAAGCACCTTGGCTAAGGGAGATATTGAGTCTTGATGGGATTGTATTCAGGGTAAGTATCTCTAACTTTGCTCCTTTATTTTAATAGATAAAAGTAGCATAAGTAATGGATTTTGAATATGTTCCTCTCTCCATACATTAGGTTTTACCTATACATATATTGATTAGGATTTTATTATAAATTTTTACTTTATGTTTAATAACCCCCATTTGTTCCATAAAGTTTGGTGATAACTAGATTAGAATATACTTTACTTGTCATTTACTTTTGTGAATATGAAAATATAGGACCTAGTTAGGGATATTGCATAGTTTTGCCTAATTGGAGGATTTATAAACCTCCCTAGTTATACTATTTTGTTAATATATCCCTTAGATAGGTATATAAAATCCATCTTGGTCATGACCCTGAATATCCAATGTATCAACAATCAAAAGTGTAAGTAAGATTTATATCCTTTGAGCTAAGATTGATTTATAGATCAGTTACATTTCCCTTTATATATGCCTTCCATAGTTTACATGATTATATAATTAGTAATTGGTATGTGGTGATACCTAAGAATAAATTGGTTGCCTCCAAGGCAAAACATGTTATCCTCAAAAAATGGAATCTCACCCCCTCCTCCCAAGACTAATGTGGCTAGAAGCCTCACAAAATAGGAGAGCACCCTATGTTAGATGAAAACAAATTTTTATGGAACATCTAAGGGTAATCTAGGAAATGTAGGTGGAGTAGGTTTTATTAATAATTAGTTATGGGTTGTTATTATATCTTATGTAGGACCAATGGGGTACAAACTAACCATATGGTTAAGGTTAAAGTTGCCCTCTAGGGTATCTATTTGGAAATCCATATCAACATACCTAAGTTGTAAATATAAGGATATTAACTCAACATGTTTAACACCCTTTTGGGAAAGGTTAACCCCTACCACTCTATATTTCAAACCATTTATGATTCTATCAATCTTCTTTGGTCAACTAGTGAATGTCTGATTACCCACATATACTAGGATGGAAACATAGTTACTGATGCTCTTGAAAACATTGGAGTATATAGCCCATATTTATCAAAGTGGGTTATCCCCCCTCATATCTCTCCCTTTATCATTCACCATTTTCAAATTTAATCCTTTTAATCATGTGGTAGAGACACACATGTGAGAGGTGATCATGCCTAAGGGAATCCTGGTTCATACTAAGTGTCATGATTATGAAACTAATTTCATATCTAGGGATGAAGTGAATCATTCCAAAAATTATTTTGATAATAACAATTGGAAAAAATAAATTATAATAAGCTAGAACCACCATTAAGCACTCTATAATTTTCATCACCCAGATGAAAGAAGAATAGATTCATGGGGGAGATACAAATAGATGTGATCCCATATCTTATGCCAAAGTAAAAATTAATTGAAAAGTATTTAAAAGTTAAAAAAAGGATGTTTTATTGATTTTAGGTTCCACATTGAAGGCCATGATGATTTTTTGGCCAAGGATTTTTCTTTGGGATGGAAACAATGGAAAGTTACTTTTAGAGGCATTAGGATCAACATCATTAAATAACTATTTGGGGATGTTACTAGCATGTCTTGTGAAGGAACCAAAGCCTTCAAAGATAAAAGGTGAAATTTGGAGTTAATACAAATATTTTTTGAGGTGGACTATGTTTCAAATCAACAAATATATATTCCCTAAGGTAGGCCTTCCTAGGAGATGGCCTGATATATTCCTTTAGGTAATGAGATATATAACTTTGGAAGGGAATTTTATGCATATAGTGTTGCATCACTTTCTAATTTCAAATCATTTCAAATTTAACCACATAATCCTCCCATACTATCTTTTTATGTCCCTAAAATCCTCAATTTTTACCTTCAAAGACAAGACCTATTCTTACATAATTCACCAAGGGTTGATTTTTCTTCTAACCAATAAAGGGACACCAATGAGGAAAATTGAGATCAATCTATGGGAAGTATCAAGGTGAAGAGATTAGGGGAGGCTCCAAATAAATCAAATTAATATAGGAAGGAAGAATCATTGCCTTCCCCATGCCTAATTTCTTGTCCTCACCCTCAAAAAATGGGGAAGAAAGTAAAATGAATTACCACAACTCTCAAACCTAGGAGAAGACTATGGGAAATTAAGTTAGATGAATCCTAGAGTTCTCCTAGGATATTGAAAACTATAATTTTAACATTTATGAAATGAAAGATGCATAAGTTTGGAGGAGGGATGAAGATAATGAATTGATGTACTTCCTTGATGGTATTAGGCAAAAACTATTAGACTTTCATGAAAACTTGCATAAAATGGGAAGGCAATTAGTCTCATTTATGGTGTAATGGAGTAACCTAAATTATGAAGTGGATATACTAAGGGAGGTGTTTTAAAATTTTAATATGGAAAAAGGTAGCATATTGAGGTCGAAAGACACCCCTAATAAAAGAGGACAGTAAATCTTCACTATCACCCTAGGAAGTTCCACCACTAAGAAAGAGAAAGCAAGATCTAAGAATGAAAAAGTGACGATAGATCACAAAAGAAATTTGGCATAAAGACACAACACCCAAATTATAGGCATGTCCAACAATGCCAAAAGGAAATCTAGAGGCAACAAGAAATTTTTTCCTTCTAAATAAATCTAGTAGGTGTCTTAATTTTTAGTCCTATTTACTCTTCGGTCCTATTTTGTTGATGTTTGCTATCTGGTAGGCCGGTATGGCCTAGTAATATTTAGTTTTTTTTGGTATTTTCTATCTTGTTAAACTATAGTTTTGGGTCCTTATAAAACCTAAATTTTACCCTATCAAATAAAAAATAATCATATACTAACTAAAACTATATACTAATCACTTATTTCACATTTTAATTATATAAGTGGTGAAGTTTACAAGGTAAAAGAAGTACTTATCTAGATATAATTCAATTATGATTATTGTATTCTATTTCAGTCTTGAGATGGAATTTATAACTATTTTATATTTCCTTAAATAGGAAAAATTTATAAAGAATGTGTAGGACACCTTAAAAAATTATTAGTTGCCTATATAATTATGAAGCCATATACTATCTACCATATTCATCTTAAATGTATGAGGTGATATGTTTGTATTCAAGAATGTGCTTCTATGTTTGCATATGTAATTTTTATGCTTTGTCACATTTGGTGATATTGGAGAGCTATATTTCACCCTAGATAAGTAAAGGATTGTTTAGGTCCTTTGCCTAAATCTAGTCCAATATGGGAATGACCCTAGGTTGTGGGTTACTTAATCTTGGGTCAGACCTATAGGATTTTTATTGAGGATGGATCCTCTAATGTATCACTTATCTCATTTCCACTAAAACCTAATAATTTATGGGGGAAATGGAGATAAAGATAAATAAAAGGGAAAACTAAGCTAATGCTGGTGATGCACCTAAATATATATTTCATCCACTTTGTTTGAACTTCTAAAAAAACTAATGAGACAAGTAAAAGGATAAATCTACAAATCCAAAGGTCTTTTGTGCATCAATGTTTCATGAAGAGGTTCACCAAGTGATCAAAACCTAAGGTAAGTGATGGAGAGGCTTGATTCAAGGCATTAACTAGTTAATGTATCCACATGCTAACGTCAATAAAATGTCATTTAAACACTAAACATGTTATACATAATAATATAACTAGTAGTGAGGTGAGATTAGGACTTGATAAGTGAGATATTTCTACCACATATGTAAATCAAAATGACATGAACACACTATACCAGAATAATGAAATCTAAAATGGTCTTCTATTCATCTCAATAGGTTATAAATCTCAATCTTAAGGGATCTATTTAAAGGCTTAGAATATAGTATATATAGTAGAATGGGAATGAAAGAGATGGGGAACATATGTGGGAGAATGGAGGAGTAATTAATTATAAATAAATGTGGTGGTATTTCATTGATTATTTTTTGTATGCTACCTCTTTCTAATCAGGAATAATCCTTTATTAACAAGATAAACTTTATTTACTCCAATAATATTGAATATTTCTCATTGGCTGAGAGATCCACTAGAATACAAGTGTTTATTTTTCATGATGATTCATGACTAAGTCTATTAGAGAAAATATCTTCAAGATCTAAATAGAATCAATAATCTAACTACTTTTCCAACCACCAACTCTCTTAATTTTGATTCTCCATTCCATCTCCACTTACTTCATGCTATAAGGACAAAGTCCTCATAAACTTAGGCCTAACATGGCCATCACCATGCCTACTTATAGTGGTTTTTTGTCAAAGCTATGACCATATAAAAAGATGAGACACTCTTTTATTAATCACATATCTACCCCATTTTAATATCTAAGCATAGGTCTCTACTATAGATTGAAAACCAATCTCCTTTATTGGTTTTCCTATAGCTATTATATCTATGTAGACCTATATATCACATATATTACTTCTTGATCTCTATGTTAAGTCTAAAAACCTATCCTACATCTGGACCCTATTCAATACATGAACCCATTGTATGCATAGATCCTTATTTAAAGAGAAAAGATTACAATTGTAAAAAAATACTACAACCCCAAAGGATGGACCCTCTATGTTATAAATATTGGAACTAGAGGTTCATGGCATTAGAACCTTATTATTGATAACCCATAACTATATAACTATGTACCATGTTTTATGGACACTTGAGTAATCTCTAATTATGACATATGCTTTTGAATCATTTGTTTCGGTTCAACTTGGATCATGTTTTGACCTTTAGTCCAAGTCCCATAACTTTGACCTTTAGTTGAGGAGTTGAAAACTCCTAGCTTTTACTTTTAATTACAGCCATTGATGTTAATATGATCCTTTGATATTATATCACCTTCAACCTTCATTGTTGACCATAGATCATGATCTAGGCTTCCCATATTTTGCCAACTATCAACTCCTCATTTTCTCTATAGGATCATGTTGACTCTTTGACCTCTTATGTACCATAGATATGCTTGGGTATGAATGAATGCATACCATAGATATTCACCCTAGACACATGTGGATCATGTTGACTCTTTGACCTCTTATGTACATGGTTGAGACACTTGTCACATGCATATTCACCCTAGATATCCTTTAACCTTTTGAATTTTTACTCACCATTGATTTGATATATATGATTGAATGCATAACATTGATCTAATTGGACCCACTAACTCTATCAGTCAACATTTACTATTATATTTCTATCAAAACATCAAAAAATTGAAACTTATTATATTCTCACTTATTCTAACCTTTTGACTTGATGCTCGCCATTGATATTGAATGTATGATTAAATGTACTTCCTTAGAACTTTGGACCCTCTAACATCATTAGATTACCTGCTTCCCATTAGATCTTGACCTTATCTCCCTAGATTTGGAAATTTATCAGTCTGGCATTAAGTTTAGTAACATTTGAATACAAATGGATATTTGGTGAGGCTTAAACTTGACATCTGCATGAATGTCCTAGATTGTAAGTTGAACTTTGAAGCTTTATATATTTAGACAACAAGATCATCAAGATACAAAATTTATAGAGCATGGTCTAGGCATGAAGAAATTCATGTCCATACAACCTTTTGGCCCTGAGAGGATCCCTAGGTGAATTTATTAAATACATAATCAAGCTAACCCATTAATTTTTTATGATGTCCTATGATGGTTTAGTATTTCAAAGCTTGTACATGTCATTTTATCATTCACTCAAATAGGAACTTTGCTCATATATTCAATTTAGGCAAAATCTTGGTATGTGGGACAAACTTGGCCAAAATCTTTAGTGACTCAACTAATAATAATGCATAATATTCTTGAGAACCCAAACCATTTATCTTAACTATTCCATTGTGAATGGAATCTATGCTCTAGTTAAACATGTTGATCTAAAGCTAAAAACTAGCTACCAACCTCTAGATAATCTCTCTTAAAATAATCAAAGACCAAAAGGGATAAAAAATAGAGTACTCAAAGAAATTATTGGAGGGAAACACAAGACATAATGGAAACTAATATAAATAAAGCAAGGACCACTAACCTAAGGAAACATAGAAAACAAGAAAAAAAGGGAAGCATACTACTGCTTATGTTAATCTCTTATTGAAACAAAGCAAACCTAGAGCAACTAGCTTAAAATAAGATGTTTCCCTCTAGGATCAAATGGAAAGCATTTTTTTGCACCTTGGAACTTTGAAACATGCTTTCTTTGTCTTGATAGATCTCTTATATAGCTAAGAGCATTTTCATGTTCATGTCTTCTTGGGGAAGAAACTGGCTCCTCTACTATGAATTTCAGATGCATGAGTTGTAGACATGAGTCCAAGACCCAGTCATACTCTTCCTAAATTTATGTAATTTATAAGAAAATATTCAAATATTATTTATTTTTTAACTACTAACCATGAACATATAGACTAGCTTGATCTGTCTCCTTTGACATATGTATAAGACTGACCTCTAAGGGAGATGGATCTGGTCTTGGGATTACTTGAGGGCACTTGAGCTCATTCTCAACTTTTAAAAGTAGAGAAATGTATAAAGATGATGAGAAAAGTTGATAAACATGTCTGAAATTTTCAAACATGTCATCTTATGAGAGAAAAATTGCCTCTTAACTTATGAAAGCACTTTACCCAACCTACAATGGACCACATTCAAGTAAAGAATAACCTGAATGATGCAATTTAATTAGAAATTATTTAAGCTGAATGTTAGAAGAAATCATATAAATTTCTTGAAAAAAATCATGAGAATTCAAGTATTATTTTGATATCTCATATTGGTTAATTGAAATTGCTTCATCTTCAACATCAAGTTGATGACTGAGCATGCTCTCAATTTCAACTTATTCTTCATCTTCATTAGTTGATTGGTACTTATGTTCTACTACTTATATGAGCCTATATCATTCATGTTGAATGGAATATATTGATCCATCAAAAAATTAATTGGAAACACCTTAAAATTGTATAATTGGAGTGTCTTCCTCTTAAACATCAACAATCTCCTTTTCATGTACTTGTTCTTGTACTTGCATCTTAGTCTTTACCTCAGCTTTCTCTTATACTTATTCCATATTAACATCACTATAAAAGAATTAAACATGATTTTTCTTGAAAATAGGTGTCCCAATCAATATTTATTCTTCTTTGTCACTCAAGTCATCTTTATGATCAGCTATGACTTGAGATCTTTCCTCTTCACTTGTTTCCCTTAAGATGGGTTCTTTCTCAAGACAAGGTAAGGTGGAATGTTGATGGATAGGCTCATGGATCTAAGATGTAGGATAATATTTAATGGGGGAATGATAATTTTTATATGTATTATGAGGTATGTGTTAGTAATTTGACCTGTCAAGGCCAAATTACTACCCCTATCATTTAAAACTTTCCTAAAACTGGTCATTAACACTTTAAAGCTAGTTAAACTAAGGAATTATGGCTTAAAAATCACTAATTTTGGTAAAAGTGTCAAAAATTTATTGTAAATGGGTCATTTTAATTTCAAAATAGCATTTTTAAGTTCAAATATGCAGACAATCCATGCATAGGGGTCAATTTTGAGAGAAAATTGAGCTTTTTAGGAGCTACAAGTGGTTTTAGGACCTAAAATTTTGTACACAAGGTCATCATGAATTTATGAAAATTATAAAAGAGTTTCATGTACATTAGATGGGTTGATATACTCACTATTTTGTAACAGTCCTTAGCATGTCTGTTGGAGATCACCATTGGACCAAGCATCATTATAGAGTGCCACAGAGATTTCTATGTCTAGGTAAAAGTTTGAAAATAATATAATGATGTTTTTTACATAATAATCATACCTTTAAAGAGTTTAAAAATTAAAAATTTTAAGCAAACCATGGTCATATAGGCTTTTACAAGTAAACAAGCATATAGGCCAAAAAAAGGGGTTTGTTGAATTTTCAATAAAAATGTGATTTTAGAGTGTTTTTATAGCATGGTAAATACCCAATTATTATTAATTAATAATTATGAATTAGGTGAAGAGTTATTTTAATTTTGGTGAATTTTTTATTTTTACATTTCTAAACACCCTTTCAAGCCTCTTGTTCAAATGCTCGTATCTTTCACCACATGTGGATTTTAGCCAAACTATCATAGTATGTTTTGATTAAATATATGTAATTATAATTCATGAAAAATTGAGACCATTTGAGGTTTTATGATTTATGAATAATCATTAGGAGCATAGGTAGCCTACAATGCAGTCAAAATCCCACAAGCAGGTTTCTCCACATGATAAATATTCATATCCTTTTCATGGGAACCTAATATTTTCAAGGATGTTAGGCGGATCAGTGTGATGCACATAAATTGAAGTTTTTTCTGTATTTGGAGGTTTGTACTTAATGAATCATCATTTTAAAAATTTCGCTTCAAAACCCTCCTAAACCCTCAAAACCTAATTTTGAAAAAAATTGATTTTATTTCCACCAAATCATCTTAGATAAACCTAAAATATTTTAAAATGTAAATTAAACTTAGAGAGGATTCCAAAAATTTCAATTTTATGCTTGGAGCTATATGAATGAGGGCATAAATCATGTTTTTTGTGGGAAAAAGCATGTAAAATGAAGTACAAGATAGTTAAATGAAATATAATTAGTGAAGATAAAATCCTAATTATTTTTATTCATATTTAAATTTTAATTTTTTCATAAATCATCCTATATTTTTCCCAACTAGCTTGATCAAAATGGCCAATTTGAAGGAAAATAGAGCAAAATAGGCCTAGTCAACCTTGTTGACTAAATGGAGACTATTTTCTCATCAAAATCAAATATATTATGATGATAAAATTATTTATAAGTTTTTTTTTGTAGGTTTCATGTCATATTATTTCATTTTTAATGTATTTCAAATGTAAATATTGGCTTTTAGGCCTATCTAGTCTAATAAGCCTAATGGTCAAATGGTCATCTTGAAGAATGGCATTGAAAATATATAAAATTAATTAATTTCAGAGTTACCACATGAAATATATATACTTTTAAGTGGATATATCATTCTAAAGTCAATTCACAAGTTTCAATTCATCCAAGTTGAGCTCAAGTTGAGTTAACTAGTCCTTAAGTATCAAATCTCTTCGGTTGATTAGTTTCATGCATCTCCCATGTTTTTCATTCAAGATAAGGACATTAAAGAACATAAAATCACTTTAAATATGGAGTTATATTCCAAATTATGGAATTATTTTCATGCAAGGAAGTTTGGGAAGTCAACATGAGCCCACCACTTCTCAATTTAATGCCAAAGTAAAGGTCATGCAAATTTTTGAAGTTTTGAAGAATTGAAGACTTTCTTTAATTATATAAAATGAATTTATTATTAAGGAATGACATGGATTTTAATGCACAAGGATTTTTATAAGTTAACATGGGCCCAAAATCTCCAATTTTATTCCAAAATTTTAAGATCATACAAATTTTAATAGATTTTGGAGATTTTGATGAATTGTTTTAATATTATAAAAGGAGCTAGTCTTCAGTTAACTAACCAAGACTAATCCTTATTCATTTAGAATTATAGATTAGATTTAGGTTATTTTTTAGACATATATATTATATTTTTGAAGACATTATTCATTAATTCCTAAGGTAGAGAATAAATTGTAATTGACACCATTTTTATCAAATAAATAAGATCTTTCACATATGATTCAGAATCATATTAGAGTGTAATTTGACTATGTAAGAGCATAAAAGTGGCATCTAATTTCCATTTTTTCATTTCATTTCCACACCTAATATTAAAATATCATCCTTTATAGGTCATTTAAATATATAGGATCATAAATTTTCTTTGCAAACTTCTTTTAGGTCTTGTTTTGAAACACCGATTTTCAAGTTTGAATGCAAAGTTTTCTTTTAGATTCATATACATGTCTTATTCATTTTCAAAAAGATTTTAGATAATACTAATCATTCAAGTTCATCACCCCATTAGATAATTTTTCCAATTTTTGTTTCCTTCTCTCTTTTCATCCCAAAAATCAAAGTAGATTAGTTTTAGAGATAAATCTTAAGGGAAACAACCCTCTCTAGAGATTCTTCTCAATTCAGAGTCACCCACACTCTGAGAAGATCCAATTGTATTAGCTACAGAGAAGGTATACTTTACACATATTCAAATAGGGTACACTCCAAGTTGATAATATTATGATTTATGGTTCATGGATGGGTTTAGGAATGAAGGGAACTTTCTTGTAACTTGAAACCTTGAGAATGGTTGACTCTTGAAAAAATTATTGTAGGGAAAATAAGTTAAGTTGGGAAATGGAAGGAACACCTTATTCTACAAGAACTTCATTCTCCTCATATCCATTTTCAGACTCTTGAATATCTATATCCTTCCCTTCAACCTTTATGATTGAATTCTCCCTCTTATTTTCAGAACATCTTTGGATAGATCTCCAAGATGGAAAAGCTATAGGTTCATCTTTAGCCTTTTGATTTTGTCTCTCCTCCTTCCATGTCTTTAGCTACTTGGCTTCACCAATCACCATTTCATCCTTCCTATACATATCATTTTTTATGTATATCCATGAGGGAAAGGACTTAGACTCTTGAGGAGGGAGGGGTAGGGATTTATTTATTTTGGATTTGCTTAATTGCATGTCTTAACTCCATGATATAAACTTAAGCTCATGATTTTCCTACATAGTGTGAACTATAGCTTTGGGAATGAAAGGAGGTATATGTATTCAAGTTGATGTTTCATTTTTATCTACCAATGTCTGGTACAATTTTTCATCTTCATCTTCAATTTTACTAGCAAAGGAGGTTTCAAAATCGGGACTTGACTACTCATGATGTCTGGCTCTTTCAACACAATCCTACCTTTCTTCCTAGACTATCTCTTGGAAAAAATCCCATCAAGGGAAGGTTAAGAGGATATGGGGAAAATATGATGACCTTTAAAATCATTTGGTGAGGGCTTATGAGTGGTGATGGGAAGATCAACATGAGGTTGACTTGGGGTGAATGAGGGAAGACAAGATAGGTGATGGGGTGTTTGATGTTCTTCATGTGTCATCAACTTCTCCTCAATCTTGGAGATGAGTTCATATATGTAAATCATGTTGAATATAAACTGATTCAAGATCAAATATACTTCTCTTGATCAAAATAAAAAAGGATATTTACCATAGACCTATACCTTCTAATTCATTTAAATGTCAACATAAGGATGTAGACTTGATAGGATGGCATCACTATATGTGCACACTCAATCTTCTAATTTGACCTTCTTTTAATTGTAATCTAAGATGTTGAAGTCATGTATTAAATATAATTTTGTAATTTAGACATGAACATAATACTATGAAATAAATTTTCAGACATTGGAAGCTTGCTTAAACAAATTCTAAGTAAGAATGTAAATCACACAATTCAGAAATAAAACACATAATGCATAAAGAAATCAAATAACATGATTAGATATTTAAATGGGTTGGATTATTATTATAAGACTTCCAAAGGGGGTCATTCATATTTATGACTCTATCTTCAATCCTCCCTCTCACAACACTAAATTGAACTCAGAAATGCTTGTGCATATTAATAAAAAATGTAGCAATAAATTACTACAGGAAATTACAATAACAATTATTTGATAAAATGTAATTCTAATAATTATTTAATCAACATCTACTACCTCCCAACTCTATTACTACATATATATACTACAGAGGAGATTGTTTTATACAAAATAATATATATTCTAATCTAAGAAACATTCAACTTAGGATAACCAAAATTGGCTCCTTTTTCTATAGTCATCTTCCATGTGAATTATGCAACATTGTAGTAGGATAAATAAAGTTGTTTCATTATTCAACCGTATCCTTATTAAGTTCCATGGAGGTTTTAGATTTTTATATGAGTCAATTGAAAGATGAATCCAAATTGGTTCATCTATGGATTTGGTCATGAAATGGCTACATTATATGTCTATGTGTTAAGATTCCTATGATGTAGGATGTTTCGTGTTATATACCTATTTCTCAAAAGTATCTTAAAACACATTATATAAAAAACTTCCTATATCAGAAGAAAATTATCATATATTTAATTATAATACATAGTTTTAACTATTCAAATATTTTGGAAACATAATGCTATTTACAAGATTATGGCTATTTGAGGATGAAAACTTTATGGGAAAGCATGGAAAATAAGAAGGATGAGTGTGATATCTGAGGACAAGAATATGACATTTCTAGGGCTCATCACATGTCACTATTATTTCTAAGATAACCTTTCTTAATGAAAGACATCCACTACTCCTTTGCCTGCTATACTAAATTTCTAATCCCTCTAATGCCATATTTTGTAATTTCCTACCCATACCCTTTCAATGTATCAATGTTTATCATATTATTTTCCCTAGTCCAATAGATATTTTTTAAGTCTATCTATAGAATGGATTGGGGTATGAATAGGTTGTTCAAGAATGTCATGCAGATTCTAGGACTGATCAAGAGGGTAACCAGGCTATAGAAGGGGTAGATGAGACTCATATAAGGATTGATAATCTTGGTAATAAGGGGGCTCATCATAGATTTTATATAACTCTTGGTAAGGCTGATTGGTCTCGTATGGATCATGAGAATCATATTAGAACTACTTATAAGGAGGTGAATGATATGGGTATTCACCATAGCTATTCAATTTAGCCTCATATTTAAAATGAGATTCAAAACTAATCAAAACCTTCAATGAGACATAATTAGGTTGTTTACAACTATAAGCTTTAATTTAGAGTCACCATTGGTGATAACTTGATTAACTCTAAAATATTCTTAGAGGAAAGACATAGTAACAATCTTTCCACTCTTTTGGATCTTAGTTCCACTAGGTGTGCTAGAACTGTTGGAGAGCTAGATTTCACCTGAGCTAAGCAGAAGATTGTTTAGGTCCTCTACCCAAATCTAGTCTAATATTGGAATGACCCTAGGCTATGGGTTACCTAATCTTGTGTCAAACCTCTAGTATTTTTAATGAGGTTAGCTCCTCTGATGTATCACTTAGCTCATTTCCACTAAAACCTACTAATTATTGGGGAAAAGGGAGAAAAAGATAATTGAGAGGGAAATCTAAACTAATGTTGGTGATGCACCTAAATGGATTTCTCGTCCACTCTATTTGTAATTTTAAAAACAATAATGAGATAAGTAAAAGATTTAATCTATAACTCCAAATGTCTATTATGTATCAATGTTTCATGTAGAGGTTCACTAAGTGATCAAAAACTAAGTGAAGTGATGGATAGGTGATCTGAGCAACATTCTAGGTGACAATTTGGGTGATGGTTCTACCCCAATTGGTGGTAAAACTTTTGGGAGCCATAAAGTTTGCACCATAGCTCTATTTGACTCTTTGTTTAAACCGTTGGAAAGATAATAATGAGTGAAACGTCATGATATGGTAAAATTTCCACTTGATGGGTTTTGACCCTTAAAAAACAAATGGAAGTGACCCAAATTTTAATTTTATTAGTTCAATCTAAAAATAGTAATAACTCAAATTATGTATTGTTGTAAATCATGGAAGTTGAACCACTTAATCCCCCTCAAGATTGGTGACCTTACACATCTTCCTCCTACCTTAAAAACATGTATAAATGAGGATGTAACCTGAAATGGAAATTAGGCATCTCTTCTCAGAGATAGGCATATGTTTGGGTCTGCAAATTTGATGAATAAAACATCTCTTCTTAGAGATAACATTATTGTTATTATGTTTTTATTATTTATTGAATTATCTTTCAACCAAAGATTTTGAGTTTTGGATTAGTGGTATCAGAGTGGTTTGTCTTTAGAGTGTATGATCTTAAGGATGAGGTCATATTATAAGAAGCTTGGGTAGAAAATAGAACCAATAGACTATCCATCTATTCAC
This sequence comes from Torreya grandis, assembly GCA_037957365.1. Taxonomy (NCBI): domain Eukaryota; kingdom Viridiplantae; phylum Streptophyta; class Pinopsida; order Cupressales; family Taxaceae; genus Torreya; species Torreya grandis. Next base: position 1,593,076 of record JARHVA010003360.1, read on the forward strand.
TCCAAATGACTTCAAATGGTAGAAAAAACTGAGACATCTGATCCTTTCAAGGAAATGGTGAATGAATCCCTCTAAAAACAAGCACATATGCTACAATAATTTTACCAAATTCTCCAAAAAAATTTGATGGGAAATAATAGCTCCTCATCTATAACCCCACATCCTTTGAGTGTCCCAACACCCTTCAAAGTTTAGGTGAATTTTTATATCCCTGCATTTGAAGGCAAAATCAATGCTGATGTAGTAGAAAATTGGTTGTGTCAAATGACATCTTATTTTTCTATAAATAAATTCATCGATAAAGAAAAGATCATTTATCTTTTAAAAGCATCATTTCCTATCAAATATTGGTGGGAAGTGTACAAAAATAGATTCAATATGGATGATATTGGCCTTGAGGTAGAACCTACCTAGGATGATTTCATAGAAGCTCTAAAGGAAGAATATTACCCCATTGGAGCATATGATGATCTGTATATAAAGTGGCAACAACTTCACCAAGGTAAGGAATAGTATATTCAAGATTAAATTAAAATTTTTCATTCTCTATCTATGAGATTAGGCATCAAAGAAAGTGAGAAACACAAGGCTATCAAATATCCTTGTGGACTACAATGGTATATATGGGGAGAAATAGAACTCTTCAATTTGGAAACCCTTGGTGAGGTGTACAAGTTCATAGTGAAGATTGAGCAGAAGCATGAAAGAATGAATATGAAGAGTCATCCTTCAAAATGGAAAAGTGACAAAGAAGGTCAAAAATGAGGCTAAAATTAGAAGCAAAAGGAAGGAAAGAATAGGAAGTGGTGTGATTATAAAAAATATGGAACTTACTCCAAAGAAGAATGTCAAGCCATCAAGTCCCTACTTTCTAAGTCATAATCCTCAACATCTACTACTCTACCTCATACACAACCTTCAGTTGAATAGGATGAAGAAGAGATTGTAGATGTTGATCTTGATGCCATAATTGCTTCATCATAGACCCATGAGGAGAGGCCAGATGATAAGGAAAGGTTATTTCATTATAAGTTATGGGTGAAAGGTAAGCCTCTACATTTCATTCTTGATAGTGGGAGTTAAAAGAATTTAATCTCTACTAATGTTGTGAAAAGCATAAATTTGTCCATGAAGCCTTACCCAAATCCATATAGTATTAGATGATTGAGTCTAGGGAGAAACCTCCATGTCACCCACCAATATCTTCTCCCATATGAAATAAAATCTTTCTAAGATGAGGTCTTATGTGATGTGGTAAATCTATATGTTTGTGATATACTCTTTAGTTAGCCATTCATGTATGATTGACATGTCATGTATGAATAAAGAACTTGAAGGATCAATCTCATTTTTGAGACACGGTGCTACAGGGTACTAGAGGTACCACCTTTTACATCTATCTCCTTGATTAGTGCCAAGAAGTTTGTTCTCATAGTGGTCAAGCCACATGAATCCAAAAGGGCTGATGTTGTAGCCCTAACTATAGAAACAACACAATAATAGAATCTAATAGATAACCAGCTAAATAATTTGATGGCCTTTCATCTATAGATTAATGGTCAAATAGAAATGGTGAACAATTGGGCCCTACATAGCTCCATAAAGCATAGCTCCACAAAGCATAGTCCATTCCAAGTATGCATCAGGAATCAAATAAAAACACAAATACCACACTTGATGAAAAATATTGATGCAATTTTTACCATTGATTCTCAAGGAGGGAGAAATGATTTGAGCAACATTTTAGATGACAATTTGGGCGATGGTTCTACCCTAATTAGTTGCAGAACTTCTGGGAGACATAACTTTTACACCATAGCTCTGTTTGACTCCCCATTTAAACCATTGGAAAGCTAATAATTAGGGGAACATCATGAGATGACATGAGCCCTAATCAATGGGTTTTGACAAAAAAATGAAAGTACCCCAAATTTTAATTTTAGTAGTGAAGTCTAAAAATAGTAAGTTTCTAAAAATAGTAATTCCTTTAATTTTGTATTATTATATTTCATGGAATTCAAACCACTTAATCTACCTCGATATTGGTGACCTTCCACATCCTCATCCTACCTTAAAAAAATGTATACATGAATATGTAACCTGAAATGGAAATTAGACATCTCTTCTTAGAGATAGGCATATGTTTAGGTCTACAAATTTGATGAATAAAACATCTCTTCTCAGAGATAGGAATTATTTTTATTATATTGTTCTTATTTCTTTAGTTATATTTCAACCAAAATTTTTAGTTTTATATCAAGAGGCCTAATTTAAGGTACTAATTAGTCAATGTATTCACATGTTAGCTTTAATCAAATGACATTTAAACACCAAACATGACTTGCATAATAAGATAAACTAGTATCTAGGTGAAATCAAGACTTGAAATTAGAGATATTTCTACCACATGTAAACTAAAATGACATGAACACACTATACCAAAACAATTAAATCTGAAATAGTCTTCTTTTCATCTCAAGAGGTTACTAAGTTTAATCTTTGTAGAGTCTAGTCATGCCTAAGAGAGGGATCCATTTCAAGGCTTAGAATCCTATATATATAGTATAATGGGAATTAGAGAGATGGGGAAAATATGTAGGATAATGGACAAGGAGAAATTAATGATAAATAAATGTGGTTATAGTTCATTGATTATTTTCTATATGAATGCCTTCTTCAAATCAAGACTAATCTTTTATCAACAAGCTAACATTCATTTACTCTAATAATCTTTAATATTTCTCATTGGATGATATATCCACTAGAATACAAGGGTTTTTTTTTGCATGATGAGTCATGAATAAGTCTATTAGAGAAAATATATTTAAGATCTGAATAGAATCAATGCTCCAACTACTTCTCCAACCACTAACTCTTTTTATTTTTATTTTCCATACCATCTCCACTTGTTTCCTGAAGTAAAGACAAAGCTTTCATACCCTTGGGCCTAATAAGATTATCACCATGCCTAATTTTAATAGTTATTTTAAAAATATATGATCATATAAAAATATGAGTCACTCTTTCAATAATCACTTATCTACCCCATTTCAATATTTAATCATATGTCTCTTCTATAGATTGAAAACTAATCTCTTTTATTGGTTTTACTATAGCTATTATATCAATTTAGACCTATAGGTCACATATATTCCTTATTGATATATATTTTGCGTCTAAATAGACCTACCCTACTTCTGGACCCTATGAAATCTAAGAACTCATTATATGCATGGATCCCTCTTTAAATAACAAAGATTATAGTCATAAAATAATACTATAACCCTAAAGTATGTACCTTCTATGTTCCAAATATTTTAACAAGAGGTTCATGGCGTCAAAACCTTATTATTAACAATACCTAATTATATAACTATGTCTCATGTTCAATATATGCTCAAATGAGCTATAATGGTGACATATGCTTTTGAAGCATTTTATCTGGTTCAACTTGGATCGTGCTTCAACATGTAGTCAAAATATCTTAAATTTGACCTTTAATTTAAAATACCTAGCTTCAAATTTGAATTCTATCCATTTATCTTAATCTAAGCCTTTGTGATTATATCACCTTTAACCTTCATTATTGACCATCAATCTTGATATGGGCTTCTAATATTATGTTAACTGCTAACTTCTCATTTACTCTATAGGATCATGTTGACTCTTTAACATCTATGTAACATAGATTTGCTTGGGTATGAATTAATGAATATCATATATCTTTTGATAGAGTAACATAGTTGAGACACTTGTCACTTGCATATTCACCCTAGAGATCCTTTAACCTTTTGACTTCTTTCTCACCATTGATACTTTGACCATTTGAATTCTTCTCACTCATGTTGACCTTTTGACTTGATGCTCATAGTTAATCTTCAATTTATGATCAAGTGCACTTCATTATCTCTTAAGACCCACTAACATCATCATATTACCTACTCACCATTAGATCTTAACCTTAGATCCCAAGATTTAGACACTTGTCACACTTGCATTAACCTTGAGAATATTTTAATCCAAATGGTTATTTATCAAGGCTTAAAAATGACATCTACATGAATGTCCCAAATTCCAATTTCAACTTTAAAGCTCTATATCTTGAGATATCAAGTTCATCAAGATACAAAATTTATAGAGAATGGTCTAAGCATGAAGAACTTCATGTCTATGCAACCTTTTGGCCTTGAGAGGCTCCCTAAGTGCATTTATTAAATGCAAAATCAAGCTAACCCATTCATTTTTACATGACATCTTGTGGTGGTATGGTTTTTAAAATCTTATACATGTCATTTTATTATTCACTCAAAATGGAATTTTGCTCATTTTTTCAATCTAGGTAAAATCCTAGTATGTGGTCCAAAATTGGCCAATAGGTCCTATTTAGATAACATTTTATTGCTTATCTTTTATTAAAAATCACATATTTATATTTTTATCAAGGATACCTATAAAATTACTAGTAAATTGGGGTGGAATTACATTATCCAATCCCCAATTACTATTTAAGTATTTCCTACATATGTAATACTCCAATGAGGGATCAAACCACATATTGTTCTCTTGATAATGTGAGTGTGTGCCAAATCATGTAGATGAAAATACAAATTATATTTAGCTGAGGACCTCCTTTGATACATTAATGATGATTAAGTATAACATTATAAATTTTATATTTTTATATAAAATGTAATCTATAATTACTATGCAATTTTTAAGTCCTTTTGTGATAAATAAGTATTTTCTTTAAATTTATATAATGGTTTTGTGTGTGTACGTATCTCAAATTTTAATTATATTATTATTGGCATGAAAAATCCAACAAAATAATAAGTAAACATGTAAAATAGAATTCCAAAAATAATAATATGCCCAAAACAATTTTGAATAAAAAAGTTGGGATCTTTCAGGAATTCTTAGATACCTACATTAAATGAAAACATATGAGAAATTTTGAATTGTTTGAAAGCCATAGAAAACTCAAAGATAATGAAAATAAGATTAGGTATCCATGTGGAAAAAAAATTGTAAAGATTAAAAGATAGGTCTACACAACCAAGTAAAGTAAACAAAATTACAAGAGACTAATACAAATGTACCAATAAATTCCATATTTGCAATCGGGGATATATATATTGAAATTCACATGAAAAACATTGATTGAAAAAAGATTGTATTGAATTCAAGTGTTTTAAGGGGAAATAAATTATGAATTGGATTTTGGTCATTTATAATTATAATAATAAGATAATTGTTTATTTCTTATAAATATTAGTTAGGTTTTTTTTAATGTGATGACCATTTTAAATTATGTTACCCATATAATTTTTTGCATTATTATGCCTATTTTTAGATGGATATATACATTTTTTGCTAGGGCGATAGATATAGAGTGTGAATTAAAATAATCATAGAATAATTTCATTAGTTCAAGTCACAATCCATGATTATTACTTGGGTAATCAATGAATTTGAGCTTACTTAACAATATTTAGATACATGAAATACAACATATAAAAAATAAGAATGCGTATAGATTTAGAAAGTTGTAAACATGGATGTGTTGAATTAGTTGGCTAGCCAACTTGTAGGCATATCAATTTTATTTTTAGGTTTATATATCAAAAGGTAAATTCCTAGATTTATACTTTTATGAAAATAAGCTAATAGAAAATGCCATCAAAACATAGGCTCATAGTATTTTTAGCATATATTAATGTGTCTAAAATGTCACAAACTTATGATCCAATGAATGAGGAATAATATTTTAACTAAGTCATGAGAATATTGAGTGCATAGGCCCATATACATTTCAAAATATTTTTTCTATCAATAGTGAAACATGGTTATGGGTCATTAAAAGGATAATAAATTTTAACTAACGCATAGGTTGGTTGACATATAGACACATAAGCATATTGAACCCTCAAGTCACCTGATGATGAAACAAGTCTACTCATTAATGATGAATGAAAAGGTACAATGTTTAAATAATGAAAAATATCAAGATATTAACTCATAGGTTTTGTTTTTGAGCTTTCCCATTCAATTTAGGTTGATGATGCAATGAGTTTATAAGTAAAACTAGGTAGGACCCATTGAAAATGATAACACCAAATATTTTGGCATTAATTATGCATTGAAATTTATGAATTATGTCATACCCAAGCATAGGCATTTTAGAACATATGATCACCTCATGTTCAAAATGTAAAAAAAATACATCAAATAAATGTAAGGATTATGATTTATTATTTAAAATAATTAATTATCAAATGAAATGGTAATTTATGATAAAAATAAACTCCTTAGTTAAATATTGGATGATTTTTTAAACAAATTAATGGATATTCTAAGATGAAATGTTGAAACTAATACAATTATTGAATTGAATTTTAAGACCTTCAAGTTCATGGAAATCTTATTTTAAATTTTCCAAGAGAGTTTATATAGAAATGGACCTAATAAAGATTAAAACAAGGGTTCAAAAAAAATGATGTGAGGAATTATATCTCAACCCATTAGATCATTTTAAATAAATATAAAAATTATATATAGTAAGAAATCTAAATGAATAACTGCCCATAAGTTTATATATGATGAGGACAATATTTATTTTATATATCACTTACACATCCAAAATGACTAGGAGTTCACAAGGGTTATGGAAATGAGTAACATAAATAATAAAAAATTACATTATAAATTAAATGGGATGATAAAATAGAAACCTAAAATATACTCATATTATTTACAATAGCCTCATCTTAATTTTGGTTCTCAAAACATATTAGATCCCAAAAAAATAAATTTGTTTATTGAAAATAACAAGCCATTTAAAATGATGTTATAAATTTCATAATAAAACATAGTAGTTTCAATAAATGCCTATCACATATAGTAAATTTTATGTCCTCATAAAAAT